>JANAVB010037419.1:16154369-16329470 GCA_029216955.1 Iris pallida | reverse complement strand
ACTACTGAGGGGCCATTCGAAGTGACTGTTGAAAAGTTGGTCACAGTGACCGTTCAAGAGCTAGCCCATGAGGCTCCCTAGACGTCAATTGCTGAAATTGTTGAAGAGCCGACAAGGGAGCCTACTAAAGAGTGAGCCATCCCTCAGATAGCGTCACCAAGTACCGTCATTGCTCCATTGATGGCCTCCGTCTCAATCATGGCACCACCTGCCTCGGCCGCAATCCCTAGTCGTGTATTAGCTGCTGCTGCTGCTTCGGGACCTATCATCGCGGAATCTCCGATACCAATGGCTATGGCTGACAATGCTTATTATGCCAACCTCCTCCTGGGCACCATTCTCCAGGCTTTAAAGTGCGGTATAGAGGGTGTTTTGCAGCATAACCAGACGCTTAGGCGGGCTCGGTCTGCAGTAAAAGCCCAGCTAGTGGCATTGCACGAATATCAGGGATATGAGGCAAAAGCGGATACAATAGAGGCCCTTCTAACAGAATTAGAAGCCACAGTTTTAGAGCTTCAAGGTCTTCAGTGCCGCCTCTCGTCTCTGGCGGACGCAAAAACTAGCAAAAATGGTCGTTGAACTTCTCAACACGAACAGAGATGACAGGCTCTGACTCTCAGGCTTGCCTAGGTTGAAGCAGAGATTGAAGAGGTGACTGATGCTGAAGAAGTTCAAGTTTGTCGTCAAACAACTCTGGAGGAACAGTACGAGACCCTCCGGAACAGATTTGGCAACTGCAAGAGCCGTTGGCCTTCGCCGAGAGTGAGCTGGAGAAGTCAAAAGACCAGTAGGGGCTCCTTTGCCAACGATCCGAGATGTTAGCTCGAGGGGAAAGTATCGGTGTTTGTCAGGCCAAGTTAGACCTCGTAGGCCAGAAGTTGTCCCAGCTCGAGGATGAGGCCGCCAGACGACAAGAGGCAGAGCACCAAGCCAAAGAGTTGGTTTGGCCCTAGATTGCCATTTTGATGAGCTGTCTTAAGGAACTTATGCGTCGGTCATCGCAATGTTAATGTCTTTTTGTTCCTCTCTTATGGGAGGCCCTTTCATAGCAAAGAATGAAAAACCTTTCCTTTTCATGAATCAAAGAATCTTAGTTTTGTTCCTTTACTTGTCCATTTACTATGAACTTTTTATAGCATTCAGAATTCCCTCAGAGGTAGGCTTAACATGATGGGATGGAGGTAACTCCGTCGGGTTTAGGGTGTTTACTCAGAGGTAATATGGACATGGTAAACCCGGAACCTTTTGTGGCAGAATTTTTCTTACTTAGAGGTTATATGGACATGGTAAGTATAGATTCTATGGATGTATAGAACGACTCAGAGGTAGTATGGACATGAAATGTTCTATAAATAATTATAACAATCCGGGGTTTGTCATGGAAAAATGTCTACTCAAAGGTAATATGGACATGGTAGGCATGAACTTCGTTGGGGTATAGAAAAACAACTCAGAGGTAATATGGACGTAAATTGTTTTCTACTAAGGAAATGTGGAAAGGATGAATTCATTAATAGAACTCATGAATACCCACGGGGGTTGTGGAAATATATGCCGATTTATACCTCAGACATAGTACTTCTTTAGCAATTTACCATTTATTGTCATCATTAGCAAATTGTCGTTATGTTTGGCTAGTCGGTATGCACGATTGGAGTAGACTGTCTCTATGACTAACGGTCTTTCCCATTTGGGCTCGAACTTCCCAGCAGTCTTGTGGGTCATCACCATCGATCTTCGAACTGATAAGACGAGGTCACCTGCTTGGAATGTCCTTTCCCAGACCTTTTTGTTGAAGGCCCCAGAAATTCAGCTTGATAGAGTTTGATACGTTGTTGAGCCAGCAGGCACCTCTCGTCCAACGCCTCCAACTTTTGTAGCCGACGACGTTGATTATCTTCGTCTGTCAGCTAGTTGGTGACGCCTCCAGAGGGAGTACTGCCGCACTCCCGTAGACAAGGCAAAATGTTTTGTTGCCCATGGGTGTCTAAACGGTGGTACGGTAAGCCCATAAACATTCACCGAGTTTCTCATTCCAGTCGTGCTTATTGGAACACGACTTTCTTGAGCAGCTTGACGATCGTCTTGTTAAATGCTTCGGCTAGTCCATTCACTGCAGGATTGTAAGTCGTTGACTCTACATTCTGTATCTGGTTCTTATCACAGAATCGATGGAAAGCATGGCTTACAAACTAAGGGCCATTGTCATGGATAATCCTTCGAGGAACTTCAAAACGATAGATGACGTGATGCTTAACAAAGCTGAACACATTTGAGGTTTTCCCCTCAGCCAGTGGAACTGCTTCCGTCTACTTGGAAAAGTAGTCGGTGATGGCGCGAATGAACCGGTATCCTTTGGATATGGGGGGCTGATCGGTCCGATGATATCCATTCCCCATGTTTCAAATGGCTAGGCAGCCGCAATGGGGTGTAGGAACATAGAAGTTTGGTGAATAAAATCAGCATAGAACTGACATACCCGGCACTTCTTAGCATAATCGACGGCATCCGCCATCATGGTGGGCCAGTAGTAGCCCATGCGACGTAGTCGGTCCCGTAACTTAGGTCCAGGTTGATAAGCTCCGCAAGTACCATCATACGCCTTACGGAGTACTTCTTTTGCTTCATCATTGGATAAACATCAAAGAAGAAGCCCGTCGTATGAGCGATGATACATTATTTTGGTAGTTGTTTCATAGAAGAACCAGAGCGAGTGCCACTTGATAGAAGTTGTTTATTTTGGGTCTTTGGGTAGGATTCCGTCGACTGCATAATCTATGAACGAAAATCTCCAGTCCCGAACGTTAACATTAGTGTCTACCTGCACAGAGTAGCTCAGACAAGTATGTAGATTATTCTTCGGGCAAACCAGCTCCCGACCCATTACTGTAACAGAGTACTGGATTTCGACAGGAGCTGCCAGAGAAGCGACGAGGCCGACGAGGGCATTGGCCTCCAGATTTTGCAACCGAGGTACATGTTCTATAAAGAACCCTATGAAGGTAGAAATGATGTCGATTGCCGCCTGATGGTAAGGGACTATATCCTCATGTCGAACCTCAAATTGTCCTTGAACTTGGTTGATAATGAGCTTCAAGTCGCCGTAGGCATCGAGGTGGTCGACCCCCAACTGTTTGGCAAGCTGGAGCCCGATGATGAGAGCGTTGTACTCAACAACATTATTGGTACGTGATTCCAAGAGAGAATATGCACGGTGGATGACTAGTCTGTCAGGAGTAACGAGGACTACTCCGACCCCTACGATGATTTTGCCTTTGGGTCCTGTTCTTAAAGCACCACTAAGGAACATTCGCCCGATAGGATTGTTTGTGATTGCATTGGACTCCATGACCTCGTTAGGATGCCATCGTAGAGTTCTGACGTTTCTGGTACAGGATGTGCCACCAAAAAGTCGGCCAATGCTTGACTTTTAACCGCCTTCTGTAGGACAAATACCATGTCATAAGCGTCAAAAGGATTGCCCATGTGGCTAACCGGGAGTTTAGTGCCCCTGGCTTAGTCATGAGAACTCTGAAGGGATTGTCTCGGGAGATGACATGAATTGTCTGACCAGCCACATAATGGCACATCTTTTGGATGGCGAAGACTAGAATGAGACACTCCTTCTCAACAGGATTATATAGATAGTAGATTACTTGTTCATGGCCTTTGTTGCTTATCTGGGCGAGCAAAGAATCGAGAGAATAATCCATGGCTTGGACGTATAGCAAAAGGGCCTCCCTACGACCGGTGCTACCAGTACTGGAGGACTAGTAAGGTATTTCTTGATTCCGTCGAACGCGCGTTGAAATTCTCCAGTCCAGATATAAGAAACCCTTTTTTCATCAGTTTTGGTGAAGGGTTGGCATCGTCCAGAGAGATTTGCTATGAATCTTCTTATATAGGCCAAGCGTCCTTATAGGCCCCGGAGTTCACAAAGATTATTTGGAGGCGCCATGTCCAGGATAGCCTTGGTTTTTTCAGGGTCAATATGAATACCCCTTGCTGTGATGATAAAGCCCAAGAACTTGCCCCTGGAAACACCCAAGAAAAGACTTGGTTGGGTTCATCTTTAGTCGATGTGTCCGCATCAAATCGAACACCGTCCTTTCGTCTAAATGGCTGGATTTTTTCTTGCTTTAACAGCAATGTTATCAACATAACATTCCACCGTTTTGTGAAGGTGTTTGCGGAATATTATACTCATAGCCCGCTGGTATGTCGCTCCTGCATTCTTCAAACCGAAAGGCATCACGGTATAGTAGTAGATTCCCTATGGAGTCCAGAATGAAGTGTGTTTTTCATCTTCAGGGAACATCTTGATCTGGTTGTAGCCCGAGAACCCGTCCATGAAAGACATACGCTCGAAGCCACAAGTATTGTCGATTATGACGTCAGTGATCGGGAGGGGAAACTCATCTTTTGGACAGGCCAAGTTGAATCCGTGAAGTCTATGCAGACTCGAATCTGTTCGTTCTTCTTAGTGACGAAAACAATATTGGCAACCCTGTTTGGATGTTGTTCCTCGCGAATGAAGCTGTTTCTATGAGTTTGTCAACTTCTTTTTCGATAGCATCCATGATGTTGGGGGGAAGCGACGCTATTGTTGTTTGACAGGTTTAGCGTTGGGCAGGATATTGAGTCGGTACATTACGACTTGTGGGTCTAAACCCGACATGTCTTCATAGCTCCAAGCGAAGACATCAATTTACTATCTGATAAGCTGTATCAGAGATTCTCTGTGTTCTCTAGTCAAGCTTTTACTGATGAAGATAGGTTTAGGTGAGGCCTCTTCTCCTAGTTCGACTTGAATGACTTCGTCTTCGGTGGAAGGTTCGCGTTGGTCGATGTAGATGCGATCGATCTTGAGGGCACCAATATACCCTGTATAGTACAAGGGTCTATTGTGCCGGTTATTCTTCAGCAACATATCCTGCTTAGTGAAAGTGATGTTAGGAATCAACTCCACCATACTATGGCAATGTGGGAACATGGCATGATCCTCTTTGGGCGGTTGCACCTGGGTGAGAAAGGAATCAACATTCTGCAAAGCCTCGCTGCGGGCATCCTAAGTCTCTTCGAAGAGACGGAGGAGCTCGAAGACTGATAGCCAAGCTGGAGTATTAGCAAGCTGTGTCAATATGTCAAAGTTGTAGGACTTGATCAGCCCCACTGTCGTGTCTTTCCATAGAGGTTTGTCAAAGCGAACCTCCTTCTGCCTCTGCTTATCTTCTGTAGGGGCTTGAGACGGACATGCTTCCGATGTATCAGGTGCAGCGGCAGCAGCAGGCGGAGGTACCTATTCCTCTAGAACCTGGTTATCCTCTCGCTGGTGAGTCGAGAGAGTAGTAACCAGAGCGTCGTCAGCCGATGTAGAAACCATACAATACGACTTAGTTTTCTCCCTTTAACAGAGTGCACTGCAGGGCACATCATGTCTGGGGAAAGATCAGGATGGACCCATATAACTTTGTCTCGTGGCGTCGTAAGTGGGATGAGACCTTGAGCATTGTCACCGGCCGGTGGAAGGTTGACTACTTCCATCGTCGCCCTTGGGATGGAGATGACACCATCTTGAGTCTTTGTCCTCAGAAAACTTCTGAACTGGAAGGTGACCATGTTGGCAGTGACTGTCTTTTTCTCATAGAGTGAGATGACCTTGGCATCCATGAGGCATTGGATCTGCTTCTTCAACACGTAGCAATCACGTGTTGAATGGTGAACGTACTGGTGATAGTGGCAAAAATTTGGATTGTCCACCTTTTCCACTTCGTCAGGACGCTTAGGAGACGGGAGTTGAAGCTTGCCACCCTTCATTAACATGTCAAAGAGTTCTATTGTATCTTTGTCATTGAAGGAGTAGCTTTCCTTCTGTCTATGTGCTTCTGCCGGCTTCTGGTTCTTTGACGCTGAATCTTTGGAGATGTTGACAGTCTTGGCTTGCTTCCCTTTACCGTACTTGGGGGCAGGATTATTGCTAGACGAGCATTTCCCTTTGTCTTCGAGTGAGGGAAAATTCAGTCCCAGTAATTGTGCGTCCCGAGCTTTTCTTTCAGCTACGTCCGCCTCGATAATAAAATGTGTCCATTTTATGCATGGAGAACTGTGCCACAACTTGATTGTAGGGAGCATGTTCTTGCAGCATGATTCCATGAGCATGGGTTCGGGCACACCAGGTGAGACATCATCATGTACATTCCTTCTTCGTAGAATCGAGCAAGGAAGAGACGCTTCAAACCATCGAACAACGAGATGCCATTAATGGAAGACTGCAAAACCATTAGTAGGCTACTCCCTGTAATGCCCATATGAATATGTTCGTAAGTAGAGCGTCGTCTTTTGGCAGATGTCCTGTTACCGAGGCGAAGTAACCTCAAGTATCAACAAGGCGACTCCTTCGCATCAAATGGCATGAGCGTCAGCGGCTTGTACTTGGGAGGATATATCACATTATCCCATTCAGCAGGATATGGTTGGCGGATCCCCATCTTTTGGAATAATTTTTGCTTTTCTCATGCATCAAAGCGAGCGTATAATTCCTTGAGGGCATGTAGCATGTCATTTGACATCATGGGTCCAGTCGAGGATGAAGTAGATGACTGTGATAGTGCTTGGTTTATGACGGGACTTGGTGTAGGAGGAGGTGCATTAGATTTTTGATTGACTGGAGCAGAAGCGTTGGATGTCAATTTGTCTTTGATCTCCAGGACTACAGAAGTCAAGGCCTACATGGTCTCGTTTAATGTATTCAGGTCCATCTCCAAGGCCTCTATATGCTTTTGATGGTTAGAACCTTCGCTGCCTCCTGCGCCATCACCTTCGGCCATGAAAACAGACATCAGATGTGGAGAGATAGAGGGGACTATGGATCTTTCACTTTCTGGTTCAGACACCTGAGTCTCGTCATCCTGAGGATAAACAAGTAGGTTGCGGTCATCCTCTAACTTGATGTAATTGCTACCCCCAGTTTGTTGGTTGTTTGCGTCCACGGAGGCATTTGTGTTAGTTCCATACAATCCTTCCTCGGATTGGAATGAGGGATTGTCATGAATGGCAGGGGGTTTGGCTGCCCCCAGCTTGCGACAAGAGCTTGGTCTGAGTAAGGGTGTTTGAAATACACCCGTGCTGGGCACCGTCGACTTGTTGCCTCCGAGTCGGCCTTTAGATTTGCTGGCCGAGGCGGGAGGGTTCTTGGAAAGCTTCTTGAGAGATGGAGAACCCCGCGCCGCATTGAATGACGCAACGAGGAGTTCGTCTTTTTCTTCACTCGATAGTCCTTTGTCGAGTCTCTAGTGGACAGACGCCGCCGGCCGCAGTCGTTGGAAGATGGACTGCCTCTTTAGTGGCAGTGCTGCTGTTTGGCAGCAACAACAATTGATGGTGATTTTGGCATAGGTGTGCCTTAGGCCAGACACATTGTGCGTAGCAGAATCCTTCCTCGTCTTGTGCTTGTAGGAGATCACGTTGCATAGATCAGAAGTTTCTACATCTACACTCATTTCGTGCGTGCAGGGAAGCCGCGGGCATCAGTACAGATGTGAAGGTAGCTTCTGTTTTCCCAGTTCCTGTGCGTGAGATATGCTTAGGTCCTGGTCAGAGAGTTGCTCGTAAGGCAGACCCATTTCATGCTTACAAGAATGCTGTTCGCATGAGTCTATCCCCACAGTATGCACCCTCTGGATTCAATCACGCGCATGAGCGCTCAAGTGACAGCGGGGTTTTACTGGTCGAGGCATCAAAGCGCTCGAACCAGTCTTGTATATCTTTTCGTCGGCTGTGCGCGTGACTGTCAACGCGGGCCTTCGGTTGGCTGTGGGCATAGCATGTTGGTCGCTTGAAGCTTGTGCAGTCCTGCAGCAGCAGAGGAAGGTGTCTTCAATCCTTCACCATCCAGAGGGTCCTGGATCGTGTCTCCATCCGCCTTGCTGCTAGTCACAGCAACCTTAGGCACCCAACTACGTCGAGTCTTCTTCGATTTTACGAACCGCTTCTAAGGGCTCGACTTCTCTTCAGAAAGGATATCTTCGAAAGCTTGCTGGTCGAAGCATACGGCCAGCAACTTTTGAGAAGATCCCAGCAAGTAATCGTCAGATTGCGTCACCGCCTTATCGTCAGAGGAGAAGGACTTCTCCAGCAGAGTCGCCGTCTTGTTTGCCATGAACAAAAGAGTACAAGAGATTCCTAAAATGGAGATCTAGGTACAATAATTTTTTAGGAAGTGTGATGGTGGAGACCGAGCACTACAACGGCTCCTTTACTCCGTTGACGGTCTGACGATGAACTGAACTTGCTCTGACTTTCTGATGCTCGTGAGTGGAACTCGGGGTTGCCAATCAAGAAGACATCGAAGATCTCTTGAACTAAGGAAAACTCCTTCTATTTATAGGCAAGCACATATACGATGTGCATAAGGGTTTTGGCACGCAGGAGCGCTGCGCGCACGAGACTTCGGGAGGATCTGTTGTAACTGCTTTGTGAAGGCTGCTGCTGAGCTGACACATGGCAGTTGTTGGTGATTCTCCGTGATCGAGATCTTGGACAGTTATCATCCGTTATCAACATGGCCGAGCAACTGACAAGTGGCGTGTGCTCATTGCTCGACTATCCGGTACGGATAAAACTGAATAGGTTTTACCTTTATCGAGAGAACGGTTGTTTAAACAAACTGAAATCTGATCACATCTTAGGAGCGATAGTCGAAATCGGATTTGATTGTATCAAAAAAGATACAAATGTTTAAACTAAATCTGATTCTATCTCAGGGGCGGCGGCTTAACCAAACCGGATTTGATTTTATCTGAAAAGATATACCAAATAGAACCCAATTGCATCTAGAAAGATACAGCTGCCATACTGTCCACGTGGCATGATGCCATGTTGTAGGGGAACTACGCGCTATGCGAGCTACGCTTATGGAAGTGTTTGAGCCACTGCACTTTTGGGCGGCGAGAAGGAAGGTGGAGGCAACGAAGTTACTGCGCTTTCGGGCGACGAGGAGACTGTGCTGTTGAGGCAACGAGGTCACTGCACTTTTTGGTGACGAGGAGGTTGTCCTCTTGAGGCAACAAAGTTACTACAATTTCGGGCGACGAAAAGACTGTGCTCTTGAGGCAACGAGTTCACTACAGTTTCGGGCGGCGAGGAGACTATGCCCTTAAGACAACGAGGTCACTGCGCTTTTGGGTGACGAGGAAACTGTGCTCTTGCGACAATGAGGTCATTACGCTTTCGGGCGACGAGGAGATTGTGCTCTTGAGAAGCTCTGAGGGATCAATGAAGGAGCCATGAAAGGGTTGCGCTTCTGTAAAGTTCTGAAGAGTCAATGAAGGAGCCGTTGAAGGGGCTACGCTTCTGTGAAGTCCTGAGGAGTTAATGAAGGAGCCATGAAAGGGCTGCGCTTCTGTGAAGTTTATGAGAAGTGAATGAAGGAGCCGTTGAAGGGGCAGCACTTCTGGGAAATTTCTGAGAAGTTTCTGAGAAGTCAATGAAGGAGCCGTTGAAGGGGTTGCGCTTCTGTGAAGTTTTTGAGAAGTCAATGAAGGAGCCGTTGAAGGGGTTGCGCTTCCGGGCTGGACTGAAGAAGCTGGGCTTCTGGATTGGACTGAAGGAGCTGGGCTTCTAGATTGGACTGGAGGAGCTTCGCTTATGGATTGGACTGAAAGAGCCGCGCTTTTTATGAAGCGTCGAAGTCACTTTTGTTCCTAAGAAAATTAATGACTTTGGGAGACTGAGTCAACACCCATTTAATTGTTGCCACTTTGGGGGGGCACGAAAAGCGGTGACTAAAAGCTTAGTCAAATGAATCTATTAAATGAGATTCATTGTGCTGAGTCCTAGGTTCATCCCATTATTCCGGAGTCCTTTGACCGACTGCCACGTGTCATGTAGGTTGGACCACACAGCCTATATAAAGAGAAGCTTTTGGGTGAGACCTTGCTCACAGTTTCCATTCATTCCCCCGTCATGCTCGACCCCGACTTTGCTTTGGACGGCCATGGGCCTTGCATAAGTCGACTGTTGATTGTAGATCTCTTCGGTCAAAGAATCTATGGCTTTGTAGAAGGACAACTACAGAGTTTCGAGATGCTCTTTAGCGTTTGGCATAAGGGGTTCGAACCTGAACAACATCTTGAAGGTCTTCGAGATCTCAGCTACCGGGTTTGGATTGATTGCCAACCCGAAGAGCCATAGGTTGTGCTCTGCCCTGCTCAATAATGGCTTCATTAGCTATATTGGAGTGGGGGAGCTGCGCTCCATGTTATGCTGAAAGAGCCGTAGGTAGTTCTGTAAGCTTCGCACAGTAGCTACGTTCTTACTAGGGCCAATAGCTACTTCATTAGCCATATTGGGGTTCCTCCACATCTGACTAGAAAGTGGCTCGCTCTGATGAGAAAGTGATTCGCTCTGACACTGCAACGCTTTTGGGGTATGCGTGCTGCTGAAGACTCCGCGTTTCTGAAGACCGCGCATTTTGTAGTCTATGCTTTAGTCTTTAGTCTTTAATGTAACCATGAAGAGTCTGTAATAGATCTTTTGTAAACATGATTTTAATAAAGAACTTTCCTTTACACACTATCTTTTTTTGTCTCTTGCGCTTCTGACATCTTCTGCGCTTCTGTTGCTGCTGAGCTATTTTCATGCTTCTACAAAAACCAGATCGAGATGTTTCCAGATGACGAGAAGCATACGACCTTTCAAACACCGATGGAAGTCTACTACTACACGGTGATGCCTTTCGGCCTGAAGAATGCGGGTACGACCTATCAACGTGCCATGAGTACCATCTTCAGCAAACACCTCAGGGAGACGGTCGAGTGCTACGTAGATGACATCGCCGTCAAAAGTCGAGATAAAGACGATCATCTCCATGACCTCAAAATAGTATTTGATCTAATTTGAGTGCACCAGCTAAAGATGAACCCAACTAATCATTCTTACGAGTATCTAGTAGAAAGTTACTGTGCTTCGTTATCACGTCAAAAGGGATCCACTATATCCTGAAAAGACACGAGCCATCCTCGACATGGACCCTCCAAATAACCTCTGAGAACTCTGGGGCTCCAGGCGAGGCTTGCATATATCAGGAGGTTTGTATCGAACCTCTCCGGACGATGCCAGTCATTCACTAATCTGATGAAAAGGGCGTATCATTCGTCTTGACCGAAGATTGTCAGAAGGCCTTTGACAACATTAAGAAGTAGCTTATGAGCCCCCCAGTCCTGGTCGCCCCAATGGTCGGTAAACCTTTCTTGCTTTATGTTCGCATGATAGATCATTCCCTGGGCGCCCTGTTAGCCTAGAAAGGATATGGGCCACGAACAAGCTAAATCCTACCACAGCAAATGATGGTTAGGGAAGAGCATTGATACAACCCAATCGAGAAGGAATGCCTAGCACGGGTATTCGTAATCCAGAAGATGCGTTACTACGTGACAGGACAAACAATTCACGTGATCTCCCGGATCATCCCCCTCCGGGTGCTCATGACGAAGTCCAGAGCATTGAATTCCCATCTAGCCATATGAGCAATGCTCCTTCCCCATACGATATGGTCCTCGTCCCGCAGAAAGCGATAAAAGGTCAGCGCTAGTTGACTTCTTGGCAGCACACCCAGTCCCAGAAGCATCGAACTTCACAGCGATATCCCAGATGAAGTGCTGGAGTCACATTCAATTACAAGCGAGTCAGTCTGGCAGATATTTTTTGATGGTCCCTCACGGGCAGAACCTAAGGGCAACATGGGGCAGGAGTCGGAATAGTACTCATCTCACCTGACAACCTGGTCATCCACCAAACATATTCACTAAAGGACCTGTGTTCTAACAACGTGGCAGAATACAACACCCTCATTATGGGACTTCTGTCACGACTCCCAGTTTTTCGGATACGAGTTGGACACGCCTAGCCTACGCTCCTGTAAACAACAGTAGTAAGCTGTCTATAACTCATAAATCGTCAAATGATTATGATATCAATCATTGGCTTAATCGCAGAACTAGTAAATGAAAAATATTCCAGCACAAACTCACACGATCACTAGTCCACTATCATCTTTTTAGTACATCATACATGTTTAGTATCCGGAGACAAATCCGGTAATCCTTATCATCAAAATTATACATTTACTATAAAAATATCTACAACAACTAGGATACATCTAAATGATATACCCTAATATTTTATAGTCTTCCAGAAGCTTCCAGTGGTTGTCGTCCAAACTAGTGCCATGCACATCTACTTGCCTGGTCAAATATGTCAATGATCCAGTCAGGAAAGGAGCAAAGTACAATCCATCACAATAAAATAAATACAACATATGCACAAGTAATATTTATAAATAAATACAAACATATATATAATATATATATATATATATATATATATATATATATATATATATATATTATATATATATATATATCCAACCAGCCCCTATTATTAACGAAAATTGTACCACCTGCAGGTTACAAAACTGGTATATGTGGAAGTCCCCAACCCCCAGCCCAAAGGAAAGTAACATCTGCCCAGGAATCCCAAGCTACAGAGAAAACCCAAAATGCCACAAAACAATGACCCCCAAAACTCGATGCCCCCCAACTACGAGCTGCTTTAGGATCGTGGGGTCTCCTTCACCTAAGGTCGAGCATTTACCCAGATTAATGCTCATCTATCTCTTGATCTCCCACGTTAGCTTATCTGCTTGCCATCCCTTCCCTTCGTATCTATCTTTGTCCGTTTTCCATAGGATAATAGTTGCCACCATCACCTGACTTGTATGTCGATTAGGGCCATTCCACCAATTGCATAACCGACCAAAATTTATATATATATATATATATATATATATATATAATATTATATATATATATATATATATATATATATAGGAAAATTCTTCAATATAAACATCTGAAAATTTATATCGATACATCCCAAATCTGAATCATTGGTCCTTGATCCAATGGTTCTTATTAAATGAGTTTTCTTGGACTATTAATAGAGTAGGAAACATCATTTAATGCAGTTTTTGACTTTTGACCTCTTGGTAACTTGCTAGTGTAGGTCATTCTTGACTTCAATTTTTTCAGTAAACATCCTAGGGATCATTAGGACCAGCCGGATGAACAAACATGATCAAAAAATTATCTTCACTAAAAATTATCTTAAACATTTTTTAACAAATTGAAGTCACTAAAGGATTTTTATATATGGTCGACATGATATTTCGATCTGCAATTCTAATTACCTCTCATTTGGGATCATCAGGACCAACAGCACTCCGAGTTCAAAAATATTCAAAAAATTTATTTTTTCCAAACAAAAGAAAAATATCAAACAATTTGTTGGACTATTTTAATTAAAAAAATGGAGTAACAGCCGGATCATGCGAGTAAATCTAAACCCATCTCATGGAGAGGAAACAAAGGGCTGATATAGGTTTGTCACAGTTTACAGAATGAAATCTTATTCTACAAAGTGTTATAATAACAATTTCAAAACGATTTAAAAGATAATTTTAATAAAACCTAGTTAACTAAGAATGTTATAATAACAATTCAAAAATGTTTAAGATAATTTTTAGTGAAGATAATTTCTAGTAAAACTTGAACAAGGATACTCAAGTCTAATTCCGTCTCGTTTGGGATCATCAGGAGCAGCAACACTCCGATCTGAGTTCAAAAACTATTCAAAAATTTAAGTTTTTAAGTATTTTTTTCAAAACAAAAGGAAAATACCAAACATTTAACTATTCAAAAATTATTTGGGCTATTTCAAGAAAAAAACATGAGTAAGAGTGGAGAGCAGCAGCACTCCCATCCGAGTTCAAAAACTATTAAATTTTTTACTTTTTTTACTATAAATTATCATCAGGACTAGCAGAAATTATCCTCAAGCTCGAGCACGAGCTCCGTTGTGCTGCCGGTGATCGAAGCTTCCACCACCAGTGTCACCTCCACCTTTTTCCTCCCATACTCGACTGAACCCGACCGCCTCCGTCGACCATGTCCTCCAACGTCGTTGTCTTCTCAACGTAGGGTGGAAAATATGCGTTAATGTAGGGTGAAAAATGTAAATGTTGAATGTACAATGTACAACAAATTACGGTAATCTAGGAAGAGTTTTTTATAATAAAGTGAGCAGGTTAATATGACTTGCTATATCAGGTAAAGCCAAAGTCAAAGTAAACACCTTTCACAATTTTTAATACAATTGTTTGGGATGTATAATACATCCCATGTATTGTCAGAAGGACCCATATATATATATATATAATATATATATATATATATATATATATATATATATATATATATATATATATATACAGTTAAATTATTCCTCCATAAATATATATATATATAACACACACACACACACACACCACACACACCACACCACACACACATAAAAATACATACATACATATACTATATATCTTGGGTTCGAATCCCCTCTCCAGTGGCTGAGTGGCTTATATAGCCACGGTCCGACTTGGAGAAAGGACACCTAAAAAATATATATGTATATAGATTATACTAATAGAGAGAGAAAGAGAGAGAGAGGAGAGTATAGTAGCAGAGAGAATGTGAGAGAAAGAGTGGGTGAGTGAGAGAGAGATCGAGAGGGAGAACAGCCGACGAAGGCTCACCGGAGGGCAGTAAAGCCGAAGAGCGGCGGTGCTGGACGCTAGCCGACATTGATCAGACTAGGGGCAGCCGAATATGAGAACAGGGTCAGGTCTCGAGCGGCGAGGCTCAGTGCACAGCGGATCCGGAAGTAAGGTGAGCGGTGGCAGAATAAAGGGTTGAGCGAGGGTCGACGGATCGAGGTTGCGGTTTGGGACGGTAGTAGTCGGAGGCGGTGGTGGTGATGTCTGGTGATGTTGGTGGTGGTGGTGGCTAGTGGTGGTTGTAACATCCCAGTTACAAAATACATAGGACTAGGTACGTAATTATGTCAGCAGTATAATAAATATACATAAGCTGTACATGCAGAATAACCATAAAAACTAATCTCATCAACAAAATAAAAGACTAAGGATACCATAAATCAACTATGAATTGCTATTGTACAAGTAGTTGGGTGGAGACAAATCCGCTACCAACTATTTTAGATAAGAAGTAATACATAAACAATGAAAGGTTTTATCAAGAGTATTAAGGACGATCCAAGAGCAAGTCATCTTCGAGGAATAGAGAAGATCACGGCCTTGGATAGAACATCTACAGAAAGGTACGAAAACACACACCTGAAGAAATCTCCAGGTCCTCAGAGGGACGCAACAATATAAATATAAACATGCCATATGAACTGAATATAAAATATATCACAAGTCATAATGAAAAGTAAAGTGTTCCAACTATAACATGGCCCAGTATCCCTGTAGAAGCATGAAAAAAGTGCAGTATCTACGAAAGCGCAGGAGACATCCATACTACACAGAAGCGCAGGAAGCACCAAAGTTGCTGCGCATATCACTCAGAATCACAAGAGAAGCAATGCATAAAAAGAAGTCCTTTATTAAAGATCATGTCTACAAGGAGCTATTACAGATTCTTCATGATTACATATAAAGACTGAACACCTAAGATCTACAAATGTGCAATCTTCAGAAGCGCACAGTCGCCAAAAGTGCAGCAGCGTCAGAGCAAATCACTTTCTGGTCAGAGCGAGCCACTTCCTAGTCAGACGTGGAGGAACTCTAATATGCCTAATGAAGCATCTATTGGCCCGAGCAAGAACACACCTCCTGTGAGAAGCTCACATCACTACCTGCGGCTCTTCCAGCATAACAGGACGCGCACAATATGGTTAATGAAGCCATTATTGACCAGGGCAGAGCACATCTTATGGCTTTTCGGGTTGGCAATAAATCTAAACCCAGTAGCTTGGACCTCGAAGACCTCCAAGATGTTGTTCAGGTTCGAACTCCTTATGCCAACCGCTCAAGTGCATCTCGAAACTCAGTAGTTGTTCTTATACAAGGTCACAGCTTCTTTAAACGGAGAGATCTACAACCAACAGTCGACTTATGCAAGGCCCATGGCCGTCCAAAGCTAAGTCGGGGTCGAGCATGACAGGGAAATGACAAGAAACTGTGAGCAAAGTGTTAACCGAAAGCTCCTCTTTATATATAGGATGTATGGTTCAACCCACAGGCCACGTGGCGGTCAGTCAAAGGACTCCGGAGTAATGGGATGAACCTATAACTCAGCACAATGAATCTCATTTATTAGATTCGTTTGACTAAGCCTTGTTACCATTTCTCGAGCCCCCAAACAGCGGTAATTAAAGAGGATGTTGACTCAGCCATTCAAGGGCGGTCATTTAGTGTTCTTAAGAAAATGACTTTGGCAGAACTCGCCCCTTCGGTTCAACCAAGAAGTGCGGCCCCTTCGGTTCAACCCATAAGCGTAGCCCCTTCGGTTCAACCCAGAAGAGCAGCTCCTTCAAATCCAATCCAGAAGCGCAGCCCATTCAACGACTCCTTCATTTGAAACCTCGTTGCCTCGGCACAGTCTCCTCGTCGCCCTAAAGCACAGTGACTTCGTTTCCTCAGCACAGTCAACTCGTTTCCCTAAAGCACAGCGACCCCGTTGCCTCAGTATAGTATCATTTTTGCCCTAAAGCACAGTGACTTCATTGCCTCATCATAGTCTCCTCATCGCCCTAAAGCACAGTAACTTCATTGCCTCAGCACAGTCTCCTCGTCACCCAAAAGTGCAGTGCTTTGTTGCCTCAGCACAGTCTCCTCGTCGCCCTAAAGCACAGTGACTTCGTTGCCTCAGCACAGTCTTCTCGTCGCCTTAAAGTATAGTGACCTTTTATCTCAGCACCGTCTCCTCGTTATCCAAAAGCACAGTGTTTTCGTTGCCTCAGCACAGTTTTCTCGTCGCCCTAAAGCACAGTAACTTTGTTGCCTCAGCACAGTCAACTCGTCGTCCTAAAGTGCAGTGACTTCATTGCCTCAGCATAGTCTCCTCGTCACCCAAAAAGCGCCGACATTGAAACCTTACCATAAGCGCAGCTCGTATAGACACACAGTTCTATAAGGTGGAATTGTTCCACATGGCCACTCTGGCATCTATATCCTCTCAAATATTATCCAATCAGTTTGTTTAAAATGCTGCTCCTAAGATAAGAACGGAGTTTGGTTCTGTTGATAGGACCAATATTCGAACGATTTGTTTAAACCGTCGCTCCTAAGATAGGAACGGAGTTTGGTTCTGTTGACAAGGGCAATATCTATTCTGGTTGTTTAAACTGCTTGCCCCTAAGATAGGGACAAAATCCAACTCTATAGATAGGAGCAAAACCCACTCGACTTCATCCGAATCAAGATTATCGAGCCATAAGCAGACATCATGTGTCATTTATTCGATTATATTGATAACCACCCGAGATCTTGATAGAAGAGAATCTCAGCATCAGCCACGTGTCAGCTTAGCAGCATCCCTCACCGTACGGTTACAACAGATTCTCTCATATCTCCACGCGCAGCGCTCCTGCGCGCCTAGAAAAAACCCTATGCACATCGCATATGTACTGAACTATAAATAGAAGGAGTTGGTCTTCATTAAAAAGGTCGACATCTTCCTGATTAGCAACCCCGAGTACCACTCTCGAGCATCAGAAAGTCAGAGCAAGTTCAAGTCATCGTCAGATCGTCAATGGAGTAAATGAGCTGCTGCTGTGCTCGATCTACACTGTCATATTTCCCTAGAAAATTATGTACTTAATCCTCCTGTTTAGGAGACTTTTTTGTACTTTTTATACGTTTGAATATCAAAAGTTCGTTCAACTTTTGTCATGGCAAACAAGATGGCGACTCTGCTGGGGTCTTCCTTCTCCTCTAACGAGAAGGTGGTGATGCAGTCTGACGATAACTTCCTGGGGTCTTCCCAAAAGATGTTGGTCATATGTTCCGACCAACAAGCTTTTGAACACCTCCTCTCTAAAGAGAAGTCGAGCCCTCCGAAGCGGTATTGTAAAACCGAAGAAGACTCGACGTACCTAGGTGCCCAAGGCCGCTGCGAAGAGCGGTAAGATGGAGGAAGATGCGCTCCAAACCTTCCTGAACGGCGAAGCCTCGAGAGGCCTCCACCCGCTGCTGTTTTACTACCTTAGCCGACTTCAGTTGCTTAGAAGCACAGCGAAGAGGGCAACTCCTTGGCCGCACAACCGACGAAGGCGCAGCGAAGGAAGAATGGTACAGCTACCCACCCGCACAGAAAGACGACTGCGCAGGATAGAACTTCTGTCTTTGACAGAATTGTGTATCCTTTAGGAGAACCTATGTTGGATTCTGAACAGCTATGCACCTTCTAGGGGTAGTGTGAAGAAATCCAAGGCAACACGCGCCTTGTGCGATCAACATGCTATGCCAACATCCATGTTGGATTCTAAGTACCATGTACCTTCCTAGGATGAAACCAAAAAATCCAAGGCAGCATACGCCCTGCGAGACCAAAGTGCTACGACGACTACTCAGTTGGACTCTAAATACTACGCACCTTCCAGGGGTAGTAGAAAGAAATCCAAGGCAGCACACGCCTGTGCGATCGACGTGCTACGCCAACAGCTGACTAAAGGCTCGCGTTGACAGTCACGCGCCAGCTGAGAAAAAGCTGTACAAAATTGGTTCGAGTGCTTCGATGCCTCGACTAGTAGAACCCCGCTGTCACTTGAGCGCTCAAGCGTATGATTCAAGCTAGGGGCTACAAACTGTGGGAACAGGCTCATGCAAGCTGCTTTGCTGTGGGTGAGTCTGCCTCACCAACAACCCTCTAATCAGGACCTAAGTGTATCTCACGCACAGGAACTGAGAAGATGGAAGCTACCTTCACGTCTGCATTCAGGCGGCAGCTTCCCTGCACGCACGAAAGAAGTGTAGAAGTGGAGGCCTCTGATCTGCGTAAAGTGATTACTCATAAATGCAAGGTGAGGGAGGATTCTGCTGCGCACAACATGGTTAGCCTAAGGCACACTTGCGCCAAGATCACCATCAACTGTTGCTGCTACCAAACAGCAGCATCGCCAATGAAGAGACGGTCCATCTTCCAAAGACTACGACCGATGGCATCTGTACATTAGAGACTCGGCAAAGGATCGTCGAGTGAAGAAGAAGATGAACTCCTGATTACATCATGCAATACGGCGTGGGGTTCTCCATCTCTCAAGAAGCTTGCCAAAACCCTTCCGCCTCGGCCAACAAATCCAAGGGGCCGACTTGGAGGCAACAAACCGGCGGTGCCCAACACGGGTGTATTCCAACACACCTGCACTCAAGTCAACTCTTGTCGTAGGTTGGGGGTGGCCAACCCCCACCATCCATGACAATCCCTCATTCCAACCCGAGGAGGGATTGTATGGAATTGACACAGATGCCTCTATAGGCGCAAGCAACCAACAGGCTGGGGATAGCAATTATAATAAGTCGGAGGACGATCATAATCTTCCTGTCTACCCTGAGGATAATGAGACTCAGTGTCTGAACTAGAGAGTGAAAGATCTACTATCCCTTTTATCTATCCGCACCTGATGTCCATTTTTATGGCAGAAGGTGACAACACATAAAGCAGCAAGGGGTCCAGTCATCAAAATAGAGGCCCTGGAGACAGGCATGAATACTATGAATAAGACTATGTAGGCCTTGACTTCTATAGTCCTGGAGACAGGCACGAATAAATTAATTGAGACTATGTAGGCCATGACTTCTGTATTCCTGGAGATCAAGGACAAATTGACATCCAACGCTTCTGCTCTAGTCAATCAAGACCCGGGAACAAATGGAGAATCCAATGCACTTCCTCCTACACCAAGTCTCGTCACAAACCAAACAATACCGCAGTCATCGTCAACGACTGGGCCCATAATGTCAAATGACATACAGCAGGCTCTAAAGAAGTTATATGATTGCTTCGACGCCTGAGAAAAGCGAGAATCACTCCAAAAGATGGGGGTTCGGCAACCATATCCTGCCGAATGGGATAATGTGATATATCCACCTAAGTACAAACCACAGACGCTTGCGTCATTCGATGCAAATGAGTCTCCTCGTCGATACCTGAGGTACCTCGCCTCAGTAACTAGGCATCTGCCAAAATATGACGCTCTGCTAATGAATATATTCATAGGGGCGTGAAGGGGGTAGCCTACGAATGGTTTTGCAGTCTCCCCGACAACTACATTTCGTCGTTTGACGATTTGAAATGTCTCTTCCTTGCTTGATTCTACGAAGGACGAATAGACATGACGATGTCTACTCTCATGGACATTGTCCAAAAGGAGAAAGAGCTTGTACGTGCTTATATCGAGCACTTCCGTCAGGCAGATCTGAGGTTACCACCTGGTGTTCCCGAACCCATGCTCATGAACTCGTGCCACAAAAACATGCTCCCCGCAATCAAGTTATGGCACAGTGCTCCGTGCATAGAGTGGACACCTTTCATCACCGAGGCGGATCTAGCCGAAAGAAAGGCTCGGGATGCAACTGTTGGCATTGAGTTTTCCCTCACTCAAAGACAAAAAGGAAGCACTCATCTAGCAATAACTCCGTCCCCAAGTACGGTAAAGGGAAGCAAACCATGACCGTCAATATTTCCAAAGGTTCAGCGTCAATGAACCAGAAGCCGGCAGAAGCGCCAAAGCCGAAGGAAACCTACTCCTTCAATGATGAAGACACGCTAGAACTCTTCGACATGTCGATAAAGGGTGACAAGCTTCAAATCCTGCCTCCTAAGCGTCCTGACGAAGTGGGAAATGTTGACAATCCAAAGTACTGCCACTATCACCAGTACGTTCACCATTCAACATGCGACTACTACGTTTTGAAGAGGCAGATCCAGTGCCTCATTGACGCCAAGGTCATCTCACTCGACTATGAGGAAAAGACTGTCACTGCCAACATGGTCACCCTCCAATTTGAAAGTTTTCCAAAAACATAGACTCAAGACGGTGTCGTCCCAATCCCAAGGGCACAATGGAAGTAGTCAACCTTCTACCGACCCGTAACAATGCTCAAGGCCTCATCCCACTTACGATGCCCCGAGGCAAAGTTATGTGGATCCATCCTGATCTTGTCCCAGACATGATGCAGACTGTAGCACACTCTGTCGAGAGAAAGAAAGTCAAGTCGTGTCGTGTCGTGTCGTAAGGTTTCTACCTCGATTGATGACACTCTGGTTACCACGCGCTCCCACCAGCGAGAGGACCACCAGGCTTTGGAGGAAGAAGTACCTCCACCTACTGCTCCTACTGCACCCGATGCATCGAAAGTAGTCTGTCTCAAGCCCCTGCACAAATAACAGAGGCAGAAGGAGGTTCGCTTTGACAAACCTCTAAGGAAAGACTCGGTAGTAGGGCCGGTCAAGCCCTACAACTTCGACATATTGGCACAGCCTGCCAATACTCCAGCCAGGTTGTTGCTCTTCGATCTCTTTCGTCTCTCCAAAGAGACTTGGGGCACCCACATCGAGGCTCTGCAGAACGCCGATTCTTTCCTCACCCAGGTGCAACCGTCCGAGGAGGACCCTACTGCATGCCCACATTGCCATAGCATGGTCGAGGTGATTCCTAACATCACCTTCATCAGCAGACATGTTACTGAAGAACAACCAGCACAACAGGCCCCTGTACTACACGGGGTATGTTGGTGCATTAAGGTCGATTGTATCCACATCGACCATGGCTCTTCCCTTAGCATAATCCCTCAGAGTTTACTCCAAACTTTGGGGATTCCGATGCATCGGCTGACCGTGTCAAATACTTCAATCAGCGGTTTCAATGCTGGAAAGAGTGAGCCCTTGGACAAGATCCGCCTGAAATGCTAGATAGGCAATCTCTAAACAGATGTGACTTGTTATGTCATTAAAGCAGACATAAACTACAACATGTTGTTGGGACGACCATGGATCCATGAATACATGATTGTACCCCCACCCTCTATCAATGTATGAAGTATTTGGCCAGCGACGGGACTATCAAGACAGAGTTTGCTGACATCGACCCGTTCCGAGGTCTCGAAGCATACTGTACTGACGCTGATCTGTATAAGTCAGTCCCTTGGGATGATGATGCTAATGATGGCGATGATGAGGCAGAAACTGCATCAGAATGTGCAACTGTTGCTGAAGAACCTTTGAAGGTTCGATTAAGAGGAAAACCTCCTCAGACACCAACACCTCTTATCATCAAACTTTGAGGAAAAGCACCGACTTACTCATCTCCGACGACGTCAACTGCCAGCCAGGAGCACTTTCGAATAAAGCTCCCCTGAAGAGGCCCGAAGGAAACCTCAAATTACAGGAATACCCGGCTCCAGCACCCCTGATATTCAACCTGAAGCGGAGACCACTTCCACCTTCTCCCATGGCGGTCCCGGTTCTCACTGATGAGGAATTAGGGGACTACATGTGCGCCAATGCTGAGGTGCATTCTCTAGATGATGTAATCCCTCGGGATAAAATTTTGCATTTCATTAATAAAAGTTGTCTTTGAATTACTCTTGTGCCCATTGGAACGCCATGTATTTCTTAGACAATGCTCTGTATATGTTGCAAACCCAAGTGACAACTGCTAATCTGGCAAGCCGAGTTGTCTCTTCCCGAGATGCTTACTTTCTGGTTCCAGCAAGGAAGAAAGATGAGGAACCCATCCTATTCGATCGGGTAGAACGTCCTAAGACTTACTCCCGCAGAACCAGAACCCGACAACAGCAAGATACAGCTCTACTATTACACTGCTCAAGCCAAACACCTTATCCAAAAGATGGGTTATGACTTGAACAGCGATAGTGGACTGAACTATGGCAAAGGTCGACGCCTCCCCTTACGACTTCGTGCTCCAAGGAAAGTCCCAAAATTACTACAGCGTACTTGCGGGGGTTGGGTTATGTTACACCCACAACTTCGGAGAGCTCCGAGACGGAGGTCAAGATGCATTCTCACTCCTCCGATTGCTCAACCTGTACTCTGATACTAGTATCGGTCAAGCCTTCAAGAAGATACTGTCCGTCAACATGGTTTCTGCAGATCCCCAGTCGAGGACGAAGACAGATGATCGAATTCTTCGAGGAAGAACCCTGGGCTCAACACATCACAATAGGTAGCATTTCGAATAGAGAGAACCTTCCACCGAAGGCGAAGTCGTTCAAGTCGAACTAGGAGATGAGGCTTCCCCTAAACCCATCTTCATTAGCAAAAGCTTGACTTGGAAAGACAGAAATCTCTGATATAGCTTATCCGAGAGTACATTGATGTCTTTTCTTGGAGCTATGAAGACATACCGGGTTTAGACTCGCAAGTCGCGATGCACTGCCTCAACATCCTGCCCAACACTAAACCTGTTAAACAGCAACAACGTCGCTTCTGTCCCAACGTCATGGATGCTATCGAGAAAGAAGTCGACAAACTTATAGAAAGTGGTTTCATTCGCGAAGAGCAGCATCCAGATTGGGTTGCCAACATCTTTCCCGTCACTAAGAAGAACAGGAATATTCGAGTCTACATAGACTTCAGGGATCCCAAGTCGGCATGTCCAAAGGACGAGTTTCCCCTTCCGATCACCGAGGATGATCGACAACACTTGTGGCTTCGAGCATATATCTTTCATGACGGGTTCTCGGGCTACAACCAGATCAAAATGTTCCCAAAAGACGAAAAACACACTTTATTCCGAACTCCAAAGGGAATCTATGGTTACACAGTGATGCCTTTCAGCTTGTAGAATACATGAGCAACATACCAGCGGACTATGAGTACCATATTTCGCAAACATCTTCGAAAAATGGTAGAATCTCATGTGGATGACATTGCCGTTAAGAGCCAAAGAAATCCAGCTATCTGGACGACTTGAGGACTGTGTTCGACTTGATGCGGACACATCGACTGAAGATGAACCCAACCGAGTCTTTACTTCGGGTTTCCAGCAGCAAGTTCTTGGGCTTCATCGTCACGGCCAAAGGTATCCATATTGACCCTGAGAAAAACAAGGCCATCCTGGACATGGCTCCCCCGAAGAATCTCTGTGAGCTCCGAGGACTACAAGGACGCTTAGCCTATATCAGAAGATCATAGCAAATCTCTCTGGACGGTACCAACCCTTCACCAAACTAATGAAGAAAGGGGTTTCATATATCTGGACAGAAGAATGCCAGCGCACGTTCAACGACATCAAGAAGTACCTCACTAGTCCTCCAATATGGTAGCACTGGACGTGGGGAGGCCCTTTCTGCTATACGTCCGAGCTATGGATCGTTCTCTTGGTACTTTGCTAGCCCAGAGAAGCAATAAAGGTCATGAAGGAATGTCTTGCTCTAGTCTTCGCCATTCAAAAGATACGACATTATGTGGCTGGACAGACAATTCATGTAATCTCCCAGTTAACCCTCTCAGAGTTCTTATGACCAAGCCAGGGGCATTAAACTCGCAATTTGCCACATGGGCAATCCTTTTGACGCCTTATGACATGGTGTTCGTCCCACAAAAAGGCGGTTAAAGGTCAAGCATTGGCCAACTTCTTGATGGCACATCCTGTACCAAAAATGTCAAAGCTCTACGATGGCATCCCTGACGAAGTCCTAGAGTCGAATGCGATCACAGACAACCCTGTTTGGCGAATGTTCTTCGACGGCGCTTCAAGAACGGACCCAAAGGCGAGATCATCGCAGGCATCAGAGTTGTTCTCGTCACTCCCGATGGCCTAGTCATCTACCGTGCATATTCTCTCATGGAGTCATGCACCAATAATGTTGGTGAGTACAACGCTCTCATCATTGGGCTCCAGCTCGCTAAACAATTTGGGGTTGACTATATCGAGTCCTACGACGACTCGAAGCTGATTATCAACCAGGTTCGAGGACAATATGAGGTTGACATAAAGATCTGATCCCTTACCATCAGGCGACATTCGATATCATTTCCATCTTCACAAGGTTCATTATAGAACATGTACCTCGATTGCAAAGCTTGGAGGCTGACGCCCTCGGCGGTCTTGCTGCTACTCTAGCAACCCCTGTCGGAACCCAGTACTCCGTTACAGTGATGGGTCGGGAGCTAGTATGCCCAAAGAACAATTTACATACGTGTCTAAGCTACTCTGTCAGGTATACACTAATATTGACGTTCGTGACTGGCGATTCCCATTCGTAGACTACACAGTCTACGGAATCCTCTCCGAAGACCCGAAAGAAGCCACTTCTATCAAAAGACATTCTCTCCGGTTCTTCTATGACACAGCAACTAAAATGATGTATCATCGTTCATATGATGGACTTCTCTTGCACTGTCTATCCAAGACAGAAGCGCAATAAGCACTCCAAGAGGCATACGATAGCACCTACGGAGCTCATCAGCCTGATCCTAAGTTCAGGATCGACTACGTCGTATAGGTTATTACTGGCCCACCATGATGGCAGATGCTGTAGAATATGCTAAGAAGTGTCGGGTATGTCAGTTGCACGCTGACTTTATCCATCAACCTTTTGAGTTTCATACCCTACTACAGCCCCTTGGCCATTTGAAGCATGGGGAATAGATATCATCGGGCCGATTAGCCCTCCGTCCTCCAAAGCACACCGGTCCATCCTTGCCATCACCGACTACTTTTCCAAGTGGGTGAAAGTAGTGCCACTAGCTGAGGTGAAAACCTCGAACGTGATCAGCTT
This sequence comes from Iris pallida, assembly GCA_029216955.1. Lineage (NCBI taxonomy): Eukaryota > Viridiplantae > Streptophyta > Magnoliopsida > Asparagales > Iridaceae > Iris > Iris pallida. The sequence goes on along the minus strand of JANAVB010037419.1, from coordinate 16,303,804 downwards.
TGTTAAGCATCACGTCATCAACCGTTTCGGAGTCCCTCGAAGGATTATCTACGAAATGGCCATCAGTTCATGAGCCATGCATTCCATCGGTTCTGTGATCAGAATCGGATACAGAATGTAGCGTCAACAACTTACAATCCTGCAGCGAATGGACTAGCCAAAGCATTCAACAAGACAATTGTTAAGCTGCTCAAGAAAGTCATATCTTCCAATAAGCATGATTGGAACGAGAAGCTCGGCGAGTGTCTATGGGCTTACCGTACGACCGTTCGTACACCTACTGACAATATGCCATTTTCATTTGTCTACGGAGGCGAGGCGGTACTCCCTCTGGAAATATAGATTTTGTCCCTACGGATGGCTATAACCAACCAGCTAACAGTCGAAGACAATCAACGTCGTCGGCTGTAGGAGCTGGAAGCATTCGACGAGAAGCGCCTGCTGGCTCTGTTAGCCTATTGGTCATGGTCGAACCTAATTTTAATAATTGATCAAACTCTGTCTCGATATATGGACTATTTGGACTCTCGGACAATTGCCAAAGAACTGCTACCTATATGTTCAGACCGAAGCTGATTTTGTCGTATGAGTCTGTATTTCTATATGCAATATAATTTTCACATTTATTGAGTCTAGGAATACATTGTACACCGAGTCATACTGGCAAATAGGCTACCCCAAAAATATTTTCAAAATATCCTATGTTTTGACAAATAGCCCATTTTACAAAAGCTCCTAACTTCTTAAACTTTTTCTAAAAGCCAAAACCCAAAATCTGCTTTAAAATGGCCAAAAAAAATCAAAACCACTCTAGGAGAATTTGGCCAAAATTCGGCCAAAACTTGCCTACTTCCGTTGGATTTTGAACTTGGTGTTCCTGTAGTTACGGATGCAGCGGCTACTTGCCAAAATTTTCTCATAGAACTCTGCCGAATTCTGTCAGAATTCTGACTTTGGAAAACAATAAATAGAGAAGATTTCAATCATTTCAACACACTCATTCACTTTCTCATCTCTTCTCTCTAAGCTTAAACGTCTCCAAAGTGTTCTAAAGCTTTCATTTTCAGATCCCAAGCAAGTTACAATCCTCTAGTCGATTTGCAAGTACGGTACGGTCTAGAAGCTTCAGTGCGATTGTAATCAGAGGCTTGATTGAAGAAAGACACTTCACAATTGAAGTTGGTCGAGTACTTCGTATCAAAGCTACGTTTGTAGAAGTTGCAAGGACTCTTATGAAAACTTGCGATATTTTCCAATAGTGGATTCAACTAGAAGCTAGAGTTCTTCCGACTGGAATAGTCCTCACAAGAGGGAAACTAGTATACATCTCCGTCTTTGCGTTTGCTTTCTGATCTCTGCCTTTACATTTATTTACTTGTGATATATACATTCTTTGTGATCTTGTTGCTAACTTTTTAATTAGTTATTTTTCGCTGCCTACTCTATTCACCCCCCTCTAGAGTATTGCGCTTTATGATTCGTTCCTACAATTGGTATCAGAGCGGGTTATACAGGTAAAGTGAGGTAACATTGCTCTTATATTCTTATTATTTTAGCTGTTATATAGACACAGTATAACACATGGCAACTGTGAAGTTCACAAGTGAAGGCCAAGCCACAAACAGACCTCCACCGTTTGACGGTACAAATTACACTTGTGGAAAACACGGATGAGTTTCTCCTTGAAATCTCTAGATTTTGACTTATGGTCTTTTGTTATTGATGGCTATAAAAAGCCTCCTCATATTTTTGAAGATGTTTTGGTTAAAAAAAACCCTATATAAGTATACTGAGGATGAAAAGAAAAAGGCCAGTCTTGACGTACGTGTTATTAATGCTTTATTTTGTGCTTTAGACATGACTGAATTTAACAGGGTGTCTACGTGCACAACATCAAATAAAGTGAAAACTTCTCGAAGTAACCCACGAAGGAACGACGCAAGTCAAGGAGTCAAAGATCAGCAGACTTACTCAGGAGTATGAGGCGTTCAAGATGAAGCCAAACGAATCTGTCACTCAGATGTTTACGAGATAACTGGATATTGTAAATCCTCTGTCATCATTAGGCAAGAGTACAGTAACCATGAGAAGATTCGCAAACTTCTACGAGCTCTCACGAAGAATTGGATTCCAAAGGCTATAGTAATTATTGAAGGGAACGACCTCTCAACAATGTCTCTTGAAACACTCATGGGTAAGCTACTCACTCACGAGCTGGAATTTCAAGACTTTGAAGATGTTGCACCAAAGGAGAAGTCAGAGAAGTCGATCGCTTTCAAGGCTCAACATAGAAGAACTGTCGAAGATAATTCCGACGACAGTGACTCTGACTCTGAAGATCAAGCTCTCATGGTAAGAAAGTTTAAAAATTCATGAGATTCAATAGAAGAATAAAGGACTACAACACAACAACAACAACAACGAAGAAGATCCTATTTGCTATGGTTGTAAGAAGAAAGGACATATGAAGAAGGACTGTCCAACGGCATCATCAACCAGGAAAAGCAACAAATACGACAAAGGCTACTGAAGAAGTCTACATCCAGAAGGTATCCCAATACAAGAATATGGCATAAAAGTGAAGCCAGCGACTCAGACGATGAACAATCAGAACGGTGCAAATGTGTGCTTGATGGCTTACGATCAGGTGAAACACCCTTCACATGCTAGAAGCAAATGGATCCTCGACAGCGGTTGCTCACGGCACATGACCGGTGACGCTTCATTATTCGTAACACTGTCGAAGAAGAAAGAAGGATACGTTTCCTTCGGTAATAATCTTAAAGGGTACATAATTGGGCTAATATAGTCATTTATATTATTTAAATAGGTATAGGGCTAATATAGTCATTTATATTATTTTATTCGTAACACTGTCACCCCCACTTTCTTGAATAGGGCTAATATAGTCATTTATATTATTTTAATATTATTTAAATTATTATTGTTAGTGTTATACATTATTAGTTAAATAGGTATTTTGTTGATATAGATATATATATGTTCAATAAGTTTTTATTATAAAACTTTTAATATATTAAATAAATATAGATACAAAATATTTATTTTTAATTTTAGAAATAATGTTAATTTTTGGTTTATTTCATTTTTGAGATATTATTTATGAGATATATATATATAAATGAAAAGGAAAAGAAAGTTATTTTTGTGAAGATTGAGAAATAACTGTTTTCAAAAACTAAAATTTTAGAAAAATTTTCTTGATACGTCGTCCGTCTCGACAAACCGGGCGACGTGGTCGCGAACCAAAAGCATCGAAAGGAGCGTATCGACTTCGTAGACGTGTGGAATTTGATGGAATTCAAATTGTGTCACGTGTGCGTGACGAATTTGATGCGTATCCGTCAAAATTCACCGTATCGGCCTTTTTACAAATTTGTCAATTACTTTGTGCACGTTCGTCACATCGAGACGAAACTTGCGCCAACAGGACCGTATATTTTCTGGTCCTATATGCCAAGTTTGGTCCGATTCTGAGACGGTCGATCGGAACGCTATTTTGGCGGGCCCACGACCCGATCTAACGAACGAATTTGTGCACGGCCAACGGAATCCAACTTTGGACATACGGTTGGGTTCGTCTCGTCAAACCAGACTGTAGACATATAGTTTGTTAACTTTAGATACCGTAGATACCAGCACGCTTTTCAGTGCAAAGCGGGTCCACGACGGACTCGTTTTGGCCCGAAATTACCGTTTTGCTCTTGTGTAAAACATTGGACTTATGGGTAGGCGTTTCTAGCTAATTTGACCATTCTGAGAACGTTTGTAATGTCTGTTTTAATATTAGGAGACTGTTGAGCGAGTTGACCGTTCGTGGCTATTGAGTGATCGGTAGAGTCGTTTTTCTCAGCTCAAGGCAAGTACATTTTCTGATAGTTTCAATTGCTTTGATATCTACTATATTCGATTCAGTTGTAGTGTTATACTTGATTCTCGACACGAGGATACACGGACTAGTATACATTGAATCTCGTCATGAGATGTTATTCCCAGTTTACCTGGTATATGAGTACATTGTTCGATATTGTTTCTTGTACTTGTATAGACACTGATTTGGGAGTGGGCTACCCCTGCTCTTCGAATCTTGTGTCATGACGTGTCATGTCTGGATCCATTATACTACTCGGGGATGGGGAGTTATTAGAGGTTATGTGATCATTACCCCTACTTGTTTATTACTTGGCATAACTCCACCCTCACCACATGGGGTGTTATACTATGTGCATAGCTTTCCATTTTGGCCGGCCTGATCCCTACACTATTAGACTACCTGTGCATATCCGGTCAAATGGAACAGCCTGATCTTGACCCAAGCCACTCACATAACGCTCTAATATCTCATGGCACTTACTTTATAGGTTTACATCTAACATCATATTACATTTACTACTTATTCCAGCTTTATCTTACATCTCACCCATGATATGCTTTCAGTTCTTTATACAGTTTTACTTCCAGTTGACATCATCATTTAATTCATTATAATGTCTCTTATAGTATTTATCAATTCACATGGAACTGCTATTGGTATTTGTACTTGCTCATATCCTGACATGATAACCCCCATTGTTTTTCAGAGGATTTAGATGCAGATTGTCCGACCTACTACGGGTTGGCATAGATGGAGCCTACGACCAGGACCTGCCTGTGGACCCGGTGCTCATAGAGGATGCACAGCCTGTAGTGACTTAGTTTAGCTAGATTTGTCTGGATTATATTCCAGCTTGATACTTCGAGACTTGTAGTATTTATATGGGATCTTGTGTTATGTCTTTAAATTCTGAACTTGTGATTGTGACTCAGCACTATTTCAGACTATTTATTCATCTTGTCTTTATCATATTCGTGCCTATCTTCCTTAGATTTATGTGATTGAGTGGTGATTATATTCCTCCGTGCGGAGATGACAGGTATATATTGTGTCTAGATTCTATATACTAGATGACCTTTACAGCGTTCTACCGCCGATACTGCGGCATAGGCTGGACGTACCCACGTGCTCGTGTCCCAAAACAGGGTGCGGGTCATCACACATTTTTGTTGTGGCCCATGCAGGTCAGAGTCGCAACTAGTGCGATTTCGTTGGTGCTTGACTTAGAGTGCTAATTACGAGCCTGTTGTTAGGATATAGGTTCTAGGTTATGATAGGAGTTACTCAATCACATATTAGGAAAATTCGATCTTTGATTACCATACAAACTCTTCTTGCATTTCAAAATAAATTGTCCTTGATGATATCCTATCATGTGCCATTGATTTTCTTGCTTGAATCTTTCTCCAGGATGACAGTAACTCGAGCTCAGGCAGCTGGATCCAGTGCAGCACTAGATAGGTCCGATCCGTCGTGACCTATTTTTCTGACTGAGAGAGCTGCGGATCAGGAGATTGACCCTACCGTCCCTGCCGTTCCAGAGGTAGCGGCAACAGTACCGGGGGGTTCCTCCACCGGCCTCGAGGACGTATCCGTTCTGCCGGAGACTCTTCCACCTCCACCTGCGTTGCCGATTGACACTACTCAGATGTTCGCGCTCCTTCAGCAGATGATGGAGGCACAGCAAGCGCAGGCTCAGGCATCGCAGCGACAGGCAGAGATTCTAAGGCAGAGCATAGAGAATGCGCATCTGTTAGCACTCGCCGCTGTAGAGAAGGTGACTGCTGTTCAGACTCAGGGCGCTCCTGCCCAGCAGCCACAACAGCAGCAGGCGAAACCTGGCTCCGTGATAGATTTCAAGATGTTTCCTCGAGAATTCAAGGGAACATAAGGGATCCTGTATGCCGATGATTGGCTAGAGAATGTTGAGCGGAGCCTAGGGTTAGCACATCTTCCGGAGGGACTATGGGTGTCAGCAGCAGCGAGTCAGTTCTTTGATATCGCTCTGATTGGTACCGCACAGACCCTCGCGTGATAGTGACAGGCTAACGTGGGAGAACTTCAAGAAGCTATTCAAGGAGAAATTCTTTTCTGATGTGGCTTTAGTGCACTGGAGGGCCAGTTTGCGGGACTTGTGCAAGGGAACATGTCTGGGACTAGTATGCAGCAAAGTTCTTCTGTCTAAACCGGTTCGCCAAGGGCATGGTTCAGGATGATGGAAAGAAGGCCCGCAAGTTCAGGAGGTGCCTGAACCACGACGTAAGATCTCGCACATCTGGGCGTCGTACTGCGACCTTTGAGGACATTTGATGGACGCTCAGATTACAGATGAGGACTTGGTTCTGAGGCCCAAGAGGAGTAGCGATGCTATGGGTGCTGGTTCCAGTGCAGGACGGCCAAGCGACGCCAAGCGACCTCAGACTCAGCAGAGGTCGTTCCACCAGTAGTAGTATCAGTAGCACCAGGCACCAGCACGTGCACAGCATCAGCAGGGGCAGAAACAGATTCCATAGTGTGCTTTTTGTGGGAAGGCGGGGCACACCCGAGAGGTCTGCGGAAGAGGTTGGGCGTTTGTCTATTCTGTGGAGCGCCCGACCACCAGTTGAGAGATTGTCCTGCTCGTCCAGCTGGGTCGGTCAGGACAGGGACCTTACTAAAGCTCCAGTGGGACCAGCTGTCAGCAGCGGGATCCACCACTTCCGACCCAGCAGCAACATTGCGCCCAGCATCAGAGGGGAGCAGCTCAGGATAGGGCATTCGCACTGACGGTCGAGGAGGCCGAGCCCATAGCAGACATGGTGGCAGGTTCTGTTCTACTCGATTCATTTCCTGCATTAGCTTTGTTTGACTCTGGTTCTACACATAGTTGTATTGTATTTTGCATTTAGACACAATATTATTGCTGAACTACTGAGTAGGACTTGCAAGATTATGACCGGGGGAGGCATTATCATGGTCAATAATATTTGCAAGGGGTGGAGAGTGACAAAGGAGGCCAGGATTTGAGTGCCTCTATGTTCGTAATGCCCCTTCCGAGCTACGATATGGTACTCTGTATGGATTGGTTGAGCAGGGCACCATGCTAGTATAGACTGTAGAGGGGCAGAGTTTTGTTTAGACCACCGGGAGAGCCAGAGTTTGAGTTCGCCAGGGGAGCAGCTGAGACAGGAGATAGTTTCTGTGGAGCTATGTTGACGGGGGGAATGAATTGGCACATCTATTGATAGCAGGATTTTTGGATGTTTTCCCTGATGAGTTGCCGGGAATGCCGCCAGACAGGGATGTTGAGTTCTCTATAGACTTGGTGCCGGGCGCTGAGCCTATCTCGCAACATGTCTATAGGACCAATAATATTAAGTTGGCAGAGCTGAAGAAGCAAGTCGACAAGCTGCAGGACAAGGGATTTATCAGATCCAGTTCTTACCTTGGGGCACACCTGTTCTGTTTGTACCAAAGAATGATGGGACGGTACGCATGTGTGTCGACTACAGAGCGCTCAAACAACCTCACTATCATGAATAGTACCGTTGCCGAGGATTGACGACTGTTCGATCAGATGAGCGACACGAAGGTATTCTCGAAGATAGACTTGAGGTCTGGTTACCATCATCTGAAGGTAAAGAAGGAGGATATTATGAAGACGACTTTCAGACTCGGTACGGCAGTATGAGTTCACTGTTATGCCATTTTGGTTGACCAATGCCCCAGCGGTATTCATGAACTTGATGAACAAGGTATTCTATCAGTACCTTGACAAGTTCGTGGTAGTCTTCATAGATGACATATTGATCTACTCGAAAACACCGGAGGAGCACGAGGAGCATCTGTGGATTATGCTAGAGACTCTCAGGAAGGAGCAGCTGTATGGGAAACTGTCGAAGTGCGAGTTCTTCCTGGAGAAGGTAGAGTTCTGGGTCATGTTGTGACGAGTATGGGATCTCAGTGGACCCGAAGAAGATTCAGCAGGGAGTCTTGGTCCACGCCGAACTCAGTTGTAGAGATTCGAAGCTTTTTGGGTCTGGCAGGTTACTATCGGAAGTTCGTCCAAGACTTCTCTCGGATTGCAGAGCCGATGACTAGACTCACCAGGAAAGACGTGAAGTTCGTCTGGACCGAGGAGTGCCAGGCTGCTTTTGATGAGCTGAAGAAGATGTTGATACAGCTCCAATCTGACGTTGCCATCTAGGACTGGTGGTTTCATGATCTACAGTGCCGCTTCTGGGAAGGGCTTGGGTTGCATTCTTCTGCAGCACGGGAAGGTGATTGCCTAGCATCTAGGCAGTTACGTCCTCATGAGAAGAACTACCCTACCTATGATCTGGAGTTGGCAGCTGTTATCTTTGCTTTGAAGCTTTGGAAGCACTATCTGTACGGAGAGCGAGGTTAAGATCTTCACGGATCACAAGAGCTTGAAGTACGTGTTCACCCAGAAGGAATTGAACATGAGGCAGAGGCGCTGGCTTGAGCTGATAAAGGACCATATCTATTTGCAGTACCATCCAGGAAAAGCCAACGTAGTTGCAGATGCTTTGAGCAGGTATCCAGTCGCTATGTATTTGACGGCAGATCGACATCTATTGGCCGATCTGGATAGTTTGGGTATCGAGGTGATCGTTTCGGGGAGGAGGTTCAGATATGGGGTTTACAGATTTAGTCTGTGTTGATGGACAAAGTAGATCAGCACAGTTTGATGACGTGACCCTGAGGAGCATCAGAGAGCAGGTGCAGGCAAGATGCTAGACGATTTCTCTTTAGCCGAAGTTGGGTGCTGAGGCACGGTACTCAATTGTGCATTCCGAGTGGAGAGCTTCGGAAGGAGATTCTGCAAGAAGCGCATCGTTCTCAAGACTCTATGCATCCTGGAGCCAACAAAATGTACAGAGACCTGAGGGAGCACGTTTGGTGGTATGGCATGAAGCGAGAGGTAGCTCAGTTTGTATCTCGATGCTTAGTGTTCCAACAGGTGAAAGCCGAGAGACAGAGACCAGGTGGTCTGCTTCAGCCACCCATTCCAGAGTGGAAGTGGAAGCACATCACTATGGACTTTGTATTTGGACTTCCACGATCTTCAGAAGGGAAAGACGCGATTTGGGTCATCGTTGATAGATTGACCAAATCGGCCCATTTTGCCTTTCAATGTGGGACTATCTATGGATAAGCTGGCAGTATGTATGTGCGGCAGATAGTCAGATTGCACGGAGTTCCGATGAGCATAGTCTGGATCAGGATAGTCATTTCACTTCCCACTTCTGGAGGAGTTTGCATACTAGCTTGGGCACCCAGCTCAAGTTCAGTACCGCGTATCACCCACAGACGGATGGACAGTCAGAGAGGACCATCCAGACACTCGAGGATATGCTTCGCACTTGTGTGTTAGATTCGGGGCATCTTGGGAGGACCATCTTCACCTGGTAGAGTTTGCTTACTACAAAACTATTAGGCCATTATAGAGATGTCGTCATTCGAGGCTCTATACAGACGGAGATGTCGCACTCCTTTGTCATGGGATGATGTCGGTGAGAGAGTTTTGCTTGGCCCGAAGATGGTGGAAGATTCAACAGAGAAGGTTACACTGATCAGAGATAGACTTTGGGTGGCTCAGGATAGACAGCGGCATTGGGCGATGGCCACCGGAGACCATTAGAGTTCGAGGTTAGTATCGGTTTTTCTGTTTGTGCTTGTTTGTGATTGTTTGCTTTATAGTTTGTATTGAGTCTTGTCTGTGTCTAGGTGGCGATATGGTGTTCCTGAGGATTTCTTCGACATGGGCACGATTCGTTTTGGCGAGGCAGGAAGCGTCTGGGCTTCATCGGACATTTCACTATTCTTGGAAGGGGTGTGCAGTGGCCTATCGACTAGACTTGCCGCCTACACTTGAGGGAGTTCATAACGTATTCCATGTGTCGCAGTTGAGGCGGTACGTGGCAGACCCTAGTCACGTATTGGATCACTCCGAGTAGAGGTGGGGCCTACTCTCGCTATCCAGAGCAGCCTGTGGAGATTCTGGATCGTCGGTAGAAGGTGCTCCAGAACCAAGTTATTCCTTTGGTTCGTGTCGCATGGAGGCATCACTCTCTAGGTGAGTCTACCTGGGAGAGAGAGGACGAGATGCGGGCGCATTACCCATATCTCTTCGAGCCTTGAGGTTTTTTATCTCTTTGTACTTGCTAGTGTTATTGTGCTAGTTTGCTCTAATTTCGAAGGCAAATTTCTTTTTAGGAGGGTAGATTTGTCACCCCCACTTTCCTGAATAGGGCTAATATAGTCATTTATATATTTTTTATTTAATATATTTAAATTATTATGGTTAGTGTTTTTACATTATTAGTTAATATATATTTTGTTGATATGATATATATATGTTCAATAAGTTTTTATTATAAAACTTTTAGTATAAAATAAATATAGATACGGAATATTTATTTTTAATTTTAGAAATAATGTTAGAATTGTTTGGTATTTATTTCATTTATGAGATATTATATATATAAATGAAAAGGAAAAGAATTTATAAATATAATAATATGTATATGTGGTGGTTTTTATATATAAATATATATATACATTATATATATATGTATATATGTTAAATATATATATTATATGTTAATATTATATTATATTTTATATATATATATATAATATATATATATATATATATATTATATATATATAATATATAATATATATATATATGTTAACTAAACATTTGAATAAGACAAAAGGAAAAGAAAGCAATTACAATTACCAATTAGCAACCAAGCTCCCACGTACGCACACGTTCAGTACAGCAACTTAAGGCCTAGCTGGGCTTCCTAACCGAACCTTATATGTAAGCTTCAGCCGAACACCCGACAACCTATTTATATAGATATTCGATATAAATCGAGAGAGAGGGAGAGGAAGAAATTTTCTCAAAACCCTAGCCGCCAACACCAGGACCCCGAACATCCCGACAACCCACCGCCACCACCACGACCACCGGAGCCGCCATCGGTGGATGGAACACGTGCGCGCACACGCGTGTTTGACAGCCGCAGCGAGCACCGCGGAGCCGACTTCGGAGCGACGTTTTGCCGCGTTTGCTCGATCAATTTCCGAGCCGTTTCTTCCAGTATGATCCTAACCTATACACCTTTAATTCCCTTCAAATAGTTTGTGCCGATTTGCGTCATGTGCGACGAAAAATGAGTTCCAACATCGAGAAAAAACTTAATTTTCTTGGTTTAGAAACTGTCCCAAAACTCTATGTTTGCGGTCGATTTGTGACCAGAATATCGCTAACTTTGGAAAACCTTCTGAATAGACTTGTAGACAACATATAAGAGATCAAAGCCCTTCTTGTAGATTTAATTTTTTTGCATTATACAAAAAGTTATTGGTTTGTGAAGATTGAGAAAAAACTGTTTTCAAAAACTTAAATTTTAGGAAAATTGTCTTGATACGCCGTCCGAAAGGTGCGTATCGACTTCATGGATGTGTAGGATTTGACAGAATTTAAATTGGTCACGTGTGCACAACGAATTTGATGCGTATCCGTCAAAATTCACCGTATCGGCCTTTTTGCAAATTTGTCAATTACTTTGTGCACGTTCAACACATCGAGACGAAACTTGCGCCAACAGGACCATATCATTTTTTTGGTCCTGTTTGTCAAGTTTGGTCCGATTCTGAGACGGTCGATCGGAACGCTATTTTCGCGAGCCCGAGACCCGATCCAACGGGCGAATTTGTGCACGACCCACCGGAATCCAACTTTGGACATACGGTTGTGCTCGTCTCGTCAAACCGGACCTGGAGACATATCGTTTGTTGACTTTAGAGATTGTAGATACCGGCACGCTTTTCGGTGCAAAGCGGGTCCAACGGCGGACATCGTTTTGGCCCGAAATTACCATTTTGCTCATGTGTCCAGAATTGGACTTATGGGTAGACGTTTCTAGCTAATTTAACCATTCTGAGAACGTTGGTAATGTCTGTTTTAGCATTAGGAGACAGTTGAGCGAGTTGACCGTTCGTGGCTTATTTGAGTGATCGGTAGAGTCGTTTTTCTCAGCTCAGGACAGTAGGCAAGTACATTCTCTGATAGTTTTCATTACTTTGATATATACTATATCCGATTCAGTTGTAGTGTTATACTTGATTATCGACACTAGGATACACGGACTAGTATACATTGAATCTCGTCATGAGATGTCATTCCCGGTTTACCTGGTATATGAGTACATTATTCGATATTGTTTCCTGTACTTGTATAGACACCGATTTGGGAGTGGGCTGCCCCCTGCTCTTCAAATCCTGTGTCATGACGTGTCATGTCTGGATCTATTATACACTACTCGGGGATGGAGAGTTATTAGAGGTTATGTGATCATTAACCCTACTTGTTTATTACTTGTGCATAACTCCACCCTCACTACACGTAGGGTGTTATACTACTTGTGCATACCTTTCCATTTTGGCCCTACACTATTATACTACCTGTGCATAGCCGGTCAAATGGAACAACATGAACTTAACCCAAGCCGATCACATAACGCTCTAATATCTCATGGCACTTACTTCATAGGTTTACATCGTACTTCAGATTACATTACTGCTTATTCCAGCTTTACCTTACATCTCACCCATGATATGCTATTCAGTTCTTTTATACAGTTTTACTTCCAGTTTTGACATTCATCATTTATTTCATTATAATTGTCTCTTATAGTATTTATCAATTCACATGGAACTGTTGTTGGTATTTGTACTTGCTCATATCCTAACAGGATAACTCTCGTTGTTTTCAGAGGAATTAGATACAGATTGCCCACCTACTAGGGGTTTGGCATAGATGGAGCCTACGACCAGGACCAGCCTGTGGACCCAGTGCTCATAGAGGACGCACAGCTTGTAGTGACTTAGTTTAGCTAGATTTTGTCTGGATTATATTCTAGTTTGACACTTTGAGACTTGTAGTATTTATTTGGGATCTTGTGTTATGTCTTTAAATTCTGAACTTGTGATTGTGACTCAGCACTATTTCAGACTATTTATTCATCTTGTTTCTTTATCATATTCGTGCCTATCTTTCTTAAATTTATGTGATTGAGTGGTGATTATATTCCTCCGTGCGGAGATGACAGGTTATATTATTGTGTCTTAGATTCTATATATTCTAGATGACCTTTACATCGTTCTACCGCTGATACTACGGTGTAGGCTGGACGTACCCACGTGCTCGTGCTCCTAAACAGGGTGCGGGTCGTGACATAGTGAATGTGAAAGGAACAAAGCTACCCGACCCGCATTTAAGTCCAAGAACGCTCTAAGTACCACTAGACCTCTACAATTACTGCATGTGGATTTATTTGGACCTAGTAGAATTGCTAGCGTAGGTGGTAAGTTATATGCTTTTGTAATAGTAGATGATTTCTCTAGATACACGTGGGTATATTTTCTGGTACACAAGAACGATGCATTGTCATAATTTGTCACCTTTTGCAAGAAAGTTCAAAATGAGAAAGGTTTCACGATCACTCGTATTCGAAGTAATTATGGCGGCAAATTTGTGAATGCAGAGTTCAAGCAATTTTTTAACACACACGGTTATCTGCATGAGTTCTCTTGCCCTAGGACTCCACAACAAAATGGAGTTGTGGAACGTAAGAACAGGACTCTATCCGAAATAGCTAGAGTAATGTTAAACCAGTTTAGTCTACCAAAATACTTTTGGGCTGAAGCTGTTAATACAGCTTGCTATGTGAGACAATAGGGTTGTAATTCGACCTATATCGAAGAAGACTCCCTATGAGCTATAGTTTGATAGAACACCCACTGTTTCATATTTTAAAATATTTGGTTGTAAATGCTTTATTCTTAATACTAAAGACAATATGGGAAAGTTTGATGAAAAGGCCGATGAAGGTATCTTTTTTAGGTTATGCGACAAAGAGAAAAGGGTACAGAGTCTTCAACAAGAGAACCATGATCATCGAAGAATCAATAAATGTTATATTTGACGAACTAAATCAACATTCAGTTGATGGTGATGATGATGAAGACATAAGTACACCAAGTACAGCACCTGCAGAACCTTCATGCAAAGCACCAGCTGATCCTCCAGGCAGATCACATACAGAACCAAAAGCCGGAACCAACAATCTTGAGGATGTGCCAAAAGAAATGAGATTTTTGGCAGACCATCCCAAGGACTTGGTAATAGGTGAGATTACCAGGGGTGTAAGTACTTCTTGTTCCTCCAGTACAGATATAGCTTCCTGTGTTGAATTTATTCCACAGCTTGAACCCAAAAATATTAAAGAAGCACGTAGTGATAATTTTTGGTTAGATGCTATACAAGAGGAATTGAACCAATTTGAACGGAATCAAGTTTGGGAACTTGTTCCCAAGCTTATTGATCATCCGGTCATTGGCACCCGCTAGGTATTCTGAAATAAACTGAATAAGAATGGTTTGGTGACACGTAATAAGGCTCGACTCGTAGCTCAATGATACAATCAAGAAGAAGGTATCGACTACGATGAAACCTATGCCCCAGTTGCGAGATTAGAATCCATTCGCATGCTATGTGCATTTGCATGTTTTCATAACTTTAAATTATTTCAAATGGATGTCAAGAGTGCATTTTTAAACGATTTTATAAAAGAAGAAGTTTATATAGCTCAACCACCAGGTTTTATTAATTCAAAAACCCTGATTATGTTTTCAAGTTGAAGAAAGCCTTATACGGTTTGAAACAAGCCCTCGTGCTTGGTATGATCGTCTAAGCACTTTTCTACTTGACAATGGTTTTACAAAAGGCAAGGTTGATACTACACTTTTTATAAAATCTTTTAATGGAAATCTTCTTTTAGTTCAAATTTATGTAGATGATATCATTTTTGGATCTACTGATGAATCTCTCTGTCAAGAATTTTCAAAGTGTATGCAGAACGAGTTTGAGATGAGCATGATAGGAGAACTGAAATTCTTCCTCGGACTGCAAATCAAACAAACCAACAATGGGACATTCATTAATCAAGCCAAGTACATAAAAAGATCTATTAAAGAAGTTCGATATGGAAGCAGTCAAACCACTTAGCACTCTGATGGCAACTTCAACTAAGCTTGATATTGATGAACAAGGCAAACCGGTCGACATACGTAAGTATCGAGGTATAATTGGTAGTTTACTTTATTTAACTGCTAGACGTCCAGATATAATGTTTAGCGTTTACTTGTGTTCACTTTTTCGAGCTAACCCTAAGGAATCACATTTGTGCATGGTTAAGCATATCTTCCGATACCTTAAAGGCACTTCTTCTGTCGGCTTATGGTATCCTAAAACCATGTCGTTTGACCTAACTGGTGACTCGGATGCTGATTTTGCTGGATGCAAAGTGGATAGATAAAGTACCAGCGGCACGTCATTTCCTAGAAAAAGCTCTAGTCTCTTGGTTTAGCAAGAAACAAAATTCTGTCGCATTATCAACGACTGAGGCTAAATATATCGCCGCAGGACGTTGTTGTGCACAAATTTTGTGGATGAAGCAAACCTTAGAAGACTTTGGTTTACTATACACACACATACCCATTTTCTGTGACAACACTAGTTCTATTAATTTGACTAAAAATCCTGTATGTCACTCTCGCACTAAGCATATTGAGATTCAACATCACTTTCTTAGAGATCATCAACAAAATGGAGATATAAACCTCGTATATGTAGACACTGAGAAACAACTAGCTGATATCTTTACAAAACCATTAGCGGAAGATCGTTTCAATTATTTACGTCGAGAATTAGAAATTTTAGATATCAATAATATTAATTAATATTGTCTTATAGATTATTTTTCAATACTTAAAAACTGTTTTTGAGACAAGCCTACAAAGGGTCTGTCTGTCACCACGACTATGGTCGAAGCGAAGCGGTATTTAACTGTTCCCCAGTGAACTCGTGTTAGCTGGCATAGTACCCCTACAGCTAATCTGAAACAGTCGTTGTGTAATAAAATTTAATTTATAAAATAATATTAATTATATTAATTGAAATCTAAAATAACTAAACTTGGAATTAAATAATTGAAAGAGTTGATGAAAAGAAAATGGCCTACAATTTTTTTTCAAAATCACATCCACATAACCCTAGACGAAGTCAGCCAAATTTTGGCCCGAGTTTGGCCATAGTTCTATTGGTGATGTTTTGTTTTACGTCAGCAACCTGAGGCCCCCTTCTTCTCATCTCCTCCAAACTCCTCCATCACAGCAGCATCAGCCCGAGAGAACACCCAAACCCTAGTTTTTTCTTTAAGCTTTTGCTCCCAATCTACTTGGAGATTTCCATCGAAACTTTGGATTCATGCGGAGATTCTCGTCCTCTACCGCATACTCCAATCTTGGAAGGTATAAACCCCTCCTTCCCTTTCTTACAATTCATTAGATTTTTATCCTTTTTGGGACACAATGCCTATGCATTGCAATCCCTCCAAGAGGAAGAAGACCACGGGTAGTGAAGAAGCTTCATCCTCAAATCCTTACGTGGATTCACTATTTTCCCCGGTCCAACGGTGCGTTTAATGAGTTCTACTTTGAAACTCATGATCAATCTTTGTTTTGGTACGTCGATTTCGCGATACGTAACATATGCACCGGAGCCCCGACTAAATGGACTGTATTTCCTGAACACCGTCCATTGTTTGAGGCATTAGGGTTACACAAACTTGTCACCCAGAAATTCCCTATCGCTACTAATGTCAGTAGACTGTTCTATTGCAACTTCATATTGGACACTTTTGCTGTTAGAACTCATGTCGGTGGAATCAATATCGAGTTCAATAATGTTCTTTTAGTGGAAATCCTTGGTGTTCCTAATGAAGGTGCCCCACTTGATGATATAACTGAATTTGATTTCCCCGAAGGCACGACTCTAATCAGTTTCAAGAACGAACTCGGTTCTCCTGCCCGCGTTCGTTCTGGTAAGTTCAAGGCTGCAAACTTGAACTTATTCAACTATGAGTTACACCGCATCATCTAATCCACCATTTTACCCAAATCTACTTCAAAAGATGATGTAACCACCTTTGAACTATCTGTCCTTTATCATATTCTTAAGGGTATTCAATTTTCTATTCCCAAGACTATTATTCAGATGATGGGTCGTTGTCGCGAAAGGGATCACAACCTCTCTTATGCGATGATTATCCCTCTCATCTTCCAGCATTTTGATATTGACTTATCCACTTATGCTCTCAAGTCCGAGCCCAAGTATCTTCAACTGTCACGTTGCAGCTGCTCCTTCTGCTCCTGCACCACCTCCTCAAGATTACCCTATGTCATTTGAGGGTATCCATCTGCATCTCTCGGGTTTTCGAACGTTTATCACTGACACATCCAGGGAACGCGAGTTTCGTGTTGTGAGTCGGTTTCTGGCTCTTGACAACTCTTTTGCCGACCTTCGTTTTGCTCAGACTGGACATTCTGCCAGTTCTCTTCCTAGAGATCCAGCTATTTTGGGATACCGCTATGAGGATGAGGGGGTGCATTCTTTCTTTTAGCCCGGTAATGCATATGATTGTTACCGTGGTTCTGGTGCTACTCCACACCCTTCTGGAGCTGGCACTTCTGGAGCTGGTCCATCCGGACATGGTGGTACTGCTGGCACTGCTGATGATGATGACTCTGAAGATATGTGATCTAGACATGATGTATTGTGTCTAGATGTCATTTAGTGAGACTTTATTATGTCTATGTTTACTTGGAAATCCTCCGACATACCAAGATATCATTTAGTACATTAATTTTTTTATTTGCACTAAGAATGTGCTGACTGAGATGATGTATTGTGAACATCTGTTTTATGCTTTGTTTAGCATATTTTATTTCAGTTTAGCATTATTCCTCATTTCTTGTTCTAGCACTACCTCTTTATGCTTCAACATATAAACTGCCTGTGAAATATTTGTTTATCCATATTTTTTTGTATTTCTTCAACACTTGTTCCTTATGCATGAATTGCGGGGGAGCTTCTCTCTTTGCAATTATTTTGCTAAGTGACAACGGGGGAGAAATAGAATCTAACATCTTTTGCAGGATACAGGAATTTTTTTCAGGACATACAGTATAATATTTTGATTGTTTTCAAATCTATGATCGAGATGTTATATCGGTCAAGGTTTGTCAATTATCAAAATGGGAGAGGTTGTTGGCCCATTGGTCATGGTCGAACCTAATTTTAATAATTGATCAAACTCTGTCTCGATATATGGGCTATTTAGACTCTTGGACAACTGCCAAATAACAGCTACCTATCTGTTCAAGACTGAAGCTAATTTTGTCGTATGAGTCTGTATTTCTATATGCAATGTAATTTTCACATTTATTGAGTCCAGAAATACATTGTACACCGAGTCATACTGGCAAATAGGCTACCCCAAAAATATTTTCAAAATATCCTATGTTTTGAAAAATAGCCCATTTTACAGAAGCTCCTAACTGCTTAAACTTTTTCTAAAAGCCAAAAAGCCAAAATCTGCTTTTAAAATGGCCAGAAAATCAAAAACCACACTAGGAGAATTCGGCCAGAATTTGCCTACTTTTCGTTGGATTTTGAACTTGGTCTTCCTGCAGTTACGGATGCAACGGCTACTTGCCGAGATTTTCTCATAGAACTCTGCCCGAATTCTGCCCGAATTCTGCCCGAATTCTGTCAGAATTCTGACTTTGGAAAACCTATAAATAGAGAAGGATTTCAATCATTTCAACACACTCATTCACTTTCTCATCTCTTCTCTCTAAGCTTAACTGTCTCCCAAAGTGTTCTAAAGCTTTCATTTTCAGATCCCAAGCCAGTTACAATCCTCTAGTCGATTTGCTAGTGCGGTACGGTCTAGAAGTTTCAGAGTGATTGTAATCAGAGGCTTGATTGAAGAAAGACACTTCACAATTGAAGTTGGTCGAGTACTTCATATCAAAGCTCGCATTTGTAGAAGTTACAAGGACTTCTTATGAAAACTTGCGGTATTTTTCAGTAGTGGATTCAATTGAAAGCTAGAGTTCTTCCGACAGGAATAGTCCACACAAGAGGAAAACCAGTATACATCACCATCTTTGCGTTTGCTTTCTGATCTCTGTCTTTACATTTATTTACTTGTGGTATATACATTCTCTGTGATCTTGTTGTTAACTTTTTTATTAGCTATTTTCCGATGCCTACTCTATTCACTCCCTGTAGTGCCCCGTCCCGCTCAGTCAATCGGAGGAATCAAAATACCGACGGCGTTCGGACTTAGCCTTGCAACGACTGCTCGAAGACATCGCTCGGTCGAGACGACCGCTTGCTCAGGTGGGGTAGTTTCGGTGAACTTGCCTCATCTTTGCCTTCACATAATAAATCGCATGTTTTCAACTTGCACAAGTAGGCTTGATAATAAAAGAGACGAATGCACATAGCTAAAGGGAATAATTCCGACGGGTCGAATTGAGTTAGAATATGGAAAGGTCCAACGGTCGGCTTAGAGTTGGTGCACGGCATGCTTTGAAAATGACACTCGGTCCTTCGTCCCGTTGCTTGGGAGAAGGAAAGTTGGTCTTCGATGCAAAAGTTAAGAGTTAGCCTAAGTCATTGGCGTTGCCCGCGTAAACGCTTGATAAAGCGTGCACGGTTTCACTACGCAAGGCTTGGCATAGCCTTTGCTCGTCCCTCGAGTTAAGTTGTAGGCTTGAGTAAGTTAGGCAAAGTTATGCCGGTCGACCTAAGTCATTCCAAGTGCTGTCCCGCTCATTCTGCGGTTGTCAAGTTAAATAGTCTCACGATCCCAAGGCTCGTCATATAAGGTATGACTTGGGCGATAGCGTTGCGTAGAACACGAGTCGGTTTAAGGCACAAGCCACGGTTGGTTCAGTGGAAAGTTAGCCATGGTCTGTCGATAGAAAAGAAAATATGTTATGTTCAAGTTAAGTTGGAAGGCTATGCAGTAGCCGTTCCCTGAGTTCAAAGAATGTTAAGTCTAAGCAATGGTTAATCACCGAGAGGAAATATGTCGGGACTTTAGTTCAGTCGTCGAGGCAACCCTGGTTTGGGCTCTGCAAAGGAAGTGTGAAAAGTGGAAGAAGTAAAGCAAAGGAACTAAAATAATGATAATGAGACCATGCAATACGTTAAGTCTAGAAGTTAGCGTAGGCGCGTGGTCAAGGACAACTTGTCGACAAGGACGATGGTTTCTTCGAGCGGCAACCCAGGGCCAAGGGACCGACTCGGCCTAGGAAGAAATAGGTTATAGCCGAGCTGGGTATGAAGCAACCGGTAGGTCGGGGACTTGCATCGGGGATCGCTACCTGCGGTGCAAGGGTCCCGAATGCCAGGCTATGTCCACGATGGCTAGTCAATGCCAGTGACCATTCATATAGATGTGTCGGCACGGGCGGCAATCCGCGTGTGTGCCTTTGGACTGAGTTGAGTTGAATGTGTATGCAGTTAGAAGACACAATGACTGGGCCTAATATTTGGCTACAGCGAAGGCGACGTGCTTCGGCACGAGATGTGGCATCGAGTGTTAAGTCGTTGGAATAGAGTTGCATGTGTTAGGCTTGAGCTGTTGCGAGTTAAGTCGAGAAGGGTCGTAGGGCAAAGTCGAGTGAAGTTACGTTGATTTGCTGGGCACGACCTCGAAATGTGAGGCACGGCCGTGTTGTCAAAACTTAAGTATAGGCAAGACTAAGCGAGGAGGCGCTGCCTCAGAGATATTGAAACACGAATTGAGTTCATGGCACGACTGAGTCGTTACGTCCCTGAGTTTGGCACGAAAGCTCGGTATGAGTCGGTGTGTTGACATTGCAAGCAAACAAGAAGGTCTTGAAGCAAGGATAAGGATGTTATCGGTATGATAGCACGGTCACACGGAAATGGAGTCTATCATGTAGTTGCGTCCCTGATTATGGCCATAAGGCAAACACGACTTGATAGGTTAACGTTGTTGGCACGAGGAGGGTCTAGAGGCAAGATATGAGTTAACGTCGTTGTTGCAAGCACGGAATGGTCCGCATACACAAGTATGCAAAGGCGTCTGTCATAAAACTGATCCTAAGACAAGACTAGAAAGACAATTGATAAGAAGGGACTATGTTGCACAAAGTAAATTAAACGTGTTGGTTTTGTATGGGTGGGCGAGGAGCTCATTCCACCAGTACAGTTGAGTACAGACACCCACACAGTGTTTCATGTGCAGGCACGGGTAGAAGCTCGTGGCGCGGAGCTCGCTTGGATGCGTCGAGGCACGGAGTTCCTTGGCGATTCGAAGCGTGCGACCGTGTGAAGTCAAGAATTATACGGGACGTAATGTATGGACATCGCCTTCCGAAGCTTCCGTTGGATCGACAAATATGTATCGAGAGATGAGAGAGAGCAGAGTGACTTGTAACTTGAGAGAAAAGTGAGCCTGAGAGACTTGTAATCAGGGCCTTGCGTCCCGTTGTAATCTTTGTATCAATATCAATAAAGATCATCTTTTGAAATACTTGTGTTTTGTTATAAATTTCTGCTGTATGTTCAATGTCTCTGCTTGGGACTTCTGTGCGACGACCCCATCGCAGCCGCTGGAATCCGTCGTTATGGAACCCGCCTAGCACGAGCGCAATTTAGGCTCGTGCAGCATCACGCCTTAGCGAGGACGATCTCTCCTACGGGAGCGGGGTGTGACATAAGCGAGGAGGCGCTGCCTCAGAGAAATTGAAACACGAATTGAGTTCATGGCACGACTGAGTCGTTACGTCCCTGAGTTTGGCACGAAAGCCCGGTATGAGTCGGTGTATTGACATTGCAAGCAAACTAAAAGGTCTTGAGGCAAGGATAAGGATGTTATCGGTACGATAGCACGGTCACACAGAAATGGAGTCTATCGTGTAGTTGCGTTCCTGATTATGGCCATAAGACAAACACGACTTGATAGGTTAACGTTGTTGGCACGAGGAGGGTCTAGAGGCAGGATATGAGTTAACGTCGTTGTTGCAAGCACGGAATGGTCCGCAGACACAAGTATGCAAAGGCGTCTGTCATAAAACTGATCCTAAGATAAGACTAGAAAGACAATTGATAAGAAGGGACTATGTTGCACAAAGTAAATCAAACGTGTTGGTTTTGTATGGGTGGGCGAGGAGCTCATTCCACCAGTACAGTTGAGTACTGACATCCACACAGTGTTTCATGTGCAGGCACAGGTAGAAGCTCGTGGCGCGGAGCTCGCTTGGATGCGTCGAGGCACGGAGTTCCTTGGCGATTCGAAGCGTGCAGCCGTGTGAAGTCAAGACTTATACGGGACATAATGTATGGACATCGCCTTCCGAAGCTTCCGCTGGATCGACAAATATGTATCGAGAGATGAGAGAGAGCAGAGTGACTTGTAACTTGAGAGAAAAGTGAGCCTGAGAGACTTGTAATCAGCGCCTTGCGCCCCGTTGTAATCTTTGTATCAATATCAATAAAGATCATCTTTTGAAAGACTTGTGTTTTGTTCTAAATTTTTGCTGCATGTTCAATGTATCTGCTTGGGACTTCTGTGCGACGACCCCGTCGCAGCCGCTGGAATCGGCCGTTATGGAATCCGCCTTGCACGAGTGCAATCTAGGCTCATGCGGCATCACGCATTAGCGAGGACGATCGCTCCTACGGGAGCGGGGCGTGACATAATGGTATCAGAGCACGGCTTTACGTCCTTGGACTATTGATTGAATTTTTTAACTCCGTTATTTCCGCAAACTCTGAATTGTGCTTCCGCAAGTTGATATCGTTGGTGCGCTCTCTCTCAAATGTCCCACGGGATGTCCATACAATAAGTCTATCTATTTTGCAAAACGTAGGAGAATAGTTTTTGACAAGAAACAAAAAGATGGTTTACGTAAGAACGGTTGACTAAGTCGGGCTGGGCTTATACACCAAAGTTGCTTCGACCTTAGCAAAGTCGAGTGCGGGATTCGTAATGTGTTGAGCAAGAATGAGTTGAACTCGGTTGAGTAAATGTGGGATGACTATCGATAGGGTGCTATCGAGCGACGATAACGTCGGTGCGATATAGATGAGCGTGCTTATTAGAGGAATTGTTCGAACAGGATTCGAAGAAGTCGATTTTGATTCGAATGATAGTTTTGAGGATTTGTTGAATGACTTCATTCCTGAGTGGTGTATGCGATATTCTCAGAAATGTCGATCGATCGATTGAGGATTCGGGGTGTCGATGAGTCTATCAGCAAGCATCGCGCGTATGCAAAGCCTTAGATTGAGTGTCGTTGAACAAGTTGTAGTCTTGAAGATTTGACGAATTGATTCGAACAACCGAGAAATTGACGCGCACGGAACGTGCACGGGATTGAGGATTGTGCGAAGTATGAAACGCGAAAATGATTGAGTAGGTGAAACCGAATCGAGGAAAAGTTAAGGTGTAGCGAACGAATGACTTGATAAAGTAAATCGATAGGTGGATCATATAGAAAAAGTTAGCACGATGGGAAGATCGCGTGCATGAAAAGTGAATTTTGAAGTTATGCGAATGACTCGGAGGATTGGGATGAATGTTGCTCGATGATTTGAGTTAGCAAGGAATGATGCGAATTGAGAAAATACGTTGGGCGATGACTTAAGATAGACGAATGAACAATACGTGAAATTGGTTGAGGAAATCGATGTTGTGAATGGATCGAGGGATAATGACCAAACTTGAAATTGAATGTCGAGGAGATTATCCTGTCGGACGATAGCATCATTCGCACGACTCGAAATTTGGTTGCAAAGGAAGATCGTCAGGTTACGCATATCGTCGATGGTATTGAGGCGTATCAAAGATCGATATACGATAACTCGGGGGCACTCTAATTCGGTGAAAGACGATCGTACAAGTGTTGTTCCGTTGGATGCTATACTTAGAATTTTGATTGAGATGAATGTTGGATGAAAATGATCGTGTCTTGATGGTTACGTTGATAGCCACACCGTCGACGATCTTGTCTTGCGCGAGTGCAACTCTAGCCTCGCACATGTGTTGCGTCGGATTTGGGGCGATCGTTCCGTGTGAGCGCTGACATGGTGATTCATGTCGCGGGAATGTTCGAACTCAGAAAATCAGGACGCGACAACGTTGATTGTCTCGACTGCTTGGCTTGATGCGAAGGTGAATTCGAGGATTTGTAGGACTTGTGATTGATGACCGAATGAAACTTGAGGATTGAGTAGGTCCAATCCGCGCATCGAGAATGAACTAGTCTAGACAGAAAACAAGTGTTACGCCCCGATGAGAATGATTATTCCGCGGGAGCGTTGCATGGTGATTTCATGCCCACCATGGATAATCGGACTCGCATGAGATCGGAGAGTAGCATATTGTTAAGTCAGACGACCTTGTAATCGATTACGTGAGTTGGAATAGATGATTTCGGAAATGTGAAATGTGAATTATAGTTTAGAGATGAATTGTGTCATAGCGTGCTTGATTTGAGAATGAATGATAGGCGAACTAATGTCGAACGTGTTCGAAGAGATAGACGATGCGAAATGGCTTGATGAACGAGCGATATATTCTTATCGAGGATTGGTTGAACGTGAGTTATCGTAGGATGGCTTTACTGAACGACTCGGACCCCATGCGACGAATATTGGGATGTGCGTAGGGAATCGATGCTCGATGTTTAGAAATCGGAGTGATGCGAGCTTGGGTAGAAAACCTCGTACTATCGATTTTGTTTGACCTTAGGATGGGGTCAGTGTTGATATCGTTGTTTGGGAACTATGATTCCAATACTGACGGAAAGACATAGCCTAGCGGTTAGGCAGACGTCTAAGTGCGAAGTGATAGGAAATTGGGGAGGCACCACTCATGAGGCTCGGTTGACATGCACGTATATCAGGGACGCCCGAATATGTGCGCGATCCGACTCGAGTGGTGATGGCGAGATTCGCTATCACGAGGCTTGGTTGGAATGCATGTATTTTGGGGACGCCTAAGATATGTGCACGATCCATACTAAGTGATACGTTGAATTCAAGTGAGACTGAGGAAGAGGAAAGTGTCGAGGATTTTGAGAACATGAGTTTTGAAGAAAGGATTGTGGATACCACGAGCGTGGCTCAGATTGAGGGAACGCATAGGAGAAATGTGTGCATGAAACGTAGAATATTGAGTCGAGTGATAAGTCGATAAGTGTACTCAGTTAGTTTCGAGGATAAAACTTTTTCTGAGTGGTGTATGATGTAGTGCCCCGTCCCTCTCAGTCAATCGGAGGAATCAAAACGCCGACGGCGTTCGGACTTAGCCTTGCAACGGCTGCTCGAAGACCTCGCTCGGTCGAGACGACCGCTCGCTCAGGGGGGTAGTTTCGGTGAACTTATCTCATCTTTGCCTTCACATAATAAATCGCATGTTTTCAACTTGCACAAGTAGGCTTGATAATAAAAGAGGCGAATGCACATAGCTAAAGGGAATAATTCCGACGGGTCGAATTGAGTTAGAATATGGAAAGGTCCAACGGTCGGCTTAGAGTTGGTGCACGGCGTGCTTTGAAAATGACACTCGGTCCTTCGTCCCGTTGCTTGGGAGAAGGAAAGTTGGTCTTCGATGCAAAATTTAAGAGTTAGCCTAAGTCATAGGCGTTGCCCGCGTAAACGCTTGATAAAGCGTGCACGGTTCCACTACGCAAGGCTTGGCATAGCTTTTGCTCGTCCCTCGGGTTAAGTTGTAGGCTTGAGTAAGTTAGGCAAAGTTATGCCGGTCGACATAAGTCATTCCAAGTGCTGTCCCGCTCATTCTGCGGTTGTCAAGTTAAATAGTCCCACGATCCCGAGGCCCGTCATATAAGGTATGACTTGGGCGATAGCGTTGGGTAGAACACGAGTCGGTTTAAGGCACGAGCCACGGTTGGTTCAGTGGAAAGTTAGCCACGGTCTGTCGATAGAAAAGGAAATATGTTATGTTCAAGTTAAGTTGGAAGGCTATGCAGTAGCCGTTCCCTGAGTTCAAAGAATGTTAAGTCTAAGCGATGGTTAGTCGCCGAGAGGAAATATGTCGGGACTGTAGTTCAGTCATCGAGGCAACCCTGGTTTGGGCTCTGCAAAGGAAGTGTGAAAAGTGGAAAAAGTAAAGCAAAGGAACTAAAATAATGATGATGAGACCATGCATTACGTTAAGTCTAGAAGTTAGCGTAGGCGTGTGGTCATGGACAACTTGTCGACAAGGGCGATGGTTTCTTCGAGCGGCAACCCAGGGCCAATGGACCGACTCGGCCTAGGAAGAAACAGGTTATAGCCGAGCTGGGTATGAAGCAACCGGTAGGTCGGGGACTTGCATCGGGGATCGCTACCTGCGGTGCAAGGGTCCCGAATCTAGGCTATGTCCACGATGGCTAGTCAATGCCAGTGACCATTCATATAGATGTGTCGGCACGGACGGCAATCCGCGTGTGTGCCTTTGGACTGAGTTGAGTTGAATGTGTATGCAGTTAGAAGACACAATGACTGGGCCTAATATTTGGCTACAGCGAAGGCGGCGTGCTTCGGCACGAGATGTGGCGTCGAGTGTTAAGTCGTTGGAATAGAGTTGCATGTGTTAGGCTTGAGCTGTTGCGAGTTAAGTCGAGAAGGGTCGTAGGGCAAAGTCGAGTGAAGTTACGTTGAGTTGCTGGGCACGACCTCGAAATGTGAGGCACGGCTGTGTTGTCAAAACTTAAGTATAGGCAAGACTAAGCGAGGAGGCGCTGCCTCAGAGATATTGAAACACGAATTGAGTTCATGGCACGACTGAGTCGTTACGTCCCTGAGTTAGCACGAAAGCCCGGTATGAGTTGGTGTGTTGACATTGCAAGCAAACAAGGTCTTGAGGCAAGGATAACGATGTTATAGATACGATAGCATGGTCACACGGAAATGGAGTCTATCATGTAGTTGCGTCCCTGATTATGGCCATAAGGCAAACATGACTTGATAGGTTAACGTTGTTGGCACGAGGAGGGTCTAGAGGCAAGATATGAGTTAACGTCGTTGTTGCAAGCACAGAATGGTCTGCAGACACAAGTATGCAAAGGCATCTGTCATAAAATTGAACCTAAGACAAGACTAGAAAGACAATTGATAAGAAGGGACTATGTTGCATAAAGTAAAGTAAACGTGTTGGTTTTGTATGGGTGGACGAGGAGCTCATTCCACTAGTACAGTTGAGTACTGACACCCACACAGTGTTTCATGTGCAGGCACAGGTAGAAGCTCGTGGCGCGAAGCTCACTTGGATGTGTCAAGGCACGGAGTTCCTTGGCGATTCGAAGCGTGCGGCCGTGTGAAGTCAAGACTTATACGGGACATAATGTACGGACATCGCCTTCCGAAGCTTCCGTTGGATCGATAATTATGTATCGAGAGATGAGAGAGAGTAGAGTGACATGTAGCTTGAGAGAAAAGTGAGCCTGGGAGACTTGTAATCAGGGCCTTGCGCCCCGTTGTAATCTCTGTATCAATATCAATAAAGATCATCTTTTGAAAGACTTGTGTTTTGTTCTAAATTTCTGCTGCATGATCAATGTCTCTGCTTGGGACTTCTGTGCGACGACCCCGTCGCAGCCGCTGGAATCGGCCGTTATGGAACCCGTCTTGCACGAGCGCAATCTAGGCTCGTGCGGCATCACGCCTTTGCGAGGACGATCGCTCCTACGGGAGCGGGGCGTGACACTCCCCCTCTAGAGTATTGCGCTTTACAATTCGTTCCTACAGGCTCAACAACGTATCGAACTCTATCAAGCTCAGATTTTCGAGGCCTTCAACAAAAAGGTCCAGGAAAGAACATTCCAAGTGGGTGACCTCGTCTTATCAGTTCGAAGACCGATGGTGATGACTCACAAGACTGCTTGAAAGTTCAAGCCCAAGTGGAAAGGACTGTTCCTCATAGAGACGGTCTACTCCAATCGTGCTTACTAGTTGACCAAACCTAACGACGATTTACTGATAATGCCGGTCATTGGTAATTCCTGAAGAAATACTATATCTGAGGCATAAATTGGCATATATTTCCACATCCCCTGTGAATGTTTATGAATTCTATTAACGAGTTCATCCCTTTCCTATTTTTCCAGAAGAAAACATTTCACGTCCATATTACCTATGAGTTGTTTTCTCTATACCCCAATGAAGTTCATGCCTACTATGTCCATATTACCTCTGAGTAGACATTTCTTCCCTGACAAAACCCCTGTTGTCATATTCATAGAATATTTTACGTCCATACTATCTCTGAGTCATTCTATGCATCCATATAATCTATTCTTACCATGCCCACATAACCTATGAGTAAGGAAAATTCTACCACAAAAAATTCGTGTTTACCATGTCCATATTACCTCTTAGTAAACACCCTATCCCCAACGGAGTTACCTCCATCCCATCATGTTATATTACCTCTGAGGGAATTCTCATTATTGTACAGAATGTTCATAGTAAATGGGCAAGTAAAGAAGCAAAATAAAGTGTTCATTCATGAAAAAGAAAAGTTTGTCTTTCTTTACTACAGAAGCCAAAAAGTGAGGAACAAAAAAGACGAAAGGCAATAGCATTGCGATGGCCGATGCACGAGTTCTTCCAGTCGACTCCTCAAAAGAGTAACCTGGGGCCCGACCGACTCTCCGGCTCGACGCTCTGCCTCTTGTCATCGGAAGGCCTTATCCTCGAGCTGGAACAGGTTCTATCGTGCAAGGTCTAGCTCTGACTGACGAATGCCAATGCTTTCCCTCTCCCGAGCTAGGGTCTCAGATCATTGACGAAGGATTTCCTACTGGTCTCGACCTCTTCAGCTCACTCTCGATGAAGGCCAACGCCAAGTTTGTTCCTCCAAGTTTGTTCGACTGCATACTTTAACTTCTTCGGCATCGTTCGTCTCTTCAATCTCTGTTTCAATCTCGACAAGCCTGTTAGTCAGAGCCTGACGCCTCCGTTCGTGCTGGAAAGTTCAACGGCCATCTTCTCTAATTCCTCGTCCACCAGAGACGAAATGTTGCGCTCAAGATCTTGAAGCTCTGAGACCGTGGCTTCTAATTTTGTCAGAAGAGCCTTTATCGCATTTGCTTTCGCTTCATACTCCTAATATTCGTGCAACGCCGCTAGCTGGGCCCTTACTGCGGACCGAGCCCGCCTAAGTGTTTGGTTATGCTGCAGGACACCCTCTATACCACACTTCAAGGCATGGCGAATGGTGCCCAGGATGAGGAGGGCATAGTAGGCATTGTCAGCCATAGCCATTGGGGTCATCGGGGATGTCGCGCTGAAGTCCTCGGCGCAACGACGATAGCCAATACAAGACTTAGTATCGCAGTCGGAGCAGGTGGTGCCATGACTGGAACTGAAACTGACGGTAGAGCAAAGACGATACACGTCGATGCTGTCTAATGCTTGGCCGGCTCTTCAACAGACTCCCTCGCCGGTTCTTCAATAATTTTTGCGACTGACCTCTGAAAAGCCTCATGGACTGGCACTTGAACAATCTTCGCAACCGATTTTTTGACGGTCGCTGCGACCAACTCCTCAGTAGTCTCCTTAACCGGTTCTTCAGCAGCCGGCTCGTCGACAGTCTCCTCGACCAAATCTCTAGCAGCTGGCTCGACAGTAGTCCCTTCGAGCAGCTCTGTAGTGACTGCATTAAGGGGCTTTTCAGCAACCAGTTCCTTGATGGTCTTCTCGACCGATGCTTCCACAGTCTCCTTGACCGAGCTGTCAATGTTGTCTTCAACAGGCTCATCAGCAGCCTCATCGGTCGCCATCTCAGTGGCCTCCATGACTGGAGCCTCAGTAACAGGCTCGTCAGTAACCTCCTCGACCCACTCTTCCATGGTCTCCTCGGTCGCCTCTCCAAGGATCATATCAGCCAACTCTTCAATAGCCTCCTGGCCTCTTTTTGATTGACCTCATCGACTAACTGTTCGATGGTCATCTTGACCGACTCTTCAATAGCTTGGCCGGCTAACTCCTCGACAGCTTCTGCCATCAACCTTTCCACAGTCTCTTCGACCAGCCTTTGGGGAGAATCCCTGATGCCTACCAAAGGAAATTCCTCGGTCGTGTGATCCTCCTTACATCTCGGTATATTTAGGTCATCTTCAGCCCCTTCTTCAGTATAGGGAGGAGGTACAGTTGAGGGGTCCCGAGCAATGCCTTCAGTATCCTCAGCTGGTCGGTCTGTCATAGATACGAATTCTGGAATCATGCCTTTCGCCACCACAAGACCGATCTCGGGTATCTCCACAGGCTCGTCCACAATTTGCTCTAGGAAAGCTTCTCGTTGAGGTAAAGTCATTGGCCCCGAGAAGCCCTGAGTCTCGTACTCGAAATAAGCGGGAGGAAAAGCATCTTCTGAGTCAGCAGCCTCAGCAGCTGAGGTCGTCGGGTTCTCATCCGGAACACTAACCTCTTCGGTCCTCGCAATCGTGGGCGTCCCAAGATTTGAAGGACCCACGACGGAGGCAATCCTTTCTTTCCTTCTTGAAAAAGGACCTTCGGCGGGCGAAGGGATGGTGACTCTAACCGCCGGACGCGGCTCCCTCTGGGGCACCTCCGGGGTAAGTTCGTCCGAAAGTTCCCTGAGTATCTCTGACCAGCTAGACTCCTTCTTCTTCGCCTACACAAGCAAAACAACGATAAGCGGAAGGTCCGAGATAAAAACCTAAATGAAAAGGACTGAAGTGTACCTATGACGAGGGTTCAATACTCTTTCACGTTAAAGACCGTCATGAGGGTCCGCACCGCCTGGGTATCATCCGACGACGCGAGCTCTCGAAGGCGCTTAAGGACCGACTGAGGTGCCTCAAATTTTGTCCGCTCAATCAACCTTTGTTCTCGATTGTAGTCCGATGAGAAGTTATTAACAATGCAGTAAAACTTCACGGCGGAGTACAAGATACGAGTCTCTCCGTGTATCATGGGGATGGTGAACGTCGTTCCAGTGCACCCAGCATTGTAATAGCACCATGCTCAGGCACCGTCCAGCAGACTTCCCTCAAAGCCAAGGCAAGAGCTTGGGTTGTCCATCATCGTCTGGCTATATCCGAATTGTCGCGTAAACCGACTCGGCAAATAGGGTTCCAGATACACCCGGTTCTGATTCTGGTACACTAAGTGTGAAGGACGAATGGACTGCAGCCAATGGAAGGCACCGTGAGTTAGATCACTATCCACTTTGCCTTGGTCTATTAACACGTCGTCTGCAAGGTAACCATGTACGAAAGCGAAACCCTATTGAAATCATGGCCGTCCAAGCGGCCTAACATCCACCTACAGATGGGGACGCCTTGGTGGAGCCATTTTGCCCGGTGATAGTTACGCAGTGTCGCATCCCCTTCCTCATAACCATCAACGGTGTTGGGGACTATCAAACCGAGGCGGTGTAAAGCCAACCAGGCCATTAAATAATGATAAGGGAGCTCATCCTGAGGGAATTCATCGTCTCCCCCATGATACTCTATTATCTTCCTCGAGAGGTCCCATAGGCCTCGCAGGGTATTACATACTATAGCCGAGAGCAAAGCGAGCGAATGTTTAAAGGCCAGTTTCACAGCTGGCAGAATGAGTTCCCGATTGATCCGTCTCACGGATCCAGAGCCTCTAGGAACTACGACTTTTCATAGCCATATCATCAGAAAAGCAGCCAGTGCCGGTTTTGGGCTCCGAGCAGTCAAGTTCTAACAAAAGTAGTTATGAACGGTAGAGGTAGATTTTCCCTCTGCATCTAATGAGGGAGTGGACAACCCTACTTTGTCCAATAGAGCTTCTACCTCGTCAGTAGTATATGCCCGGTACATGGTAAAGTGGACTGTCCCCGGCTCCGACGAGTATTTTTCGAAGATATAGTCCTGCCAAGCTTTAATGTGGGGATGAGTCTTCGTTGAGTCCTGGCGTATGCACACTTGATGATGGCAAAGTAGTTCTTTGTACACTGCCATCATTTCAGGATATTTGTTCTCCAGTAGCAAAACTCCTCTTTGCTGGGAGTATATTCTTCATACAGTTCTTCGCCCCAGGGTAGCTTCGAGATGGCATGCATCTCATGAAGGGCCAGCCTCATCTCTCCGCGCGGAGTATAGAAGGTCCCGGTGTGATGATTATAAATCTCCAGCAAAGCTGCAAACAAGGGCTGATTGATATCAATACCATATTCAGTAGCACTGATGGCACGACGCAAGCCTGTACCTTGCAGATCTTCCTTGAATCTACCTAATACCCATTGGGTTTATTCGTGCCATTCAGTCCAAGGATGGATCCAGCCTTCGATCCGGAAGGAACTTTGCGAATACGTGCATCCCGTCCCTAGAAGCCGATTGGCGAAATGAGAAGCCCGGAATGGATGTACATCCGTAGTAAAATCACTGAGGAGACGACCAGGGAGCAACACGCGCAAAGTGTACGATGGACCATCGTGTGCACTCTTAAAAGTATCCCTTTTCTTAGAATGCCTATCCACCTGGAAATGGCATATCATTAAACCCCCTTGCTCCGGGGTCAGTTCCCACTTCATATAATATTTCTCAGCGAAGAAGAAGAAAATCGAGAGCGGGAGGTGTCGGTTGATTGACGGAACATACAAAGAGAGGCCATCATTTTCGAAGTACCAATTCTCGTTTATCTCCAAGAGATAGGTCTCCTGCACAATCAGCTAATCACCAAAAAGGAACCAAGGTTTTAGCATCTCGACGGCATCAGAAAGGAGAGACAACTTGCCTCGATCCGTCATATGACGGAAGTATACAGGCTGTTGATCCAGTATCATAGCCAGTTGCTCTTTCGATTGACCTTTAGTGATCAACTTCTTGGCAGGATTAACGAGCGTCTCATCGACATTTATGCGCAGACCGCTGAATTGAAAAGGATATCCCCAAAAAGAGACGTAGATACGAAAACTGCACATGAACAAAATGTGTCAGGAAAACGTAAGTATTTTTTGCAAAAACATGCGCAGGCACTGCTTAGTGCCACCGTGCCTCAGTAAGAAAGCATCCGTGCAGTCATTGCACAAGCATCCGTACAGGCACTACAAAAATTATACTATGTATCAACAAGCGAGCGTCCGTACAGGCAATTCGTAAATTGCACTGCGCAGACACTGCTAGTGACTCTGCAAATTAGCAGATACCTCAGCACATCTTACAGTCGTTACTTCATAAAAGTAATGACAATGCGCATTGGTTGATAGAGCTTTAGCACATCTTTGGGACACCAACCCGAGGAATGGCGTCCATGCGCATCAGCAGAAAGAGCCTTTGCACATCTTCGAGATGCTACTTCGAAGAGTAAACGCTCATGTGCATCAGCAAACCAGGGTGTCGATGATTAATCGGACACCTACTTGCAACAGGCGGCCGCATGTCTTCGTGCACTTCAACGCCAAAGACCGGAGCATTGTCGACGCCGACAGCCTCCGTGGCTGCCTGCTTCCCTCTGGCCTATCTCGTGCTCATCACGGCTCCTCTGGACTTCTTTGTGCTCACCGCAGCCGCTCGGGGGGGCTTTAGGAACTCTCGATTTCTTAGGAACCATGGTAGAAAAGTTAGGGTTTTGAGAGGAAGAAGAAAGCTCTGACAAAAGCTTCGGTTGGAAGAGAAGACAGAAGGCAGGAAAGTATTCTCTCTCTAAGCAACCCCTTAATTGTAGGATGATGCCACGTCAGTAGAGAAAAACAAAACCCTTCCTATTCGAAGAGACTCTTCGAACGTCGTAGGAATTAAAATCGAGATCATGATGGTCGTTTCCTAAAAACGACGAGTTATCATTAACTTTAAATGAAACGATGGCTCAAGGCATTTAATGATGAAGGCTATGGGTGATGACAGCCTGTTAGCAAGCATGCTGTGCACTTTTCAAAGCCACGTGTCATTTCATGCTTTTGTTCAAAGTGTTTCGAACTTGTTCAAGTTCGAAAACTTTGAATGGGGTCTTGTAGAAGCATGACAAAAGTGCAATATCTACGAAAGCGCATGAGACATCCATACTACACAGAAGCGCAGGAAGCAACAAAGTTGCTGCGCACATCACTCAGAATCACAAGAGAAGCAGTGCATAAGAAGAAGTCCTCTATTAAAGATCATGTCTACAAAGAGCTATTACAGATTCTTCATGATTACATATAAAGACTAAACACTTAGGATCTACAAATGTGCAACCTTTAGAAGCGTGTAGTCGCCAAAAGCACAGCAATATCAGCGCGAATCATTTCCTCGTCAGAGCAAGCCACTTCATAGTCAAACATGGAGGAACTCCAATATGGCTAATGAAGCAGCTATTGGCCCGAGCAAGAACGCAGCTCCTGCGCGAAGCTCACAGTACTACCTGCGGCTCTTCCAGCATAACAGGACGTGCAGCCCCCCCACTCCAATATGTCTAATAAAGCCATTATTGTGCAGGGCAGAGCACAACCTGTGGCTCTTCGGGTTGGCAATAAATCCAAAACCGGTAGCTTGGACCTCAAAGACCTCCAAGATGTTGTTCAGGTTCTAACTCCTTATGCCAAACGCTCAAGTGCATCTCGAAACTCAGTAGTTGTTCTTCTACAAGGTCACAGCTTCTTTGAATGGAGAGATATACAACCAACAGTCGACTTATGCAAAGCCCATGGCCGTCCAAAGCTATGTCGAGGTCGATTATGACAGGGAAATGACAAGAAACTATAAGCAAAGTATTAACCGAAAGCACCTCTTTATATATAGGCTGTGTGGTCCAACCCACAGGCCACGTGGCGGTTAGTCAAAGGACTATGGAGTAATAGGATGAACCTAGGACTTAGCACAATAAATCTTATTTAATAGATTCTTTTGACTAAGCCTTGTTACCGCTTCTCGAGTCCCCAAACAACGGTAATTAAAAAGAATGCTGACTCAGCCATTCAAGGGCGGTCATTTAATATTCTAATGAAAATGACTTCGACAGAACTCGCCCCTTCAGTTCAACCCAGAAGCGCGGCCCCTTCGGTTCAACCCAGAAGCACAGCCCCTTCGGTTCAACCTAGAAGCGCGCCCCTTCAGTTCATCCTAAAAGCACGGCCCCTTCGGTTCAAACCAGAAGCGCAGCCCCTTCGGTTCATCCTAGAAGCACAGCCCCTTCGGTTCAACCCAGAAGTGCAGCTCCTTCAAATCTAATCCAGAAGTGCAGCCCATTCAACGGCTCCTTTATTTGATACTTTGTTGCTTCGGCACAGTCTCCTCGTCACCCTAAAGCACAGTGACTTCGTTGCCTCAGCACAGTCAACTCGTCGCCCTAAGTCACAGTGACTTCATTGCCTCAACATAGTCTCCTCGTCGTCCTAAAGTAAAGTGACTTTGTTGCCTTAGCACAGTCTCCTCGTCGCCTTAAAGCATAGTGACTTCTTTGCCTCAACACAGTCTCCTCGTCGCACAAAAGTGCAGTGACTTCGTTGCCTCAACACAGTCTCCTTGTCGCCCTAAAGCACAGTGACTTTGTTGCCTCAGCACAGTCTCTTCGTCGCCCTAAAACACAGTGACTTCGTTGCCTCAGCACAGTCTCCTCGTCGCCCAAAAGTGTAGTTGCCTCAGCACAGTCTTCTCATCGCCCTAAAGCGCAGTAACTTCGTTGCCTCAACACAATCAACTCGTCGCCCTAAAATGCAGTGACTTCGTTGCCTCGGCACAGTCTCCTCGTCGCCCAAAAAGTGCAATGATATTAAAACCTTACCAGAACCGCAACTTGTATGGATGCATAGTTCTATGAGGTGGCATTTCCACATAGCTACTCTGGTATCTATATCTTTTCAAACATGATCCAATTGGTTTGTTTAAACCGCCGCTCGTAAGATAAGAACGAAGTTTGGTTCTATTGATAGGAGCAATATCCGATCGGTTTGTTTAAATCGTCGCTTCTAAGATAGGAGTGGAGTATGGTTCTGTTGAAAAGGGCAATATCCAATAGGTTTGTTTAAATCGCTGCCCCTAAGATAGGGACAAAATCTGACTCTTCGGATAGGAGCAAAACCCATTCGACTTCATCCGATCAATATTATCGAGCCATAAGCACACGCTATGTGTCATTTATTCGGTTATGTTGATAACCACCCGAGATCTTGATAGAAGAGAATCTCAGCATCCATCATGTGTCAGCTCAGCAGCAGCCTTCACCGAGCGGTTATAACAAATTCACTCATATCTTCACGCGCAACGCTCCTTGCGCGCCCAGAAAAAACACTATGCACATCGTATATATGCTGACCTATAAATAGAAGGAGTTGGTCATCATTAAGATCGACATCTTCCTGATTAGCAACCCCGAGTACCACTCTCGAGCCTCAGAAAGTCTGAGCAAGTTCAAGTCGTTATCAGATCATCAATAGAGTAAAGGAGCCGCTGCAGTGCTCGATCTCCACCGTCACACTTTCCTAGAAAATTTTGTACTTAATCCTCCTATTTAGGCAGTCTTTTTTGTACTTTTTATACGTTTGAATACAAAAAGTTCGTTCAACTTTTATCATGGTAAACGATCCCATAATTAAACAATGGACTACCTCTACAACCAAACAAGGACAATACTAATCCATGATGTGACACTGCCTCATGTCACTGTTGGAACTAAAGGGTGACATGACATCAACTAAGGTTACCTAACCATTCTACTGTGTTCATGCCGTTAAGAACAAACCTTCAATGCATGTGCACTCTCGCTACAGTGGGATTTGTATGGCCCCCTCATTGGGCCCCAGGGACCTCCAAGCAAGACATTCCACGAATGTCAGAGGCCACCAGAAAAAGGATAAAAGGGTAAGCAGGACCATATCTCTTCCGGTAATAAAGGGAAGTGCATACTTGACCCATACGCTAAGGAACTATTCTCCCCACCCTATGTACCTATCTAAGTCGTATCCATAACTATGTACCTCTACTAACTGCTAAGTCTCCTAATATGCCTCTATTAGCAGTTAGACCGAACACATGCACACAGGTGAGCAGCCAACACGCAAGTACCTCTATATGCTACTCATAACTCACACATATCTCATGGCACATTCGTGACAAAGTTTATGGTAGTACACTAACAAACGGTAGTCCCTTAACTCTAGGTTTCCATATGCAATTTAAAGACAAGAATGAAAAATATGACTAGCACAGGCATCATGTATAACTGAAAGCAGGGTAAAGTAAATCATGAACAGTAACAGACATGTACTAGATGAATTGGAAATAAACATGCAGTAAATATGCACTAACTAATGTGTCGCCTGGTGTAGTGCTATGATCATGATGGCACAGGATGTGACTTCGGTGTTACAACTATGCAAGATGGTTTTCGATGATGGCATAGACTATTCCATCGAGTTCAGAACAGTCCAATTAGTTAGGGTCATCATAAGGAGGTAGAAAATTGGCGAGGTAATAAGAATAATGGGATAAGTCACGGACAGGGGGATAATCGAATGAAATTGGATAAATAATATATATACGATTTTGGAAAACTATTTATAATCCTTGAAAACTATATTTTTATTATCCCAAAATATTTATAAGTAGTTATACGTGAAAATCATTTTAAAGTCAAAAACTATAATTTACTTAGTAAAAATATTTTATATAAATACTTGAAAATATCATAATCATTTTTAGACTAAAATATCATAAGTTTGTGAAAATGATTTCTAGGTAAAACTATATTTTAAAATGGCTAGAAATATTATAATAATGCATTTCAAAATTCTAATCCAAAGTTTTTGAAATTATATGTAGGCACAATAACTCAATATTATATTTTGGTTATAATATACTTTTAGGGAATTTTTACTATATATATAAAAAAATAATAAGAATAAATTTTTAATATATAGTCATAATGATAATATTACACTTAATAAATAAAATACTAGCCAATCCTTACACTGTAATGAAGCAGCAATTAAAAAATTAAAAAATAAATGAATAATAGAGAATACGAACTTTTTTAGAATAGTTGTTCTTACTAAAAATGAAGGCAAGGAGGTAGGCTACTAAATAGAGCAGAGAGAGAGACACCTAGATTGGGAAAAGAAAAGGGTTTTATTAGAAGAAAAAGAAGAAGGCAAGGAAAAGGAGAGAGAGGGTGTGATGTGAGAGAGAGGACGAGGGCGAGAGAGAGTGAGGGAGAGGAAGAGTCAGACATGCGGAGGGGGAGAAGAAGAGGAGCCGGAGCGGAAGAGATAGGTGGATGGGTTTGAGAGTGGCTTACCGGAGTTGCTCGGCCGCGACACGGTGGTGCGCGAAGGCAGTGACCAAGGCTGAGGCGGAGCTGGACGTCGGCGGAAGTGGCAGCGCGAGATGCTGGTGGTGAGACGCGACGGAGAGTGGTTGGGGCTGCGCACGGTGGCGGTTAGTCGGAGGAGGCGGCCGCATGGTGGCACGACGTAAGCCAGATCTTGCCGAAATTGGAGGCGGAGGAGGTGCCGCTCAGTCCAGATCATCGACGCAGCAAGGGTGCGACGAAGGTGAGGGTTATTATTTTTATTTTTATTTTGGGTGATGATAGTGATGGGAACTATGGTCATAGTTGCGGTGGTGATGGGTGTCATCGTCGGTGGGTGGTGGTCGAATTTTGGAGGATATGGCGGTGGTGAAGCGGGTTTCGACGAGGAGGGGTGATGGTGGTTGATGGACGGGTACAGTGCTGGCGGAGTATATGGGACGTGGGGGTGATGGCAGCGGGGCATGGTGGCATTGGGGCTTTGCCGATGGTGGCGGTAGTGGCAGTGGTTCCCTGGTGTATGGTCGGGAGGTGGCACAGTGGTTCGGATCCCCGACGAGGTAGCCAGAGGTATCGGGTGGAGGGTTTGGCAAGGCTGGTGGTGGTGCGTGTTTTTAAAAAAATGACTGATTTATTGAGGGGTCGTCGTCGGCTTAGGGTTAGGTTTAGGGTCTGAACCATGCTGGGTATGTCCAACATGGGGATGATTGTCGTGGGTGTTGGGTCGTCGTCGGTTAGGGTCTGAACCATGTTGGGTGTGTCCAACACGGGGACGATTGTCAGTACTAAACTCTTCACCTAATTTATTATTTCTCCTCAAAATTTACATTCCATAAAATTTTAAATTCCTTACACACATTTTCCTTTCTTTTGATTCTATTTGATAACTATCCTTAAAATTTAATCCCAAAAACTACTTAAAATTCTTTGAAGCATACTTAAAAATTCATCTCACAAAATTTTGATTTCCAAAAATGTATATATATATATATATTTGATTCGATATCTCATAATAGAAATTCAATATGTCCAAAACATTAAATTCATTAAATCTTTAATCTTCTTCTTCCTATATATTTTCTCAAGCTGTAACCTCCTCGAAAATTTGAAGTTCAGTAAATCAATTTAGTGGAAGACAAAATTAAACTCTACTTAGTAGGAAATTCGTACTCACTTATCAATGTAAAAAAATTTATCCTTAAAGCACCAAAAATAAAATAAAAATTTCCATCTTCAACATTTGATTAATAAATATAAGTATACAATAAAAGAGGAGGTAAACTTTAAAAACAAGATAAAGCAAGCGATCTTGTGCTTCTTAAGAGAACATTCAGAAATAACCATGAGCTAGACATTAATAAATATTTCTTCTAAAATCCCAACTTAAAGATATAAAATAAATAAATATCGAAAGTTAGAGACTAGTAATATATATATATATATATATATATATATATATATATATATATATATATATATATACATATATATATATATATATATATATATATATATATATATATATATATATTATATATATATATATATAAATATATATATACATATATATATATATATATATATATATATATAATGGCATACATGAAGTACTTAAAATATTATAGATTAAATAAAAGTAATGTATCCAAAATGTCAACCAAAAAGCCACGAAAAATATTATTAAGTGGGGCTTTAAGGAAGAAGAAGAACACAAATTTGTTCAAAGTAATCAATAGCTAAAGTATGAGGTTAGCACAAGTTTGAAGATAACAAGTATAATTAAATACTTTTCAAAATAATATAAAACTTGAGATGAACTCATATGCCCCCATAAAGATACTTATACAAAAGTATATATCAATATAAGAAGTACATGATCAATATATAAATGATTCATGTATCCTTAATAAGCATTGAAAAATTATCACAAGATCAAAAATATGTATAAATATGCTTTATTAGGCAAAAATGTAATTGATTTATAAGAAGTTAATCAAAATAAAATATGGAAATCAATAGTGAATATATTATGCAAGCACAAGGTTAACATAAAATTATATGTATATACTTTTCAAGTAAAAGGAGACTTGTGCTAAATATACATATTCACAAAATATCGATTAAAGTAAATATGACATAATAAAGACAAATCGGTAAGAAGTAACAATTTCAAAAATATTAAAGATGGAGAGTCAAAAACATATTAACTCAAAAAAAAACTTTAGCTCCTATGGACTAGAGTGGTATGCATGTTTCATAGATAAAGACTAAGAATAAAGAGCATACATAGATAAATGTGTCACACTTATAGAAAATGAGTATAGACTATATAATGTGAACTAATCATTTAAGCTAAGCAACTAGTCATGCTTGGATTATATCTCATATTGATTTAAATAATAAACAACTAAAGATATCAATGAGAGCTAATAGCAAGAAATCAGTAAGAACATGCTAGATTATATAAATAAAACCATTTAAGAAAAAATATTTAGCATGTTACCAAAGTGGTTCTAGTGATGACACTTATGTTGGTGTAATTGCTTGGAAGATGACCTTTGTAGTTTTGCGATCACCAACACGCTCCTTGGTTTTACTTGATATAAGAAGCTTCACTTGCACCAAGAGGTGAAGACTTTGGTATCCAAAACTTGGATCCACATTTGTTAGTCTTAGGAACCCATTTGCACACATTCATATCAACAAGTTTCCTAGTCTAACAATGACTAGAAATGTGTCCTTTCATACCACAATAATGACAAGAAGCATAGACATTAGTGCAATGTGCAGCAGTATAAGAACGTGATTTGGTACGATATGTCTTATGTGATTGAACATGCTTTGTGTATGACTGTGTCTTGGGTTATGTTTAACCTTAGCTGTGCTAGATCCTTTTTGAATCTTGGGTTGTGTCACATGCTTTGTGTATGACTGTGTCTTGGGTTAAACAACTTGTTTAACCAATCTTATCTCCAACTTTTTAGAGATTGTGCAAGCCTTATTATACTTAGCAGTTAATGAGTATATTCTTTGTGTAGCAATGCTATATTTCTTTTTCTTTGCTTCATAAGCTTCATTAAGTTTTGCATGATCTTATGTCATCTTATTAATGCATTCTTGAGCATCATGCAAACTTAGCTTAACCGTGGATAGCTCATCTGTGTCACTAGCAGTGGTAGTGTCTCTAATCTTATTAAACATAGAGGACAATCTTTCATTCTCAAGCTGATAAGTCTTAACCTCTTTCTGAAACTACTTATACTTATCTAATACTTTCTTGTGTTCTTCCAATGGATCACTAAAAGCATCAGATAACTCATCATTAGAGAATTCATTCTCTTAAAGTAGAGGAATATTCTGTATCTCCTTGAATAATGTCATTGAGCATATATTTGCTGCTTGACGAGGTCTCTCTTCTTTTTTCGGAATTGCTTGCTTCGCTTTCACAACATATGCTCGTGTTAGCATACTTGCGAGATGATGACCTTCCTTTGTTTGATCGTTCGTAGCAATTCTCCTTTCTAGCAGTAAAAGATTAATATTTATGTTGTAGCCTGATCTTCTGCGGTTGTGGCATACAAGCTCTTCTTTATATAAGGGATTGTGTTGTACCTTAAATCCCAATTCCGTCATGCACATATTTGTATCATTATGAGGACTATCCTCTTCACTGGAGTCGCTAGCTTTGCTTTCGTACCTGAGCTCATAAGTATCTTTAGGAAGTTTTCAAATTTTATGAGATGTTGTGCAAGTAGTAATAAGATTGAATACATTTATGTCTATATCACAATAAAATGCATGCATTGCTTTTGCATCAAGGCTAGCTAACTTCTTCTCTTCCTTCGTGTAACTATAATAAGGTTTGTTAATTACAGAGGAAGTGAGAATAGAGGTGATTGTAGGCTTTTTGTAGCCACTGATAACAATTGACCAGAGGTAAAAATCTAGAGACTTCAGGTAGAAGCTCATTCATGTTTTCAAGTACGTATAGTTTGTTCCATCAAATACAAGAGGTCTATTTGTGGGTCCATCCCGATCTCTCTCCAGACGTGATTTCTATGTATTGAAAAAGCAAATACAAAGGTTGATCGATGCCAAAGTCCTCTCGCTTGACTATGAGAACAAAACGGTCACTGCCAACATGGTGACCCTCCAGTTTGGTAGCTTTTCGACGACGAAAGCCCAAGACGGCATCGTCCTGATTCCCAAGGCGACAATGGAGGTCGTTAACCTTCCACCGGCCCGTGACAACACCTAGGGCATGGTTCCACTTACGATGCCATGAGGCAAAGTTGTGTAGGTCCATCCTGATCTCACTCCAAACGTGATGCAACCTACGGCACATCCTGCCAAGGGAAAGAAGTCTAAATCGTGTCGTATGCTTTCCGCCATGAAGCTTTGATTTGTAGAAACATTGAGCACCTCTAGAGAGGGGCGAATAGAGTGCGTGTCTGTAGCGGAATAAAAATCACCACTTAAAAATTAATTATGACAGTAAACAAATTTATATGAAGTAGGCAATAAAAATAAATACGTAATGTAAATAAGTCAGTGATGCAAACGCAACTACCAAGGTTTGTACTAGTTTTCCTCTGAGAGGACTACCAGTCTCGAGTACTCTAACTCGATATTGAATCCACTATCTCGTAAAATACCAGCTTTGAATCCGAAGCGCTTGCAGCTCCTTACAACACGTACTTTTTATCCGAAGAGCACTACTTTAACTTGCTTGCCTTTAATCCGAAGGACTTGCTGAATTCAATAACAGGATGAAAAACGAACTGGTTTTTAAGCCTTCTTTATAACTCGAACCAACTTCTAGGTCGAACCGAACTGGCACTAGATTGGCCAGGAGTCGCAAAGGCTTAGATAGGAAGGTTAAGTAGCTCTGAGAACTCTTAAGAAATAGAAGATAAGAAAATACAATGAGATAAAATGAATGGGAAAATATCTTCTATTAATAAGGTTCTGGGGGACCAAACTCGGACAGAGTTCGGTTGCCTAACGTTCATAATTCGAACGTTGGAGCCGAGTCTATAGGGTGACCTGATCTAATGGAATACTGGATCAGAGGGAACCGAGTTCGGTCCGAGTTGGGACATAACTCGGTTCGAGTTATGTTGCATGTATTCAGGTAGGTTTGGCTCTTTTTGAGTGGATTTTGGGCTCTTTTTGAGTGGGCTTTTGTGTTGGGCTTTTATGGACTAAATGAACAAGATTGATATAGGCTTTATGTTGGCTTTTTGGTGGAGTTTATGAAAAGCTAAGCCAAGTGCCAAATCAGCCCGATGTTCATTTTTCCTAGACTCAATAAAGTAGAAAAAATACATAATTAAATATAAAAATCAAGAGCCTTTTGATGACACCTTTTTTCTTGATGACAGTTGTTCAAAGATAAACAGATCTGAAAATCTAAATATCTTTCGGAGGCTTCGCCCCCGAACCCCTACGGGGGTGGGGGGAGGTGGGGGCGCTACCCCCTCGACCCCTGTCCGCTGACCGGGAAGCGAAACCCCCGAGTGCAAGGTCCCGGATAGGTTGTTGGACGGTTCAGAGAAATCTTCTTGTATAATGCCATCTTTGACCCATCATTAATTCTTCATTGCGTATGTCCTGGTTTGATCATGCTTACTTTTTGTCTTCAAATACTTGTTAGGAGAACAAAGCAGTATAACAGTATGATAAATTTAATGAATAGTAGGACAATGGAAAGTTTAAGTAGCAACATGATAGTGATTACATGAATATTAGTGACATCATTATGTTAAACTTAATCAATTACCCATATTCAAAAATATAATATAATCATTGGGCTAACATGATTGGCACCCGCTTTGGCCTACTTACCAGCGGGAAGGTAACCCGACTATGGAGGAAGATGCACCTCCGCCTGCTACAAATGCTACACCTGATGCCTCGGTAGCAGGTCCGTCCCAGCCTCCTGTGATGGATAAACAGAAGCAGAAGGAGACTCGCTTCGACAAACCACTGAGACAAGACTCCGTAGTGGGGGCAATTAAGCCCTACAACTTCGATATATTGGCACAACTTGCCAATATTCCAGCGAGGTTGTCGCTCTTCGAGCTTCTCCGTCCCTCCAAAGAGACACGAGATGCCCTTAGCGAGGCATTGTAGCATGCTGACTCCTTCCTCAATCAGGTTCATCAACCTGAAGAAGATCCTATAACTTGCCCACATTATAATAGTGTGTTCGAGACGATCCCCAACATCACCTTCTCTCAGCAAGACATATTACTGAAGAATAATAGGCACAATAGACCCATATACTATACTGGGTATATTGACGCCATTAAGGTGGATCGCATGCATGTCGATCCGGGGTCTTCTCTCAACCTCATTCCCCGGAGCTTGCTCCAGACTCTGGGTATACTGACGCATCACCTGTCTGCTTCCATTACAATGATCAGCGGCTTCGATGCCGGCAGAAGCAGCCCCTTGGACAAGATTCGCGTGAAGTGTCAAATATGCGACTTATAGACAGAGGTGATGTGTTATGTCATCAATGCTGATGTATCCTATAACATCTTGCTCGGACAACCTTGGATACATGAGTACACGATAGTCCCATCCACGCTTCATCAATACATGAAGTACATTGACAACAACGGACGGGTCAA
The DNA here is from genome assembly GCA_029216955.1 of Iris pallida. Lineage (NCBI taxonomy): Eukaryota > Viridiplantae > Streptophyta > Magnoliopsida > Asparagales > Iridaceae > Iris > Iris pallida. The sequence goes on along the minus strand of JANAVB010037419.1, from coordinate 16,259,076 downwards.
GACAGTTTGTTGACGTCGACCCTTTAAAAGGGATCGAAGCCTATTAAGCTGATTCATATTTCTACCAATCAGCCCGTCAAGAAGAGCCAGTCGTTGACGCTAACGACGAGGAAGAAGCAATGGTAACTTCGGATGAGTCCATCAGGGTTCGTCTCAAGGGGCGTGCTCCCCATTCAACAGCTCCTCATGTGGTCAAACTCCAGAAGAGGACTCAAGAGCCTCTCACGGCCAAGCTTCATAGAAAGCCACAAGAGCCACTTGTGGTCAAACTTCCACGAAGAGCTCCACAACCGCCATCAAGAGAGAACCGACCCTCTTGAGGGTCCCAAACGCCCCTAGTCGTCAAACTATGGGGCAAGGCTCCAAAGCTTTAACCACTTGTAAATAATGAGCCAGATGAATGTATTGCGGCTTATGTCCATGTACCATCACTAGATGATATAATCCCCAGTGACCAAGTTCCTTATTTTATCAATAAACGGTTATATTTGAATTATCCTAATGTTGCACAATGGAATGTTATGTATACTCTAGATCGCTTTAGGATCATTACAAACACAGACAATGCCTGCTAGTGTGGTAAACCGGGTCCTTCCGTCCCGTGGAGCTTGCTTAGTGGTCCCAGTAAGAAAAAATGACCAGAAGTCCATTATCTTCGGATGGGTGAAATGTCACCAAAAACTGACCCCCATAGAACCAGAGTCCGATAACAGCAAGATGCAAATTTACCGTTACACTGCTCAAGCCAGACACCTCATCTACGACTTGAACAGCGGCAAATGCTTAAACTATGGCAAAGGTCAACGCATGCCTGTACGTCTTCCTGCCCCCAAAAGGGAAGCCTCAAGATTATGCATTGGATTAGGCTATGTAATGCCCCCAACAAACCCGGAGAGTTCAAAAGCCGAAGTCAACCCGCACTCTCACTCATCAGAATCCTCTACTTGGGACTCCGATACTAGCATCGGCCAAGTCTTTAGGAAGGTGCTGTTTGTCAATATAACCTTCGTATATCCTCCAGCAAAGGGCGAGCAACAAACGCTAGAATTCTTCGAAGAGGAACCTTGAGCGCAACACCTAGGATCTCAGTGGGAGTTACGTTTCGAACAACGGAAACCCCTACTGAAGACGAGGTCATGCAAATCGACATAGGGGATGAATCTTTGCCCAAACCTATCTTCATCAGCAAAAGTCTATCTAGAGAAGACCGTGAATCCTTGGTACAGCTTATCCAAGATTACATTGACGTCTTCGCCTGGAGCTATGAAGATATACCGGGGTTAGACCCGTAAGTCGTAATGCACAAGCTTAACATCCGGCAATATGCCAAGCCTGTCAAACAGCAACATCGGCGCTTCCGTCCTGATGTCATGGATGCTATCAAAATTGATGTGAATTCATCACCAGCGGTTTCATTCACGAGGAGCAATACCCAGATTGGGTAGCCAATGTTGTTCCAGTCACTAAAAAGAATGAAAAGATTCGGGTCTGCATAGACTTCAGATATCTCAACTCGTCTTGTCCAAAAGATGAATTTTTCCTCCCATCACCGATGTGATGATCGACAATACCTGTGGCTTCGAACGTATGTCTTTCATAGACGAATTTTTGGGCTACAACCAGATCAAAATCTTCCCCGATGAGGAGAAGCACACATCGTTCCGAACTCCAAAGGGAATCTACTATTATATAGTAATGCCTTTTGGTCTGAAGAATGCTAGGGTAATATATTAACAGGCTATGAGTACCATATTTCGTAACTACCTCCGAAAAAAGTAGAATGTTATGTTGATAACATCGATGTTAAAAGCCGAAAAGAAGGCGGCCATCTGAAGGATTTAAATACTTGTATTTAATTTGATGCAGGCACATCAGCTGAAGATGAACCTGACCAAGTCTTTTCTGGGGATTTCCAGCGACAAGTTCTTGGGCTTTGTTGTAACAGCGAAGGGTATTCATATTGACCCTGAATAGACCAAGGCCATCCTTGACCTGGCTCCACCAAAGAATCTTAGAGAGCTTTGTGGCTTACAAGGACAATTGGCTTATATCCGAAGATTCATAGAAAATCTTTCAGAGCGATGCCAACCCTTCATTAAGCTGATGAAGAAGGGAGTCTCTTATATCTGGAGTAAGGAATGCTGGCAGGCATTTGACGACATCAAGAAGTATCTCACGAATCCCCCATTTTTGGTAGCCCCTGTAGTAGGAAGACCCTTCTTACTTTACGTTCGTGTAATGGACCATTCTCTTGGTGCTCTGCTCGCTCAGAAAAGCGACACAGGCTATGAACATGCCATCTACTATCTCGGTAGGACGATGATTGGCGCCGAACACCGGTATAATCCCGTTGAGTGCTTGGCTCTAGTGTTTGCCATACAGAAAACTTGCCACTATGTGGCAGGGTAGACAATCCATGTTATCTCTAGGGGCAACCCCCTCAGAGTTCTTATGACTAAGTCGGGAGCGCTAAACTCACGACTAGCTACATGGGCAATCCTGCTATCGACATACGACATGGTGTTTGTCCCATAGAAGGCAGTTAAAGGCCAAGCATTGGTTGATTTCCTGGCTGCACATCTTGTGCCGAAAATCCTCAAAACTCCATGATGGCATCATAGATGAGGTCTTAGAATCCAACATAGTCATAGAGGAGCCCGTCTGGCAAATGTTCTTTGACAGCGCTACAAGAACAGGACCCAAGGGTCAAATTATCAAAGGAGTGGGAGTAGTCTTGGTTACTCCCGAGGGCCTGGTCATTCACCGTGCATACTCTCTCATGGAACCATGCACCAACAATAGGGATGAATACAATGCCCTCATCATCGGACTCCAACTCGACAAACAGCTGGGCGTTGATTACCTAGTGGCTTACAACGACTCGAAGTTGATAGTCAATCCAGTCCGAGGCCAGTACGAGGTCCGTCACGAAGACCTGCTCACCTATTATCAGGCGGCGGTCGACCTGATCTCCATATTTTTTGGGTTCTTTATAGAATACGTACCTCAACTTCAGAACCTAGAGGCTGACGATCTCACTGGCCTCGCCGCTTCCTTAGCAGCTCCTGTTAGGACCCAACACTTCGTCACTGTGATTGGACGAGAGTTGTTGTGCCCAAAGAACAACCTATGCTTGTGTCTAAATTACTCTATGCAACCAGACACTTCCATCAATGTTAGGATTGGCGATTCCTATTTATAGACTAAACAGTCTACGAAATCCTCCTCGATGACCCTAAGGAAGCTACTTCTGTTAGGAGATGCTCCCTACGATTCTATTACAACACGGTGACTAAAATGTTGTATCGTTGCTCCTATGACGGACTCCTCCTCCGATGCCTATCAGACACCGAAGCAAAGGAAGCACTCCAGGAAGCACATGATGGTACCTGTGGAGCCCACCAACCCGGTCCTAAATTGTAGGACTGACTCTGACGTATAGGCTACTATTGGCCCACAATGATGGCAGATGCTGTTGAATACGCAAAGAAGTATAGAGCATGTCAGCTACATGCTGACTTCATCCACCAGCCTTCTGAATTCCTATATCCTATGGTTACAGCTTGGGCATTTAAAGCATGGGGCATGGATATCATTAGACCGATCAGTCTGCCATCTTCTAAAGGGCACCGGTTCATCCTGGCCATTATCGACTACTTCTCTAAGTGGGCAAAAATGATACCACTGGTTGAGGTGAAAACCTTTAACATGATTAGCTTTGTCAAGCATCACGTCATCTACTGCTTTGTAGTACCTCGTAGGATCATTCATGACAATGGCTTTCAATTTGTGAGTCACGCTTTCTATCGGTTTTACGACAAAAACCGAATACAAAATGTAATTTTGATAGCGTACAATCCAGCAACAAATGGGTTGGCAGAAGCATTCAACAAGAGGATTATCAAGCTACTCAAGAATTTTGTGTCACCTAATAAACGCGACTGTTAGGTGAATGCCTTTGGGCTTACTGTACGACGTCCGAACTCCAATGGGTAATACGTCATTTTCTTTAGTTTACGGGAGCGAAGCGGTTCTTCCCCTGGAAATCCAGATCCCCTCTTTACGGGTAGCCATCACTAACCAGGTGACTGAGGAAGATAGCCAACATTGTCGATTGTAAGAGTTGGAAGCAGCTAGATGAAAAGTGCCTTCTAGCTCAGCAATGCATCGAGTTATACCAAGCTCGAATTTTCGGAGCCTTCAACAAAATAGTTAAGGGAAGGGCATTTCAAGTGGGATAACTTGTGTTATCAGTAAGAAGGCCGATTGTCATGACTCACAAGACAACCGAAAAGTTCCAGCCTAAGTGGGAAAGTCCCTTCGTGGTCGAGTCGGTGTATTCTAACGGCGCCTACCGGCTCGCAAAGCTAACGAAGATTTGCTAATGATGCCAATAAATGGAAAATTCTTAAAAAATATACTATGTCTATTTCTAGCATGTACGTTTCTATCCCCAACGGGGCCCAGTGAGAAACTAGTGTTTTTCTTTGCTACATTTTCTCTCTAGCGGAGCCAAGTAAAAATAAGAAGCAAAAAGACCCTAACTACTCCTAAAAATGACTCGGCGACCATATCCCAGTGAGGGTCGCAAGAGTCTCGCCCTGAACACAGTTCATATCCATAAAACACCTATGAACTACCCAATTATCGTTTTCTTCAACAAAAGTATAGAGAACGTGTCCCCGGAACCCAGCTGCTTCGAAACACTTCCTTATAAAAATCCCTAGTAGAAAACATTTATGTCCCTATCACCTCTGAATTGTTCTCTATGCCTCTACAGAGTTCTATCTTACCATGTTCGCATAACCCCTGAGTAAGATATTTTTACAACGAATGTTTACCACATCCATATTACCCTTGAGTAAACATTCTTAAATAGCAACCCCCGTGTCGCTCCAACCCCTACAAGAAAATGTCCATATCTATATTTCCTCTGAATCGTTTTCATGTACCCACAGATCCATACCTTTATATGTTCGTATAACCTCTAAGAAAGTCAACTCTGCTACTATTTGATGTTTGCCATGTTCACGTTACCTCTGAGTAAACATTCCTACAAATCAACTTCTCACTGCCCATGTCCTTATTGCCTCTGATGGTGTCTGTTATCTCACCTTACCATCTGTGCCTAATTCTAGGCATGATATAGATGCTAGGTCCGCAAAAAATTATCCCCAACGAAGTTACCCAACCCTATCACGTCCTTCTTACCTCTAATAGGATTCTTATCACCGCGAAGTTCATAAAACACAAAAAAATGGAAAAGAAAATAAATTCTTTATTTTATTTTTTACGTCAAAAAGAAGGGACTATATTTTCGAAGACAAAAGGAAAAAGTTCTTTTCGAAAACAAAATGAGAAAGGAAAAAAAAACTAAGGATTGGCACACAATTCGCCAATAAGATGCTTCAGGGCCTCAGCCTAAGTTTGAACACTCGTCGAAGCTCAACGTTCAGCTTTACGGGGCACCACCGCCTCATCCTTAAAGGCAGTAAATTCTGCGTACTTGGTGTCCATCTCCGCCTTCTTCTCGGTCAATCTAGCCACATATCGAGTATACTCCTCTGCCTCATGGCGAAGGGTTGCCTGCTTCGTAGCCGCCAGTTGTGACTCGGTCAACAGTTGGGCCCGTTGTTCTTGGAGCAGATAGATTTTCTTATTAATCTCTGCTATACGCTGATCCAAGATCTCCTACAGGCAAACCTGAGTCTCCTCAGCAACTGCAAGCTCATGCTCCTTGGTGCTGGCTTAAACCAAGTCATGCTCCAAAGCTGCTCGGCTGGATGAATAAGCTGACTTGGCTTCAATAATCTCAGCCATCAGCCGGCTCTGTCCCTCCGCCACCAGAGATGCGAGATCATTTTTTTGGAGGGCTTAGAGCTCGACAAAACTATGTTCCAGCTCACTAACTGATAACTCCAAAGCCTCGGCCATAGCCTCATAGCCCTAGTGAGATCTTATTGCGGCTACTTATAGAAGTGCTGACGTCTTGGCCACCGCAAAAGTTCGGTCACGCTCTAGCACAGTTGACATCCCCCTCTTCAAAATTCTGTAAAAATCTTAACATTAACTTCACATAATCGTCTGCCTCGGATCACGTTTGAGGCTTCATCGGAGGCACCATCGTCGAGAGTCCTACAGAAGCTGGATAGGCAGTAGGGGTCAGAGGTAACTGAGCTCAACGCTTGTAGCGGCCGTCTGAAAGCCAACACTTGGCAGAGCAACCGTCGCCCCTCCAGTTGAACTCCTAGCCACCAATGCACCTGGACTGGTTTCCTCTTGACGAGGCTCTGGTCTAGGTGCCTCTGAGGTCGAGGTATCCACCGGCCCGAATTGCCCTCTGGCGACACTAGGACTAAGAGGCAATTGAGGTAGTACCTTTGATGGAGCAGCTCCAGATACAGTTCCCCACGAGACATAAGCCGAATCCCCTACAACGGGAGCCCCGCTTATCGCGGGAATCTTACCAGCATTAAAGCCCTTTGGTACCGGGGTAGGGGTAGGACTCGGCATTGAAGCCAGCTCCTCCGGTTCGGTTGTAGGGGTCGGCTTAACTGAGACTTATTCCACAGTCACCTCAAGCTGGCTGCCAGTACCGATCGGCAAGCTCGCCTCCTTCCTCCTAAGTGACAGTCCCGTGGCAATATCTGGGAGAAGCATCTTGGTTCTAGCCACCGTCTTAGGTGAGGATTCTTGAACCACTTCGGTCGGGACTTCAAGGGGCCCCCCAGCCCCTCCACTTAAGAATCATCTCAGGACTCGTCAACAATTTTCTCAGCTACCACATCAGCCCCAACAACAGGCTGCTCCGACCTCAACAAAGGTTCCTCCTATTGCATACCTACAAAAGGGCCACAAAAATCGTCAACACCAAACTATGTACGTATATGTGTGAAAGGGTGAAAATGAGGTACCTGAGGGGACGACCAAGGTTTGGCCAGCATTATATGCCGCCATTAGGTCCGCAAAGTTATCTGTCGAAGTCGAAAGAAGAGGGAGTCTCCACTCGAACTTCGCTGGTCTGGGTCTCCCCTTCCTGAAGGTTTTCGACCGGAGGCTTAGAAGGAATTGGTTCTTCTGAAGAAGTGATGATTTATACTTCCGAAGAATTGCCTAAATCCCACCTAGAAGACTTGGATTTCTTCTTCGTAACCTACACACAAGGAAGGAAAATGAGTGGAGGGAATCTCATTAAAGAAAAACCTCTCAGTAAAAAGTTCAAAGTCATACCCGTTACCTTTAAAAGGGAGCGCCCTTTCTCCCCCTCTATGGACAAGGGAGGAGGTTTCACCACTCTTGCAGTCTTGGACACCAAGAGTTTTCTTAGCCTCTTTGGAGCAGGGAACTCGCTCTCGCTAAAGTACGCCTATTTAAGCGGGCGTCCGCAGGCTCCTCCAGCAGATCTTCTCTCCATCTTCTGGTAGGGCAGATGCCTCTTCTGTTATGGGGGTGCCTGGAGGGAGATACATCCGAGCCTCCCTGATCATATCCCGGCAATGAAGCTCCTCTCTAGGTTATACCCAGAAGACATAGTATTCGTTGAGCAGTAAAACTTCACAATGGAGTACATAATTTGAGGGTTAGGGTTCCACAATGGTGCTATAAACGCGCTCTCGTACACCCAAAATTATTACATAGTCATGCCCGTGCCTCATCCAACAAATTTTCGGCATACCTAAGCAAGTGCTCGGGTTCTTCATCAGCAACTGGCTGTAACTGAATTGATAGGCAAATCAGCTTGGCAAATACAGTTCGAGGAATACATGATTCCTGTTCCGATAAACCAGGTGGGAGGGGCGGATACACTACAACCAGTGGAACGCCCATGCATGCAGATCGGAGGCATGAACAGTTGTACCTTCAACTCTTCCTCCTCTTCAAACCCCAAGTAAAAATGGGGAACCTTGAAAAAGTCCCATCCCTTCAGATAGGACAAAACCTTTCAGCACACAAGGACACTGGTATGGAGCCACTTCCTTCTGTTGTAGCAGCGAATAAAGGCGTCTCCATCAATAGGGCCCTCTTCCAGACCAGGGCTCATTACATATGAGTGGTGCAATTTCAACCAACCCATCAAGTAATAGAAGGGTAGGTCCACTCGGGGAAAATTCCCACTCTTCCTCTCCGGATGAAGGATCCTCTCCACAAATTCGTACAAACTCCGCTGAAGGTTGCAGACCATAGCGGGCAGCAGAGTCAAATGGTGGCCAAAACCAGCTTCACGACATGCAAGATGAGGTTACGGGTCACTCCTTCGACCGAGCCCGATCCACTAGGGAATACATAATCTCGAAGCCATATCATCAGATATGCAGCCAATACAGCCTTCGAGGATATTTTATGCATGTCGTACTGTATGTGTTGGAGGATGGCTCTTCGTCCGCATCCACTCGGGGATCATCTCGCCCAGATCCGCCATCTAAGTGATAATAGCTTCAGGAGTAGCACCCATACGGGTAGTGATATGGAGCTTCTTCGTATCATTGTGATGCTGGGTAAAAATATAATCCCTCCAAGCAGTCACATGGGGGAAAACCCTCGTCTTATCCTTTCGCTGGCATACATGATGATGGCACATCAATTCCTTATATACGTTCATCATCTTTGGCTCCTTTGCCTCCAAGACGGTGAGCTCCTCATTGGTAGGAGTGTACTCCACGTAAGGTTTGCTACACCATAAAATCTTGGAGACTGCATACATCTCATAAGGGCTAGGCCCATCTCTCCCCGGGTGTGTAGAACGTCCCGGTATGAGGGTTATACAGCTCAAGGAGAGCCAAGAACATGTGTTGGTTTATCTCCATACCAAACTGAGTAGCCCGTATGGCAGGGTACAAACCTAGCTCCTTGAGTACGTCCTCATATTTGGTCAATATCCACAGGGTCAGGTTATGCCATTTAGGCTCATAATGACACCATCCTTCAACTCAAAACCCATCCTTTGGATACAAAACCTTGGCCTTCAGCATACGATTTGTGAAAGTGGAAGCGCCGAAAGCAAAAGTGTCTACGGGCATGTCGTAGAGTAAACTCCCAAGGTGCTGCACCCATAGAGAATAAGATGGTCCACCTAGTACGTAGAAGAAGACATCCTTTTGATGAGTACTGGAGTCAATCTTGAAGAACCCGCAAGTGCTCCCCCTTGAGTTGGGTTAGCTCCCAACCCATCCGCCTCTTTGAGGCCATACAAGTGAAGGCTGAAAGCGGTAAGCTAACCCTCAGACTTTGACACATATAGTCAAATATCCTTTACGTCGAAGTACCAGTCATCCTTTATCTTTAAAATCTTGTCCTCATAAGAAGCCATCATGTCCCGAAAAGAAACTGGGGCTTCAAATAGAAGGCGTCGGCCCTACTAGCCACGGGGATCCTACCCTTCTCTATCATTTACTGCAGAAAGACGCAAGATTGTGCCTTGATCAGAGCCATCCTTTCTAGTGGCTGGTCCTTTATGATAGCGGCCTTGGTAGGGTTAACAACCTCCTCGTTAAAGTCCAGACCCATCTGGCAGAGGGAGTAGTCGAATAGAACTTCGTCCAAGGTTGGCAGAACCATGGACACTACATAAAAAAAATCAACCAAAAGTTAGAACCGTAAAACAAAAGTGACTATTTTGTAAAAATATGTGCCATTCCTTGGTGGCACATGATAAAATCCCTAGCTAGGCATGGATAAAAAAAAGCTTTTTTTAGTAAAATCCTTGCATGCTGACATCATGCGCATGGTGGTTATCTACCAAGTTCGCAAAGTTGTGATTCAATGCATCCTCTAGACTGAAGTCCTTGCGCATCAGCAGAGTAGTATGTCAGTGCATCTTCCAGACCGATGTCCATGTGTGTCAACAGAATGGAGTTTCAGCGCATCTTCCTGGACGAAGTCCATGCACGTCAGCCATATGAAGCTTTAGTGCATCTTCAGGATGCAACTCTTTAGCTAAGTCCAATGCGCTTCAGTGAAGGATTTGGTCGATGCGTGTTCCAGATGGTCTCCCATCCATGCACCTAACCGTGTACGAGTGTCTCTATGTTCGTAAAATATCTATCAATGGCAGCAACTAGCCTATGACTTCTTTTCGGATGTCGGGGTGTGTTCGTGTCGAGGAGGATGAAATGGGAGCTCACTCCGACTCAGGGAGGGGCAGTGGCAGGATCCATTCGGATAGACTTTGCGTCTAATCAGAATAATACCTTTACCTTTACGCGAGGCGAGACCTCTTATAACTTGCGAGCTTTGCGATATACAGTGACGTTCTCCCACAAACTTTTACCTTTCGTGCTTCGGCCTTCGTTAACCGTATGTTGGCGGCCAAGATTTCGTACCCGCTAGGGGAGTTTCGGATCGAAGGTTGGTGTCACTATGTGCCAAAGTGGGATGACCTAAAACTTTGGAACTTGGTAAAGTACAAGAACGAACTCAGGAAGATCGGCCAGACTTCTACTATCCAAGCTACCTAGGCCGGCATAGAGATAAACCGGCCCATGATTTTGGCCCTCATGGAGTTGTACAATTCCCATACTGGGACTTTCTATACGCTTGTAGGGGAGTTAGGATTGGCACTTCATGAGATGTTTGAGGTCTCGAAGCTTCCTTTGGGGACTGAACCGTATGAAGAATACTTTTTGACGAATGAGGAGCTCTCCACCTTGGAAGAGAAGAACTCAGATATGATGGCGGTCTATAAAAAAGTAGTGAGCTATCATTATCTGAATCAGCGGAGGGATAAGACTAAGGCACAACCTCACGTGACTGCTTGGAGAGATTATCTCTTCACTCAAGATGAGTGATTCGTCGAAGGTTCGCTTCACTACCCCCTAGGCTCTTACACATGCGGAGGTGCTTGCCGAGATGAAAAAGCTTAGTGAGCGGAATCTACGTGAGGATGAAAATAGAGAGCCGACCGACAACATCTATAGCTGCTTCTAGCACTGTGCCCACAAAATGTCACCGAATGGCGGTGCTGGTTGCCTATCTGATGATATGGCTCCGAGACTACGTGTTTCTCGGTGGATCCGATTCTATAGAGAGGGTGACTAGAAACCTTATCCTGCCTGTCGTGAAGTTGGTTTTTAGACATCCTTTGGCTTTACTTCCCGTGATGGTGTGCAACCTGATGCGAGCTTTAAGAGAATTTACAGTGGATGTCATCGCCTCGAATGGAAAGGAGTGGAAATTTTCCTCGAGCGAGCTGCCTTTTCACTATCTAATAGGATGGTTGATATTTCATCATCCCAATGTAATGAGCCCTGGCACGGAGTAGGGGCATGTTGCCGGTGATGCTTTTATCCGCCGCTACTATAGAAGGAGGTGGCTGCATACCGGTGTCCCTGTTTATAGGAAGATCTTGTCCCATCATCAAGGGTGGGACATCTGTAAAGTTGGCCCACTCTTTCTGGATTTTGAAGCAGATGAAGAGTTGGAGGATTCAGGCGTAGACGCCATTTCCCTGCCGGTATGGGGTTTCTGCTAGTTGTAAAGCATTCAGCCCTCACACTTGGTATATCGAAACATGAATCATTGCTTCCTGGAGCCGTATCTACCAAGCCATTTTTCCCTCCTGTTTTACTACAATCAGCGAATGTTGAGGAACCCAAGTACTTGCTTGGGATTTGTTGGGAGCTTGTTGGATGGAGCCCACGGTTGGCAGTACTATAATGCTGGGTGTACGGAGTGCGGTTCATGGCACCCCTTCAAAATGCCCGGCCGCACATTTTGTTTTCTGCCGTCAAGCTCAACTGTTTGAAGAACATGATATCTCATGGCTATGATAGGGAGACTAGTTTCATCATCGGGACTCAGCTAGAGACGTCTGAGACCATGCTTGCGAAAGCCCCGGCGTATCACCCACCAGAAGCTGCGGTTCCGGTGGTAGCCCCAGTAGCACAAGTGGAGAGCTCGTGGAAGGAATATGTGGCTACTCAATTGAAGAGGTAGGGCTTCGGCAGATGTAGGTCCTGCTGTGCCCAAGAAGTCCAGGAAAATATTGGCAACTAAGTCAGGGGCTACCATGACATTGCCCATAGGGGCACCGATAGAGCCCGTCTCTGTGACGGTAAGTCAGTTCTTTAAGAGGGCGATACGATCTTTCTTTTCATGTATATTTACTTCCTTTTTTATTTGCAGGAAGTGACGAGGAAGAAATCTCGAACTTCAAAGCGAGGTCTGGACAGGCCTTTTGAGAAGGCGGTTGCCAGCTCTCCTGAAGAGCGCATTCCTCCTATTGTGCAGTCTCCCGTGGGGGAGGACCCAGATGACGCCGTCTAGGTGGACTGTTCCGGCTGCCTTTGACTATACTGGAGATGATGTTGTTGACATGGTGGCATCTGAAAACATCGATCATCTTCCGTTGACCTTTCGGGGAGATCAAGCTGAGCCTTTTTGGGCAGTGGAGCAGCCAGCCAGCGGGCACAAGTGAGAAGATCGTTGTTGAGGACTCGGAGGAGTCAATGACGCAAGATCCTACGGAAGAAGAGGTTGATTGGAACTCGTCTTCTTCGGAAGGCATCCCGATGACGATGTTGAGAACGTAGAGGAAGGCTCTGCGATGGGCAGAGAGGAGCAGACTGTGGTGATGGTAGCTGAGCTCTCCCCTGATTCTGATAGGAAGGAACCGGCTTTGCAATTGAATCCTACAGCTGCTCGAGTGGCGGAAGTCGAGACAACTCTATTGCTGAGCCCCACTCCTGTCCCAGCGACGGAGGTTGAGGTGGGGGAAACGACTCGATTGCCGAGTCCTACTCCTGTTTCAGCGAAAGGAGAGATGGAAGCAGTCGTTCTGCCTTCCGGTGCCACACTTGCTCCTAGCTGCAAGTGTTACTTCTTAGCCCGTTATGGTGGGCCTTGATGTTGGTAGGGCCCTCTGGGGTAGATCTTGATAAGGGCAAGGGCCCTATGGTGGATGAATCCCATTCTGTCCAACCCACCCGGGGGACTGTGATGGGTCCCTCGAGAGATCTGGCTATGATGGTTTCTGGTACTGACACGGTTGCCAGTCAGACAGAGATCGCAAATATTGATACTCCTAGGTCGAAGTCTCCTCAAGGGGACCTAAATCCTGAAGCTTTGGCGATCAGAAGTTCAATGAGTGGGGTGGCGACCGCTCTGTCAGGTCGAGATGTTGTGCCATCTATGAGTCCTGCCATCCTTCCGGCCCATACGGTGATTTCGACGGCTCCTCCTATGATGCCCCAAGTATTAGCCGACGCAGATGAATACGTGAAGTATATCGTTGAGGTTGTATACAAGATGCTGAGGAGAGGGGTGTCTGCTATACTGGAGGAAGGCAAAAGATTTGCGACTGCCAAGGCAATAGAGGTCCCGCACATTGGGTTGATCCGATCTAACCATGGTCACGACCATATGGCTGAGATCTTGGAGGCTTCTTTTGTCGAGTTTGATCACCATCTTACTGAGCTCCGGAACATCCGACGGAATGATCTTTTCGCTTTGATAGAAGAAGAGGAGGGCAAGTTAGCAGCTGATGCTGAGTCGGCCTACATGGCCACTATGGTTGTCTGGGAACAGGAATTGGCCGATGTTGAGGCCAAAGAACAAGAGTTAACTTCAGTTATGGTGGAGAAGGTTGGTCTGTGGGAATCTTTGAATGTCCACCTGGCTGAGGTTAACGCCAAGATTCGCATGCTGCAGGAGCAGCGAACCCAACTCTTGGCAGACTCTGAACGAGCGCAGGCTGCCCACATTGCGCTTAAAGAAGAAGCAACAAAGTTTACTCGCCATGTGGCCCACCTGTTCTACCAGAAGAAAGAGCTGGATGACAAGCGTGCAGCTGATGTCGCCTCCAAGGATAGGGAGGCAATGCGTCGTGAGGCTGAACGTCGGGTCTTGTCGATTGTCAAAACTAGGACAAAGGCTTTGAAGTGTCGTATCGACGAGCTGTCTGCCGACCCTTAGCTTTTTGCTCTCCTTTTGTACTTTTTATTTGCTTTTGTTGTTTGAGTTGTAGTTGTTTCTTTTTTGTTATGTAGTCCTTTTTCTCCTTTTGATGAAAAAGAAATAAAGAACTTTTGTTGGCTCATTTGTCATGAACTTGTGGTTTTTTGTGGACTTAGCATCATTGGCACACCTTGGTTTTAGGTACAGATGATAAGTTGAGAGAAGGAACCAACATATTTACTTAGAGGTAATGTGGACATGGTAAACATGGGGCTAGCAGTAGGGTTTTCTTAGTCCGTGGTAATATGGATATGGTAAGAAGACACTCTATGGGGATGCAAAGAGCAACTCAAAGGTGATATGAATGTGGATGTTCTATAGGCAGGGTGTAACAACACGAGGGTTGTTAAATGGGGTGTTTACTCAGAGGTAATGTGGACAAGGTAAACATGGATTTTTGGCGTCATCTTATGGAGTGTAAGATTTTAGCTTTGCGGGAATGTAGAAAAACAACTCAGAGGTGATGTGGACGTGGATGCTTTCTACCGAAAAAATGATGAAGGAATGTACTGGAGCAGCTGGGCTCTTGAAGCACATCATTATCAAGGGAGATGAACTCGGTTGTCGAATTCATAAGTTCTTTTGCTGGGGGTATGTAAGTACATATTGAGTAATTTCAAGAATAGTACTTTTTTAGGAACTTGCCATTGATTGACATCATGAACAAGTCTCCGTTAGGTTTAGCGAGTCGGTAGGCCCCGTTAGAGTACACCGTCTCAATGATAAAAGGACCTTCCCATTTGAGTTCAAACTTCCCTGATATCTTGTGGGTCATCACCATCGGCCTTCTTACTGATAGGACGAGATCTCCCACGTGGAAAGTCCTTTGTTTGACCTTGTTGTTGAAAGCCTGTAAAATGCGAGCTTGGTAGAGCTCGATGCGCTGTTGAGCCAAGAGACATTTTTTGTCTTACGCCTCCAACTCTTGCAACCGATGACGTTGATTGTCTTCCTCTGTCAGCTGGTTCGTAATAGCCACCTGAAGTAAGGGGATTTGAATTTCAAGAGGAAGCACGGCTTCGCTCCCGTAAACCAGAGAGAATGGTGTGTTGCCTGTTGGAGTCCGTACTGTTGTGTGGTAGGCCCGAAGGCATTTGCCCAACTTGTCGTCCCAGTCACGTTTATTAGATGACATGACTTTCTTGAGTAGTTTGACGATTGTTTTGTTGAAAGCTTCAGCCAATCCATTCGCTGCTGGATTGTAAGCAGTGGATGCCACATTCTAGATGTGATTCTTATCATAGAACCTACTGAATTCATGACTTATAAATTATGGATCGTTATCGTGGATGATCCTCCAGGGTACCCCGAAACGGTAGATGACGTGATATTTGATGAAGCTGATCACCTTCGAGGTATTTACCTCCGTCAGCAGTACTGCTTTCGCCCACTTAGAGAAGTAGTCGGTGATTGCCAAGATGAAGCGATGGTTGATGGAGGAGTAATCAGTCCGACTATATCCATACCCCATGCTTCAAATAGCCAGGAAGCAACCATAGGGTATAGAAGCTTCGAAGGTCGATGGATGAAGTCAGCATGTAGCTGACAAACACAACACTTTTTGGCATACTTGATATAGCATCTGCCATCATAGTGGACCAGTAATAGCCCATATGTCAAAGTCGGTCCTGTAGGTTAGAATCGAGAGTTGATGAGCTCCGCAGGTGCCATCGTGAACCTCCTGAAGAGCTTCGGCTGCTTCGTCGTTTGATAGACAACGGAGTGTAGAGGTAAAAATCAAGTTGCACCACTCAAATGGAAGTCAGAACATCAAGTTGTGCCACATTATCAACTTGCGCCACCATCAGGTTGCGCCAGAGCCAGGTTGCACGAGTGCCACATGGCAGTCCCCTTGAGAAACTATAATGGCCAGCATCATTACCTGACAGCTGACAGCATGAAAATCGAAGTAAATCCGTTCGAATCCCGCACAATACGGTGCTCGAGAAGATCTTGTCAGTTATTAAATATTGATGACAGCTAGCAGCTCACGCAGTGTATCAAGGTGCACGATGGTTATTAATAAAATACAAAGAATACTCAGAATGCAGCACAATTGGCTTTGTTGCGCCCACGCGCAACCTGGCCAAGTTGGCACAACATGATCAAACTGATGTCCGGAAGCAGGAAGACGTGGCGCGCATACCACTAATCTCGTAGAACGTGTCTACTACACTGTCCATGACCATGTGCATCTCATTCAAATGATGCCATGTGTCTTTAGTAGTTGGTATAACCTGCTCGCGCAAGTGAACATAGGCGCACAACCTGAGGCGCGCGCAACCCAGAATAACTGCAAAACAGTTATTTCAAGAACTAGAGCTTCAAATCAGTTCCAAGGCATCACTAATGATCATAAACTATTGACAAAGTGATGTTTCATCTTCCAGAGGCTTGCGTCTTCGATATCACATCGTCCAAGGGATAAAGTGATCGTCTTCCGATCAGATTCCTATAGTTGTACTTTTCCAGAAATCAATTGTACTATTGTACTATTTTCTTAGTTTGTAATCAAACTTTTATTTTTGCAAACAAGATGGCGACTCTGCTGGGGATGACTTTCTCCTCTGGCGAGAAAGTAACAACTCAATATGATACCGCGTCGATCGGCAAGACGTAGAAGACTTTGGTCGTTCAAGTCGACCAAACCGCCTACGAAGCAATGATCAGTGCTGGGGGTACTAGGCACACCGCAGTTGCTGCCAAGAGCCAGACGCGCACTGTGTGGACTCCCAAGTCCTCTACAGCACCAACCATAACGACTACCCCTGTGCAACTTGCACCTACTGCCTCTTCGGCTCTGAACAAAGGGAAATGCCTTTTGGCTACTACCTCATTTTCTCCAGTTCTGAACTCGAAGAAGAACCTATCTAGCGAGAGTGCTAGACAGAACAAAGGGAAGCGCCCTTTGGACTTTTCTCAACCTGCGCAACCTGCGCCAGTGGCTTCTCAGCCACAAAACAAAGAAAAACGCTCTTTAGCTACTCCTTCTCCAAATTTGAACTTGGAAAGGAATACACATATTCCAGCCTCATCACAGAATAAAGGAAAGCGTCATTTGGCCTTTTCTAATTCTTCCCCGGTCCTTGACTCGGTAGAAAGCATCTCTGGTGGCGCCTATGTGCCAGTCAGTGTAAAAGCTCTTTTGGGCAGAAACTCTACTCCTCTGAATAGAGATAATCAAATATCTGCTAAAAAAGTGAGTTCTGTTCAAACTGAACTTTCTGTTACCTAGTTGTGCCAGGCCAGGCACATAAGAACAGGTTGTGCAACACAAAAAAGGATTCTGCCAAATCCCAAAAATGCAACTTCGGATCTTCTAACCCTACGCATCTCAAGATCCAAGCAGTATCTCAGACATATACACAATAGCAGACCTATCTGACCTGCGCACCTATCTCAACAGGCGCCAGTCAACACCTACTTCAGCAAAATACAAACAGTCCGCGCCAGTGGCTAGCTTGCGCCTGAAGCAGACTATTGAAGTCAAGAACCCCTTTTACCTATGCTGACTAACTCAGCACTTCCTTGTACACTCAAGGAATGGGACATCTCAAGAATCGGAATCATGTTCCTAACATCATTAAAGAATATGTTCCTTCGACTTCTTCTCATCCTGTTGTTGTAACCGATCTCCGTGAACTTCTTAAACAGAAGCGAAAGATCACAAATCCGTCTCATCCATCTGTAATGCAGCCCCAAGAACATCACTGTAACCATCACCATGAGGTAGTTATCAAATGTTGTTGTCAATCAGCTAAGTGGTCTATCTTCGACCGTCTGAATTACTCTAACGTTCCTCAACCAATGATAGTGGATGAAGACGAATTGTTGTAAGCCTCTGTCAACATGACGTCTCGAAGCACTGGGGGTGGAAAGCGTCCGAGACGCAATGTATCTCGCAATCCCTGTCAATAGTACTTAGATCGGATTCGTGAATCCGACGAAGGAGTATACCAATATACCAGATCAAGAAGCCGAGACACAATCAGTCAAAGGAATCTTCCTTCCGACCAAGAAACAATCGGTCAAAGGAATCTTCCTTTCGACCAAGAAACAATCGGTTAAAGGAATCTTCCTTCCGACCAAGAAACAATCGGTGAAAGGAATCTTCCTTCCGACCAAGAAACAATCGGTCAAAGGAATCATCCTGTCCAACCAAGATGCCTTCAGTCAAAAGAATATCCCTATCACGTATCCTGGGGGTAGTTCCTTATATGACTTTGATGCTGATAGTAAAAGTTCTGAACGAACCATCTTTTCTACTAGCTCATCTTCGATAGCTAGAGAAGTGACTGCTTATGTCGTCACATAAGATCAAGATGCTTCCAGTTCTAACAGTCAAGAGCAGAGAATTGCTGTTTTGGAGGCTAGTTTGAAGAGCCACTACAAGAAAATATGGCTTTTGCGACATTTTTTTCCCGACGTTTATGATAAAGTCGGCTTAGGTATGATATACCGACATTCTGCAATAAACGTTGAAAAATACTAACATTTGCTCTTAAATGTCAAGGATTTCTGACATTTTTTTCTCGACATTTATGGTATAGTCGGCTTAGACTTGATATAACTACGTTATGCAATAAACGTTGAGAAATACTAACGTTTTCTCTTAAACATTGAGAAATTTACCGACATTTGGTCGAAAGCGTCGAATATGTACAACTTATTTTATAAACGTCGGTCTATTTATGACTTAAAAAAGGAAATTGTATCAGTATTTTTTTCCTTCTAATTTTTTTCGTCCAAATTTATTTCCCTCCTCAACCATCCCTATAATATTTTGCCTGTCCCTTCTCCAAACTTACAAATTCCTCCAAATTTAGTTTCCCCCAAAGGTTTTTTTATCTCCCCCAAATCCCTAATCATCTCACTCCCTCTTCTCTCTCTAAGTAAGGCGGTCTTCCTCACCACCGTCGCTCTCTACGAGTGTCGTCGGATCATTTCAGATCGTGAGGTTAGGGTATCTTCTTCAAGTCCTCACTCTCTTCATTTTATACTTTCCCTCTCTTGAACCAGGAACCACCACCGCCACCATTTCCTCTTCCTTATTCTCCTCCATTTTTTTATCTAAGCCCAACCAAACCCTCCCCTAGGTCTTATCTTCTTCCGTACCCTCTCACATTCAAGCTCGACAACAAATTTTGTTGATTCAATGAAGATGAAAGTATGCTCAAAGTTTGCCATTGCTAGCTGCAATTGCATTTTGTGGATTCAATGAAGATCTCCACAATGGAGATCTCCATCTGGTGGTGGATTGATGTCTGGATTCAATGGAGGTAATTATTCTTTTTACATAGGCATGCACACTTTCATTTTTATGCTACGTTCTGACGGGTTATGTTTATTATTTCATGCTTAGGTTTTATTGCATGATTTATTTGGGGTTAATGATTATTTTCAATATATTACTGTAGACATCTATGTATGGTAATTTGAGAGGTAAAGTATACATGGATATGGATTGAAAATGTAGTTCTTGTATGTGGACACATGGTGGATGGTTCTCCAGCGTTGGCATCTTTTTCTTTACTATAATGATTTGATGGTATTTACTATCCTTCATTTTCTCTTGCATTCCAATCCAATTTTGGGAAGGTTAGATTTCATATTATGTTTAATTTCTTTAGTCGACCCTTTGGGTTTATTGGTTACTTTTAGAAGAAAAAAATTGTAGCAACGTCAAATTAGCCATTTATATATGTTAATATTAGTACAAACATGTATATATTTAATGGAAGAATTAAGTTCTTGTATGTGGACAAATAGACAATGGAATATGAGATGCTTCTCTACATTGGCAAATATAATGAGAATGAGTATAGGAATTTGTTCCTGGAATAATGATCGGATATCTATTATTATAAAATATTCATAGTAATGAGATTTATTTAGTGGGTGAAAAAATTATTTTGTTAGGTTTCACAGCCTTTCAAATCTCATTCATCCCCAATGTTCAGTTCTACCTAGGTGTTGATATATGAGCTTCTTTTTTATTCAATATTAAATAATAGTTGAATTTTATTTGAGTTTTTCTTTTATATATATATATATATATATATATATATATATATATATATATATATATATATATATCTTCATGTATGTGCATTAAATTCTAGGAAGGCTTCGTCTCTTTCACATTTTTCTCTACTACCATATATTATGGACTACATCAAAATAATGGTCTCGTTTGTCAGCATATGCTTTGATTTGGTGGTTCATTGTCAGTTGATTATGCAAAATACCTTATTTCGTCCTTGGCTTGGGTTAAAGGCCTTACTGCCAGTTTGTACTTTGAATTTTGAATGAAATGGTGGTTTGTAGTTTTTGAATGTTATGGGAGTTAATAAGAGACTTCCCTACAAAGATTAATGATGTTTCACTGATTTTATGGGTAGTATCTACAAACTTTGAGTGATTAGATACTGAGAAGATGAATCCTTACTGGTTTGCTGGGGTTTGTTGTATTTAAATAATTGTGTTGTAGAATAGTAGTCCCTTGTGTAGTCCATCTTTGATAAGGTACACAACTAGTGTTTGTTATTGAATATTTAATGTTTGTTATTGAATATGCAATTTTAAGGAAACACAATGGTGTGGATCACCCATTTGGGATAATATATTTTCAACTGTTATTTACCTTGTATCATAACCCTATCAGCGATCGTCTGCCCGATAATGCTATTGTATTGATCTTTATAGCAACATAAATCAGTTTGGTAGGTACATTGGAGATGCATTTTACAATGGTTGGAGATGGGCGAGTCGATGACGGTATAGCGTCGGAATGCAGTTGCAGTTGGATCATAGTATATTGTGATACAAACATAGTTACTAGTTTTACTTTTAATGTCCATGTCCAAATTTACCGAGCATCCTAACTTTTAGTGTCCAGGTTAATTTCTATATAAGTATTGTCACACTCGTTTAATGAGGTTGCAAGCATGTTTCGGGATTTTGGTAATTTTTAACTAGATGTAGTGTTGTTGTGCTCATTTACTGTTGATAGAATGATTGGATGACAAATTGTATCAAGGAGTTATTACAATGTCCAGTTGCTTCTTTATAGTGTATCTATATTCATGAAACAGCTCAATTGGTAATTTCCAACAAGCTAATCAACTAAGCATTGTGAAGAATGTTCTCACATAAATTTGAACTCAGCAACGAAGCTTACCAATCCACACTTTATGGAACACCCACTCAAACTTCTTTCCTAATTTTTATGGTGTGCTGAGTTTTGCTCAATCATTGCAGAAGCATTTATTACTAGTTACATATGTTGCAGAAGCTTACCAATCCATATCTCCATACTGGTGTTGAGGGTTTTAGTTGCTCTCCTTTATAGAACACCCACTCAAACTTCTGTCCTAATTTTTATAGTGTGTATTGATTCTATAGTGAAAGAAATGTCTATACTCATAAATGAATCCGTAGTTCGCCTCCCACCCCCACCCACTCATGGTACACATGGTTTCGCTGTGGGCACTATGTATTATAGTTATGTATGCTTATGTTTGTTTATATTATCTTATTCCCTTGTCATGAACCAGCGTTTCCTGAGTTGTTTTTTTCCCTGTTTCAGGGGATCCGGAATGAAGCTTCTGGAGATTCCAAATGGTATCTCTCTCCCCCCTCTTCAGTTTGTTCATGTAGCTCCCTTGATTTTGGTCCTTTGATCAAATTATTGACATTGCGAAAATAATCATTAGAAAATTTGATTTTTCTGCCTCCAATTGATTCTAATGGGTACTCTGGAATCTAGTTTTTCAGCTGTGTGGTGACTCCAGTTAGGCACTGTTCTTGATGTCATTTGATATATAGATTCAATCATTCAATTCTGGGTCTTATGTCTTTGATCCTAATTCTTTATATTGTAGATTCACATCGTATTTTCTACATTTCTTGATCTTGTAATTGTAGGAATCTGGTAACTATTTTCTATGTTGATAGAGTGATGAAGACAATTCCTGAAACTAATACCCCTTTAAACTGAAATTGATGCACTTTTGACTGTGTTTTAGCTTTTAAGTGGTGGTAGTTTATTGTGCCTTTATTTTTCTCAGAATTGAAGAGGACGTGATAGACTATGCTATTGCCTATAATTGAAAAAGACACTTGACAATGCATAAACTTGGGAGATAGTCTTTGTTTTTTTTTCAAAATGATGTACTTTAGGTGCGTTGTTTAACACTAATTGTGACTATTAATACTCATGATTCTTTAAATAAATAAATAAATGGACTTCTACTTCTTGGTAATGACGCCAATTTGAATTTGTTTTGCTTGAGTATACTACTGATATTCTGGAAGTGAAATGTGGTTCTTTGTCCATATTTTATTGGTTCTCTGATTGTAAGTTTTTTTTCTTCAATTTTTTCCTTGTAGGTTGATGTCCTTATAAATTATTTCAAGTGCCAGTGGTGGCTAAAGGCATTATTTACATTATGTTTTTAAGGAAAGGAATAATAAGAAGCTTATTACCATATGCTGTCAATGAGGTCTCATATTCTTCTATTTTGATGGAAACTGCTCATAGTTCGCTTTGGTCTCAAAAGCGATGGATGACTAAAAGTAAAAGAGTACAGGACAAAAGCAAGAAGAAGAGGGTGCACGATCTCAAAATTGCCACAGAACGTTGGAATGTGGTATCAAGGTAGTTGACTGTAATGGAATTTCTTAGGAAAGAACCTGACCAGATCATACCCATTGGAAGATTGGAACAATATAGGCATTAAATCAATTTAAGCAAGCCTCACAAAGTGGCGGACTTCGTTCGTAAATCAAATGTAAGTATCAAGTAGCTTTTCTTTACACATGCTAGTGACATGAGCTCTATAACTATCGTTTTTCTTCTTTTACAGGTACATAATCTGAAGAGAAACATTTTCTAGTTCTCTGGTTTTGTTTGGCCTGGGAATGAGGTAAACATTCTTCACCATATTATTCACAAGCTCTCCTAATTGGCTAACTCATAGTTGAACACTAAATGTAACAAACTTAGAAAGCATCCAAGTGTTACCGTTTTTCTTGCGATCTTTCATATAGTATGAGATTCCTAGTTTTTTGTTTGATTGCAATCGACTAAGGCTTTGCTCTCTTTTTTGTGTGCATCACAAGCTCTCCTAATTGGCTAACTCATAGTTGAACACTAAATGTAACAAACTTAGAAAGCATCCAAGTGTTACCGTTTTTCTTGCGATCTTTCATATAGTATGAGATTCCTAGTTTTTTGTTTGATTGCAGTCGACTAAGGCTTTGCTCTCTTTTTTGTGTGCTAGTTTTTTGGTACATGGGGATGCTGCAACAATACAAATATGAACCTGTGTTGCCTAGCTCTAGGCTGATTTTCCTGGACGACATTACCTATTTCGGATACTATACATACAAATATGAATCGCTTATGCCTATGTAAGGTTATCTAGGCCTCCTACACGTGATCCTTGATTAGCTCAAGGTATGTAAATGGTTAGTGATAGTGAAATGTTCATTTCTTTGATCATATAGCCTCTCAACATTTAATTTCTTAGTTTGTTTATTTGAGTGCTTGATTTATGGATAGATAAATTTGAGTAGTTAGTATGCTATCTTTTAGGTTTATCATGATTCTTAGATTTCTCTTTGATTTTCCTCCAACAATAATGTACGTATATAATTTTTTTTTCATATCATGAAATTCTTAATGTTTTCCCCAACGTAGAGATCAACTATAGTCTACGATCTGAATGTAGAAATTTTTATTGGCACATGTGTGGGAAGTTGAAGAAGGAAAATGAACCAAGTGCTGTTGTACACACAATTGGATGGCCATTGGATAAAAGAACATATGGTTTATAGTGAGGGATATATTTCTGAGGGGTATATTTTTCTTATTGGAGCATTGGCCATGTACTGTAATCTTGTTGGAGCTTTCAACATTTCTGAGGGGTATATTTTTCTTATAGTTTTCTTTGCATACAAGTTTATATACAGCTGTAACATTCAGTTATGGTTCATTTCCTGTAGCTGTTACACACACTGGATCCTATCTACACTAGAATTTGTAGGTAATCCTATTTGTAACCAATGAGATAATTGATATAAGTGGTGAATCCAACTTCGGATGATTATAGTTCTCATGTTCAGTAATTTACTTGCTTTTAACATTTAGTTATATGTTGCATTCTAGGTGTGCGCTTTCCAATGGAAAGAGGAATGTACCAACTGGTTCGTATACTTGAGGATGAAGTTGTTCTTATAAACACTAGGAGAAGGAACCTTACCTAATATGTGTTAAACTCTTAAAGTGTGAATCACCCAGGTATCTTGGATGTTCAATTTTGCAAATTAAATGTCCTTTCTTATTTGATCTTTGTCACTTGTGAGAGTAGAGGCAAAAGTTTTTATTGTTAGCGTTAATTGTGAGGGAGAGAACTTTTTTCATCTTATTTAAACATGGTTTACTTTTGAATTGTTTATCATTAGGGTTTGAACTTGATTGAGTTCAAAGAGAATGCACCTATATTCATAATATGTTAGTTTATCTTTTGATGTGTGCAGATTATTTTCTTCATCAGCAACACAAAAGTAACATCTCAAGCTCATATGCTCTCCGAAGGTGGAATTCCTTTAGCAAATGAAGATGCACAATTGCCAAAGCATCCACCATCGGCATATCCTCTATGGAGCCAACAAGATATCAACCACGATTACACAGAGAATGCTAAGCTCAACTTCTTAGGATATTGACCAAGCAATGACGTAACTGTGGAAGGCCAAATATTTTTTTTTGTACAATTGCCAAATTATTGTTTGTACAAATAATGTTGGATGATTCAATCCCAGTTTATTAGAAAAATAATTTTGTAACATTGAATTTTGTAGTGAGTTTGCTTCAATATTGAGTTTAAAAGTGTACATATATATATATATATATATATATATATATATATATATATATATATATATATATATATATGGTTCCGAGCAAGAGGAGTAGAGAGTGAATTTACTGGTTTCCCTGAATATAGTCTCTTTTAAGAAAATGATGGGTCGTCTGTGTGTTTTGATTTGGTTCTGAAGTGTTTCAAGTTAGTTCTGTCGAGACGACCTGCTTCTATCATGAATGCCTAAGTTCAGTTGCCAGTCATCTTTCTATGGTTGATCGATAAGAGTTATACTTGGTTTAAAAGTATATATATATAGGTTATGGTTTCCAAGTAACAACATTCTATTTTTTTAAAATGATTTGCAACGGTTCCCAACGTTTTTGTTAGAACGTTGACAAATTGTCACCGATGAACTCAAATCCCAACGTTTTTGGAAAATGTGCGAAAAATAGTTAACGTTCCCATGTTTTTGTTAAAATGTTTAGAAATTGTCAACCATGAACACAAATTCCTGGCATTTATTAAACGTCGCTGCAAATGTCGTCTTTACGTTTATCTAAAACGTTGTAAATTCCCAACTGTGGCAACGACGACGTTTGTCGAAAACGTTGAAAAAAGTCAGAAATTCTTATGCCAATGTTTTTGGTCCGACGTTTATAAAATGTTAGGAAAAATCAATTTTCTTGTAGTGAGCATGGTTGAGATGATGACAGGCATGCATGCTTAATGATGACACAACATACGGTTCCACCGGTTGTGAATCTAATTCCGACCCAAGAACCTGTAACGACATCAGCTCCCGTCAACATTGGTCTGGGGGTACAATCTCCTCACATCGCTTCCATACCTGTGCAAGCTATTCCAAGTCAGTCTGGTGCTGGGGGTGGTACTTATCATGCAGTACCCCCTCCCAACATATCAAATCAGTCCACTGCTCCACAATCATCGGGAGATACTAATGAGGCCGTAAAACTTTTACGTACTCAATTTGAAGCCTTCAAGCAGAAAGACGGCTTACAGAAGTTTGGGATCAAACAACCTTACCCTATAGAGTGGAAGGAAGTTCAATTTCCACCAAATATAAACCCCCTACTATTATGTTGTTTGATGGTAGCACATCTCCAAGTCAGTACCTCAATCACTTTGAGGTAATGACTGATCAACTACAGCCAAATGACGCTCTACTCACTAGGGTGTTCGTCGGTTGTTTAGCAGGTGCAGCTTACGACTGGTACCGCAATTTGCCAGATGGTTGTATAATCTCTTTCTCCGGATTCAAACAAATGTTCCTGGAATGATTTTATGAGGGAAGAAACGACATGACTATGTCTGCTCTTATTAAAATTAAACAGAGACACAATGAAACAACCGAACGGTTCATTGAACGATAATGCCGTGAGGCACTAAAAATGCCTCTCGGAACTCCAGATGCTTTGACTATAGACACTTGCAAATCAAACCTGTTGCCTATCATCATGATGCATGTGGACTGGATCGACGTAGTTCCAAGATTGGCCTTCATTCATAGTGAATGCTAAAGCGGCAGAAGAAAGTGCTGATAAGTTCAAACAATTAGATATTCAGATGCCTAATCTTGACAAAGATGAACATGCTACATCAAATAACGGTAGCCGTCAGAATAACCGCAAGGGTAAAGAGACTTTGGCTATCAATGTCAAAGGCAAAAAAAAACTCTAGCCGTCAATATAGGTCAATCAAAACCTACTCCAACGGCACCACAACAGAGAGCACCACGTCCGAAAGAAGAATACTCCTTTGATGAAGATGATGTCATGAGCACATTTGATTGCCTGATCAAGAACAATAGACTTCAACTGTCGGATGCAAAACGGCCAGAGGAAGTAGGTAAAACTGACCAACCTAAATATTATGTTTACCACAGGTTTATCGGACATCCGCCTCGAGCATGCTATGTGCTTAAAGGCAAGTTCCAGGAGATGGTTAATTCTGGTGCAATCACTCTCCAACAAGACGAAAAGACTGTAACGGCTAACGTCGTCTCTCTACAGTTTGGCAATTTTCCTGCTAAACTTGTGCAGGACGGCGTCATTCCCATCTCGAGAACCACTTTGGAGATTGTTAATCTCCCACCTGCACGAACTGATGGTCTTGTTCCTTTGTCTACTGATAAAGGGGAGATTATGTGGATCCATCCTGATTTGGTGGCTGACTTTGAAGTACCTTCTTCATCCACAAAGTCCAAGAAAGCAACCAAATACAAGTCATGTCACATGACTTCATTGGGTCAACATTGTCCTCCACCTTTAACTTCTACCTTCACCTCGGCGACAGATTCTTCTTCTTCTTCTTCTTCTTCTTCTTCTTCTTCTTCTGAGACAACGCTGCCAAAGGTAGAAACCAATTATCAACCAGCCTTCCATATATATGATCTACAAAAGGCTCCCGGCCTGAACCATGGAAAAGGATCTCATCTACCTCTTTCTCTATGCCTTTCACACAACCAATATCGTGTTGGTGTGGGTTACTGGACAAACTCTTCATCTTGCCAAAGAAAACCTTCCAAAAGCAAGATCTGGGCAAAGAGTTGCAATATGGTGTCCTTCGAACCTGTATCCGAAGAAGAAACCTTAACTGGTACCAGGTCTGGGAGACTTTACCTGAGAGACTATTCAGAAGGTCAAGAGAGCCCTGTTCCAGCTTCGGAGGCTCCTCCAGTATCATCTTCTCCTGCTTTCAATGTTCCATCAGCTTCATCGCCTCCAGTGGAACCAACTCCTCCCAAACAGACGGAGGCTGACAAAGGAAAACAACCTGTCTGCTTCGATAAAGTATTAAAGAAGACTCCAGCTATGTGACTCGAGAAGCCGTATAACTTTGATATACTGGCTCAGCTGGCTAATACCGGGAGCTTTGATGCAAGCGGATACTTGTCTAACACTCCTCAAGAAGCCAAAGGAGGAGCCTGTAACCTGCTTTCATTGTCATAGTGCGATGGAGCTGATGCCCAACAACACCTTTACACAAGATGATATGCTGCTGGAAGACAATCGTCATGACCGACCCCTCTACTTCACGGGATATGTCGATACCATGAAAGTTGATCGCATCTTGATCGACCCTGGGTCTGCACTCAGCATCATGCCGAAAACTCTACTAGATGCATTAAAGATTCATGTACATAATCTTTCAACAACTATCATGACAATTTGGGATTTAATTCTGGAAGAAGTGATTTGGGGAAGATTCGCCTGAAAGTTCAAATCGACAATCTTCGTACAAAGGTTGCCTTCTACGTGATCGATAATCATGGCTCCTATAATGCTTTGCTGGGAAGACCATTTCTGCATGAGCATAACATTGTACCATCCACTCTCAACCAATGTTTCAAATATGTGGACATCAATGGAGAAGTCCAGAAGGAAGTAGCTGATATAAATCCTTTCAGGGGCATTGAAGCATATTGTACTGATTCCCGGATGTACAATGAAGAGTTCATGAAGGTTGTGTTGGCGATGAATAGTAAGGAAGATCAGAAAGACACCTCAGATGATGTTCTCATAATCCCAGTCAAAGGACGTACTACTCGTCCATCTTCTTCTCAGACATTGACTATCCATCTTCTCATAACAAATAGCCTCCTACTGGAAAGATGGAACAGAGGGAGCTCACCTCTTTTGAGCCTCTTGTTATCGACCTTCGTCGTAACAAACCTCCTCCTTCTCCTCAACCTTACTAAGCCTTCTGTTAAGGCCAAGAATCCTGTTGTAAATGATAATGTACAAATCAATAAAGTAGCATCTCCTTTACAATATACTGATGTCTTTTATTTTACTCGATGCTATTTAGAAATGTTAGATAACTTCGAACCACTTACAATAGGAGCAGTTCAACCTCTCCAAGATGAAGTATTGCTCGAACCAATGCAAGACTCCTTCTTAGTTCCTTCCAGGAAGAAAGATGAATTTCCTATACTTTTTAGTAAAGGAACATAACAGAAGATCACGCCCGATAGTGAAGAAGAAAACCACGATAACGGAAGACTTCAACTACGTCGTTATAGTCAACAATCAAAAGATATCATTCAAAAGATGGGCTATAATTTTAAAGCTGGTCTCAATGGCGGTAAGGGAAGGCGAACTCCTATTCGTATCCTTGCTCCAAAAGGAAAGTCACAACAATATTACAGCAAAACGAAGCAGGAATTGGGTTATACCTCGCCAATTCCGACTCCAGAAGCCTCTGAATCCGATAAAGAAGAACGATCTAACTATTCTGATTCTGTTTCATGGGATTCTGATACCAGTGTAGGTCATGTCCATCGGGTGACACTATCTACCAATATGGTGTCTACTGAATTCTCAGAAGACGATGGTGACATTACTGAAGTTATTAAAGCAGATCCGTGGGCACAAAGGATGGACACTCAATGGAAACTTTGCTTTGAGCAACGGGAACCCCTACTGAAGATCAATTAATTCAGATTGATGTTGGAGATGAAGGCTCACCAAGATCTATCTTTATCAGCAAGAGTCTCACAGAAGCGGATAAACAAGAATTCATTCAACTTATTCGAGAATACATTGACGTCTTCGCTTGGAATTATGAGGATATGCCGGGACTGGATCCTCGGATTGCTACCCACAGGCTCAACATCTTGTCCAATGCAAAGCCAGTCAAACAACAACAATGTCGATTCTGACCTGATATGATGGATGCCATAGAAACTGAAGTCAAGAAACTTATCTCTTGTGGTTTTGTCAGAGAAGAACAACATCCTGATTGGGTTTCCAATATTGTCCCAGTTATGAAGAAAATAGGGAAGGTCAGAGTCTGCATTGACTTTAGAGATCTCAAAGATGCTTGTCCCAAGGATGTGTTTCCTCTTCCGATCACGGATGTCATGATCGACAATACTTGTGGATTTGAACGAATGTCTTTTATGGATAGATTCTCAGGATATAATCAAATCAAGATGCTGAAGTACGTGTAGGCAACTCTAGAGGGCGGGGGGGTTGAATAGAGTATGTGTCGATAATACCCAATTAAAAATAACTCTATTCAAGTTCACCCAACAGACATAATAATCAGAGATAAGTGCGGAATATAAATAGAGATCAGAGAAGCATACGCAGACACAACAGTTTTTAACATGGTTTCCCTCGTGGAGGACTAGTCCAGGCCTAAGAACTCTAGCTCAGGATTGAAATCCACTATTTGTGAAATAGCGTACAACCACGTGCCTTTACTCAGAAGAGCACGCCAACTTCTTACAGATTCGCAGATGGCGAGACTTGGAATTGTCCAAGTGACTTCTTTTGGAACTCTTGCACACAAACTTCTAGTTGACTCGCACTGAGCACCTTGGGGGCTTGGGAAGTTTTGTGGCCAGTTAGATGAGAAGAATAAGCTTTTGAATGTATAGGATATAGAAGAAGAGAAGATGAGAAGATTGGATAATTGAAAATGAGAGAAATCAAGGCCTATATATACTAGTCCAGAGAGGCAGAGTTCGGCCAGAACTCAGTCCCAAATATACAAAAATTTAGCCGTTGGACAACTAGCAACCAGCAAACTCTAAAAATTAGGTCCTGAAATTAAGGGGGCAGAGTTCGGCCCGAACTCTGTCTCCTTGGGGACAGAATGTTCAATGGGCTGTTTTGGGTTTGGCAGGTTTTTGGACTTTTGTTTGTGGAGCTTTGGGTGTAAAGTCTAGGGTTGAGATACTCAGTACGACTCAACTTACAATAGCCTAGACTCAATAAAAAGTAAAATACAGACTCAGAGAATAAGTAAACAGCAGCATGTCATAGCAATTGTCGATGATGTTCGTCTTGAGCTGATGTGTGGTGATTGTCTGTTTTGGAGCTTGTTGGAGCTTGATGTGTCAAGTTGGATCATAACAGATATCGTCTTGTTAATTATCAAGATTATGTTGACTGCGATCCAGTTTGGGTCAACAATCTCCACCATTTTGATAATTGACAAAAATACGATATTTGTATGTCGCAACATTCATATCTGGACACATGAAATAATGATAATAGCTCTCCCATAGATGAACATGTCGGCTTCCCCTTAAATGGATATGTCCTGAGACAAGTTCTAATCCAAGCAAGCACCACAATATATATTGAAGCTCAAAACACATGTCCATAAGTATTATCAAGTGTTTCCAAAGCACAAGCAAATATCACAAGTATTCTCCCCCTTTGTCATTTAGCAAAATGATAAAGTGGCTCCCCCATAAAAAGTAGACAAAGTGAATACATGCAATCACACAACATGGAAATAGAGAGAAACTACGAGCAGTTTTATATCTCATAAAAACCAAAGTGCATAAGTCTGAAGGAAATACAATACATGAAAATAGAAATACAATAACTCAAGGTTTTCAAAACTACTACATAAATCATAAGGAAACTATAGCATAACATCAACAGCATCATCAGCAGGTACTAAACTACGACCATCATGGAGCACAGGATGGACCAACAGAGTCTGAAAGGTCGCTGGCAGAGCGACGAGGGTCAACAAAGGCCGCGTCCGGGTCCAGATACCGCCTGACCCATGGGTCGTCAATACAGTAACCTTCGTGAGAAGGTTCCCGTACGATAGGGAACGACATAGTAAGATGGGTGGCCAGGGTATACTGGAGGTCATGCAGTGAGTTGCTGATAACACTCATCTGAAGGGTGGTGCGGGAATCCAACTGATTCCAGCGGTCGTCTTCCAAATGGAAGTGATCGCACAACATCGCTAGATGGAGTCAAGAGTAGCAGGAGGCTCGGGCTCAGGAGCATCAGAGTCAAAAGACTCAGACTCAACAGGAGGGACAATAGCAGCAAGAGTCCTCCGTGCCTTGGACAGATAGGCAGGAGCAGGAAGAAACTGACACTCATCGAGGGGAATGTAAAAAAGCACGAAAGATCATCGACAGATACATGGCATAGACCAATGATCGTGGCTTGGTTCTCACACTAATCATCCAGTCCATCATCGTGCGAGGGAAGTTGAATAGAACATGGAAGTGCAAGTAATAGAGAGCAGATATCTCAAGATATGAAACTTCATCGGTTGATCCCGCTTTGGGCAAGATCGAAGAGAATATAATCCGATGAAGTTCATGGAAGTAGGGGTTGAGGAATTTTGCTCTAAGCTTGCGAGGACATGTGTTAGGGGTACACAAGTCGTCCTTGAAGCTTTCAAGAGAAGATCCATCGGGAAATTGAAACCGCCGGGCATCGACAAGTTTCTCTCAAGAGTTGGGTTCCGGGATTTCTAGATAGTCGGCAAGCTCGAAGTCATCAAACGATATATCAATACTGGCAACACGGGAATAAATCCGCGTGTCGTCATGAGTCAAATTGCCGTAGAACATTTGTATGGCAATTAAATAGACAATAGATGAAGTTGAAACAAGTTCATCGAGATCTAAGTCATGAAATAGTGAATCATAATCCGAAAATATTTTAAAGTTGATCGGATGTCCCGAAAACACTCTACGTGAGCGAAAGTCGGAAAACCACTCATTGGAAGCATCCAATGAGACAAAAAGTTGCTCATTGTAGGTGTTAGGATTTTGTGGAGGTGGTGGATTGAATAATGGATGGATAGGAGGAGGAGGAGGAGGAGGGTTAGAAGATGATGCTCCTTCACTTCTTCTCCTCTTTCCTCTACCAAAATGTTTTGGTGCCATTGATAATGTAAAGAGAGAATTTTAAAAAAATAAGGATTTATACCTCACACAAATAGTTGAAGATGGAAG
Organism: Iris pallida; assembly: GCA_029216955.1. Lineage (NCBI taxonomy): Eukaryota > Viridiplantae > Streptophyta > Magnoliopsida > Asparagales > Iridaceae > Iris > Iris pallida. The sequence goes on along the minus strand of JANAVB010037419.1, from coordinate 16,226,508 downwards.
AGATTCTTCAAAAATCCTTAGATCTTGAGTTTGGAAGGAAAAAGCCCTAAAATATGGGTTTTCTAGGGTTAGGGTTTGAGAGAAAATAGTTTGGAGGGAGGTAGAAGAAGATAAAAGTGAAGAGAGAGAAGGGTTTCTTAGGTTTTAGATGGTTGGGGCCAGCAGGTCGGGTAAAATTCTGGCCGTCGGATCAAAAAATTGAATGGCTGAGAGCAACTGGAGGTTCTGTGAGCAGGCACACAGAGTTCGGCCCGAACTCTGTGTGGGGCAGAGTTCGGCCCGAACTCTGCCTGTCTGTTCCAGAACACAGAAAAGGCAAAGTTTGAATAGAAAAAAGTCTAGAATTTTATAAATTGAGTGATATAAGTCATAAAAACAATGTAGCCATATAATAAATGACTGTTAAGACAACGATCATTATAGTGAAACTGCCTTGGGGTAGCTGTAGGGGCCAGATCCAGCTAGCGGTAGTCCGAAGACTAGTGCACCGTGTCGCTTAGGCTTTTATGCCTTGTTGTCAGAAGAGCCCTTTCGGCTTGTACCCAAAGCTGAGTCATTATAAATGATGATTGCCATAACCGTTATTTATGCCAGCACATATTATTGTATGACAGTTTCATCTAGATTCCTAACTCTCGACAAAGGAAATTGAAGCGCTCTTCGGCTAGTAGTTTAGTAAAGAAATCTGCTAGCTAATGTTCGGTGTCAATAAACTCTAAGTTAATAGTGCCGCGCTGTTGATGATCACGCAAGAAATGATGTCTAATCTCTATATGCGTTGTGCGTGAGTGACATACTGGGTTCTTGGTCAAATTAATTGCACTAGTGTTATCACAGAAAATAGGTATGTACTTGAATAATAAATTATAGTCTTCAAGAGTTTGCTTCATCCACAGAATCTGTGCACAACAACGACCAGCTGTAATGTACTCAGCTTCTGTTGTGGATAGTGCGACAAAATTCTGCTTCTTGCTAAACCATGAGACTAAAGCCTTTCCTAACAAATAACACGTGCCACTAGTACTTTTACGGTCGACTTTGCATCCCGCAAAATCAGTATCGAAATATCCGATTAATTCAAAGGAAGTGGTTTTGGGATACCACAAGCCTACCGTAGTCGTTCCTTTAAGATATCTAAAGATACGCTTAATAGCGGTCATGTGTGATTCTTTAGGATTTGCTTGATATCTAGCACATAAGCAAACACTAAACATAATATCGGGATGACTAGCAGTTAAATATAATAGACTACCAATCATACCTCGATACTTATGTTGATCGACCAGTTTGCCGCTTACATCAGGTTCCAGCTTTGTTGTAGTAGCCAGAGGAGTGCTGATAGGTTTGATGTTGTCAAGCTCAAACTTTTTCAGCATGTCCTTTGTATACTTCGACTGGCTGATGAAGATGCCTTGCGAGTATTGTTTGATTTGCAGTCCAAGGAAGTAGTTGAGCTCCCCCATCATGCTCATCTCAAACTCATTCTGCATACACTTGGCAAAATCTTTGCATAGACCCTCATTAGTAGACCCAAATATGATATCATCTACATAAATTTGTACTAACAAAACAGTGTCATCAAGGGCTTTTATGAAAAGTGTAGTCAATTTTCCCTTTTGAAAAACCTTTATCAAGTAAGAAAGTGCTAAGGCGTTCATACCAAGCTCGAGGAGCTTGTTTGAGGCCATAAAGAGCTTTCTTCAGTTTAAAAACATGGTTAGGAAATTTGTTATTTTCAAAACCAGGGGGTTGCTTGACAAAAACCTCTTCTTTAATAAAACCATTTAGAAAAGCACTTTTCACATCCATTTGAAAAAGTTTAAACTTTTGGAAATTTGCAAAGGCACAAAGCATCCGAATAGACTCAAGTCGTACAACAGGAGCATATGTCTCATCGTGGTCGATACCCTCCTCTTGGTGGTATCCTTAAGCTACGAGGCGAGCCTTGTTGCGAGTGACCGAACCATCCTCATTAACTTTGTTGCGAAAAACCCATTTAGTACCAATGATTGAATGATCAGCAGGTCAAGAAACCAGTTCCCAAACCTGATTTCGTTCAAATTGGTTGAATTCTTCTTGCATTGCAGATATCCAAAATTCATCGTTAAAAGCTTCTAAAACATTTTTAGGTTTAATTTGAGAAATAAAGGCAGTGCTAGCAATAGAGTCTCTCAAAGAAGATCGACTAGTTACTCCTTTCGATACCTCACCTATTACCAAGTTTTCTGGATGCGAAGGTTTGAATTTGAACTTCTTTGGTAAGCCCTCCAGAGAGTTAGTTTTGGGAGGTGTATCCACAAGAGTGAAGGTTTCTGGTTCATCATCATCGGAAATGATAGCTGTACTATTGTCCTCATCAAAAGTTACGTTAGTAGACTCTTCAACAATCATGGAGCGTTTGTTGAACACTCTATATCCTTTACTCTTTGCAGCATAGCCAAGAAGAATACCTTCGTCAGCTTTGGCATCAAACTTGCCCAAGTTGTCTTTGGTATTCAGGATAAAACAGCGACAACCAAACACTCATAGGCTATTTTCTTCGAAATAGGTCGAATCAAAACCCTATTCAAAACATGGCACGCTGTGCTGACAGCTTCTGTCCAAAAATATTTCGTAAGAGAAAATTGATTCAGTATGACTCTAGCCATATCGCCAAGAGTACTATTCTTCTGCTCCACAACACCATTTTGTTGAGGAGTTCTAGGACAAGAAAACTCATGATTAAAGCCATTTAAATCACAAAACTTTTCAAAATTGGAATTTTCGAATTCTTCACCATGATCACTTCGGATACGAGTAATCATGTAGCCTTTTTTGTTTTGGACCTTTTTAGTAAAAGCTTTGAAAACTAAAATGGTATCATTTTTATTTGCAAGAAAGAAAACCCAAGTAAATCTTGAAAAGTCATCAACGATAACAAAAGCATAGAGTTTACCGCCAAGGCTGGCTACTCTACTTGGACCAAATAGATCCATATGAATTAATTGCAATGGTCGGGTAGTACTTACAGTGTTTATGGATTTAAAGGAAGATTTGGTAGCCTTATTCTTTTCACATTCGGCACATACCGTATCCTTCTTGTGATGTCTGGCAGGCCTCTTACTAGCTTCTTAGTTGATAATCTGGATATGGTTTCCCTGTTGGCATGACCAAGACGCTGGTGCCATAATAGCCTTTCGTCTTTGTGGGTGTAGAGGTATCTTTCGGCATTGTTAGTATCTCTAGATAGATAGAAAATATATATGTTATCTTCTTTTATCCCTTCAAAAGCGATGTCTCCAATTGATCTATCATAGATAAAGCATTTAGTTTTCCCAAAGTTAATATCATATCCATGATCAGCAAGATGACTAATGCTGAGCAAGTTATGCTTTAACTCGGTCACTAAACAGACATCCTTAATGACAGGAGAAGGAGGATAACCAATTGTACCGTTACCAATGATATAGCCTTTCAGATTGTTGCCGAAGGATACATATCCTTCCCTTTTCATCGATAGTGTTGCGAATAGATTAGCATCTCCAGTCATATGTCGCGAGCTATCGAGAATCCATTTGCTTCTAGTTTGAGAAGGAAGGTCCACCTACACCATGAGTAGATGTGACCATTGGTACCCATATTCTTTTGGGTCCTGAAAAGTTAGTCTTCGGTACCCATGCATATAGATTAATATCCACTAGTTTTCTAATTCTACACTGTGGTGATATGTGTCCATGTAAACCACAGTAAGTACATGTAGCATGCATATTGGTATTGGGTGCAGGATGATAGTTGTGTCTATATGTGGGTGCAGGATGATGATAGCCATGTGTAGCAGTAGGATGACTGTAGTGAGTGTGTGCAACAGCATGATGATAATGGTGATTGTGTGCAGCAGGATGATGATAGAATTTACGTGTGTGTTTTTTGTGCTAGATGTGAATAGGTGTACATAAAGGCATGATTTTGAGTAGTATGTGGATGAGTGTTCTTGTGGTGACGTGCTCTCTTGTGTTGAGCCGTCTCGTGTTTGTAAGTGTTGTGACTGTGAGACTGAGTTTGAGGTTGAATAACCTGCTTGCCTAGTCTAATCTCTAATTTCTTAGAGGCAACATGCAACTCATCATATTTAGTAGTAAGGCCATGTATTCTAGCAGTAGCAATCTTGTACTTGTTTTTCTCTTCAGCAAGTTCTTTATTTAAAGAAGTGATATCATGTGTTTGCTTCTCAATAAGAGATTCGACATCATGTAAGCTTAATTTAAGCTTGATACCTCCTTAGTGCTTTCCATGAGTGTAGTGTTTCTAACATTCTCAAGCAAGCAAGAAATTCTATGGATCTCGACTTCATGGGTCTTGATCTTTTCCTTAGCATGCTTATACTTGTTAATAACCTTTTTGTGGTCTTCAAGAAGATCACTAAAGGCGTCACCCAGTTCATCAAAGGTGAAATCTTCAAAAGAGTCGTTTACCTTGTCCGAACTTGCCATTAGGCAGACGTTTGCGGTATCTTGTGGAGAGTCCTCTTCTTCGTCTGAATCGCTGGCCTCGCTTTCGTGCCAGATGCTAGGGTTGGCATACTTCTTTGAGGTTGGCCTCTTGTACGGTTTTTCATATCTGCTTCCTTTCTTTGCTACAAGACAATCTTTTCTTACGTGTCCCGTCTTCTTGCATCCGAAGCAGGTGGGTTCTTCCTCATCGTCTTTTTGTTCCTTCTTCCTTCGATTGAAGCGTAGGAACTTCTTGAAATTTCGAACCATGAGTGCTTGATCGTCACCTTCGGAATCGTCGTCTTCTGTTTTCTCTGTGATGGTTCTTCGGCGATGAGATCTTAGGGCAATTTATTTTTCTTTTGGAGCCGTTTCTTCAAAATCTTTGAGGTCGAGCTCATGCGTCATCAGCTTGCCCATCAGAGTTTCTAGTGACATAGCCGTAAGATCATTTCCTTCGATAATCGTCGTGACCTTGGGGTTCCAGATCTTTGGCAATCCTCTTAGCACTTTGCGTATCTTCTCATGGTTGGAAGATGCTTTGCCAAGGGAAGATAGAGGGTTGACGATGTCGAGGAATCTGGTGAACATCTGAGTAATTGTCTCATTTGGCTTCATTTTGAATGCCTCGTATTCTTATGTCAGACGGCTGATCTTTGATTCTTTAACCTGTGTGGTTCCTTCATGAGTCACCTTCAGAAGCCTCCATACTTCGTGTGAGGTGGAGCATGTAGAGGCCATGTTGAATTCTGTCTTGCCTATTGCACAAAAGAGAGCATTAATAGCCCTAGCGTCTATACTTGCTTGTTTTTTTCCTGGTCAGAATATTTGTCATGGGGGTTTTCAACAAGAGTCCCCTCGACAGCTATTCTGGCAGTTTTTTGTAACCATCTGTGACGATGGTCCACAGATCAAAGTCCAAAGACTTGAGATAAAAACGCATCCTAGTTTTCCAATAGGTGTAGTTGGTTCCGTCAAATAGGGGTGGCCTATTTTTGGACTGTCCCTCACCGTAGTTGGAAAAGGTAGGTTGTGTGGTTGCCATGGATCAGCTCTTAGGATGTTAATCCGATATAAGAGAACAGAACTCTGATACCAATTGAAGTACGTGTAGGCAACTCTAGAGGGGGGTGAATAATACCCAATTAAAAATAACTCTATTCAAGTTCACCCAACAGAAATAATAATCAGAGATAAGTAGAGAATATAAATAGAGATCAGAGAAGCATACGCAGACACATCAGTTTTTAACCTGGTTTCCCTCGTGGAGAACTGGTCCAGGCCTGAGAACTCTATCTCAGGATTGAAATCCACTATTTGTGAAATAGCGTACAACCACGTGCCTTTACTCAGAAGAGCACGCCAACTTCTTACAGATTCGCAGATGACGAGACTTGGAATTGTCCAAGTGACTTCTTTTGGAACTCTTGCACACAAACTTCTAGTTGACTCGCACTGAGCACCTTGGGGGCTTGGAAAGTTTTGTGGCGAGTTAGATGAGAAGAATAAGCTCTTGAATGTATAGGCTGTAGAAGAAGAGAAGATTGGATAATTAAAAATGAGAGAAATCAAGGCCTATATATACTAGTCCAGAGAGGCAGAGTTCGGCCAGAACTCTGTCCCAATTATTCAAAAATTTAGCCGTTGGACAACTAGCAACCAGCAAACCCTTAATTATGTCCTGAAATTAAGAGGGCAGAGTTCGGCCCGAACTCTGTCTCCTTGGGGACAGAATGTTCAATGGGCTGTTTTGGGTTTGGCAGGTTTTTGGACTTTTGTTTGTGGAGCTTTGGATGTAAAGTCTAGGGTTGAGATAGTGCGACTCAACTTACAATAGCCTAGACTCAACAAAAGTAAAATACAGACTCAGAGAACAAGTAAACAGCAGCATGTCATAGCAATTGTCGATGATGTTTGTCTTGAGCTGGTGTGTGGTGATTGTCTATTTTGGAGCTTGATGGAGCTTGACGTGTCAAGTTGGATCATAACAGATATCATCTTGTTAATTATTAAGATTAGGTTGACTGCGATCCAGTTTGGGTCAACAGATGCATCCAGAAGATGAGAAACATACATCTTTTCGCACTCCTCTCAGAGTCTACTGTTACACTGTCATGCCATTTGGTCTTAAAAATGCTGGTGCAACTTATCAGCGAGCTATGAGTACTATCTTTCGTGATCATTTGTGGAAGACAATTGAATGCTATGTAGATAATATTACTGTCAAAAGTCGTCTAAAGGAAGACCACATCCAAGACTTGAGAACTATATTCGATCTAATGCGCCAACATCAAATCAAGATGAATCCCACCAAGTCATTCCTGGGAGTCTCTAGTGGCAAATTTCTTGGATTAGTTATTTCCTCTAAAGGTATACACGTTGACCCTGAGAAAATCAAAGCCATTCAAGAGATGCGTCCTCCACGCAACCTAAAAGAGCTACGAGGATTCCAGGGACGGCTTGCGTACATCAGGAGATTCATCTCAAATCTCTTTGGGCGCTGTAGATCGTTCACTCAACTTATGAAGAAAGGTGTCTCTCTTATTTGGACTGAAGAATGCCAGCAAGCATTTGAAGATATAAAGCGGTACTTGATGAACCCTCCAGTTCTAGTGCCTCCAGTCTCAGGAATACCCTTCCTGATGTATGTACGAGCGATGGATCATTCATTGGGTGCCTTACTAGCTCAGAAGAATAATGAAGGTCATGAGCAAGCTATCTATTATCTCAGCCGTACAATGATCGAAGCTGAACATCGATACAGCCCAATGGAAAAAGAATGTCTAGCTTTGATGTTTGTTGTTCAAAAGACGAGACATTACATCACCGGCCAAACTATTCATGTTATTTCCAGAGTTAACCCTCTCCGTGTCTTGATGAAGAAGCCCAGTACACTCAATTCCAGGCTTGCTACATGGGCCATATTATTAGCACAATATGATATGGTTTATGTTCCTCAAAAGTCTGTTAAGGGTCAAGCTCTTGCTGACTTCCTGGCAGCTCATCCAATTCTCGAAACATCTAAACTCTATGACGAGATTCCGGACGAAACTTTGGAATCCAACATGATTTCAGAAGAAATTCTTGTCTGGCGTCTATTCTTTGACGGTGCATCCAGAATAGGACCAAAAGGTGCCATTGTTGCTGGAGTTGGAATCGTCCTCGTATCGCCAGAAGGATTAGCTATTCAAAGAGCTTATTCTTTAAACGAGTCGTGTTCCAATAACGTGGCTGAATACAATACTCTGCTCATTGGTCTCCAATTGGCTAAACAATTAGATATTGAATAACTTGAAGTATATGGAGACTCTAAAATGATCGTCAATCAGGTTAGAGGCATGTATGAAGTTTGACACCAGGATATCGTCCCATATCATGAAGCGACAGTTAGGCTGGCTACATTGTTCAAGGGCTTCTTTATTGAACATGTACGTCGGGCATGTAATACGGAGGCTTATGCATTAGCTAATTTGGGAGCCGTATTAGCAATTCCAGTGAAAAGGCAATAGATGATTGTCATCACTAACAGAGAGTTATTTTGCATTGAGAATAACCCAAATATTGAGTTCAGCAATTCAACTGAAATCAATGTCATTAGTGAAGACTGGAGAGCTCCTTTCATTGACTTCTTGGTACATGACATTTTACCTGAAGATTCTAATGAAGCTACAACAATTCGTAGGCACTCCGGTTTTACTACAATCATACTTCTAAGTCCCTTTATCGACGAACATTTGATGGTCTACTCTTACGTTGTCTTGCGGAAAATGAAGCAAAACAAATACTACGTGAACCTCACGATGGTGTATGTGGTGCACATCAGCCTGGTCCTAAATTACAAGATCGTATCCGACATATGGGCTACTATTGGCCCACTATGGTATTAGATGCCATTGAGTATTCATGGAAATATCGAGCCTGTTAAATCCATGCAGACTTCATCCATCAACCGTCGGAGTTCCTTTTCAATCCACCGTTGTCTAGAGGACATCGGTTTATACTAGCTATAACTGATTACTTTTCAAATGGGCGGAAGCCATACCTTTATCTGAAGTCAAGACTAGAAACATCATCAATTTCATTAAACATCATGTGATGTACAGATTCGGTATTCCTCGACGAATCATTCATGATAATGGACCACAATTCATCAATCAAAAGTTTACTCGGTTTTGTGATGATAACAGAATCAATAATGTTGCTTCCACGGCCTACAATCCTGCAGCAAATGGTTTGGCTGAAGCATTCAACAAAACTATCATCAAGCTTCTCAAGAAATTTGTTTCTACCAATAAAAGAAACTGGAGTGAAAAGCTTGGAGAATGTCTATGGGCTTATCGCACTACTATACGTACTCCAACTGGTTGCACACCTTTCTCCTTGGTATATGGGTGCGAAGCTGTTCTACCATTAGAGATTCAGATCCCTTCCCTAAGGATTGCCATTGCTAATGAACTCACACCATAAAACAATGATCGTCTTAGACTTCAGGAGCTTGAAGCCTTGACGAGAAATGGCTCCTAGCTCAACAACACATTAAGTTATATCAAGCCTACATATCAAAAGCCTTCAACCGTAAAGTTAAAATACGAGTATTTCAGAAAGGAGAATTAATCTTGACCGTCAGACGTCCTATGGCTATGACGCACATGAGTAAAGGCAAGTTCGAAGCAAAGTGGGAAGGTCCCTACATTGTAAGCAAAGTTTTCTCAAATGGAGCTTATCAACTGATTGGTATGGATGGCCGAGTCGCTATGATGCCTATCAATGGCAAATTTTTAAGGAAATACTATGTATAAGATGTTCTCTAAATTTTGTACAATTCTCAGCTATCCGAGTAAAATCCCCAGTGGAGCCTATTCAAGTCATTTTATCATAGATATCGTCTTTTGGAACTTGGTTGCTTTAGACATGATATCCTGTCTTTGAGTCCCAGCTGACTTGAAGATCATCAATAGAAAAATGAGTTCACGTCCACATTACCTCTGAATTCTATTTTCTAAATCAAATGAATTATCACGTCCATATTACCTCTGATAAAGTCGTCTTTTAAAATAATGGTATCTCAAGAATTATACTCTGCCACGTCCACATTACCTCTGAGCAGATATAATGAATATTGTTATTTTCCACAGAGAAATATGTCACGTCCAGTACCTCTGAATATATTTCCTATTCTATTACTTATATCTTTAACAGGATATGCAACAAGTAATGGAACCACAAAAATTTTATTTCATTAGTGATGTTCAAAATGTTTAAAAAAAGATACATCATATGAAAGTTATCAAAAAAAAGTGGAGCCGGGTGAAACAAGCACGACCTATGACAGAATATGCATAATTCAAAGTATTTCAAAATTTTGAAGTATTTCAAATTTCGAAAACTTTGAAGGGGGTCTTGTAGAGGCTAAAAATCAAGTTGCACCACTCAAATGGAAGTCAGAACATCAAGTTGCGCCACATTATCAACTTGCGCCACTATCAGGTTGCGCCAGAGCCAGGTTGCGTGAGTGCCATGTGGCAGTCCCCTTCAGAAACTGTAATGGCCATCATCATTACCTGACAGCTGACAACACAAAAATTGAAGGAAATCCGTTCGAATCCCGTGCAATACGGTGCTTGAGAAGATCTTATCAGTTATTAAATATTGATGACAGCTAACAGCTCATGCAGTGAATCAAGGTGCGCGATGGTTATTAATAAAATACAAAGAATACTCAGAATGCAGCGCAAGTTGCTGAGTTGCGCCCACGCGCAACCTGACCAAGTTGGCACAACATGATCAAACTGATGTCCAGAAGCAGGAAGACGTGACGCGCATGCCACTAATCTCGTAGAACGTATCTACTACACTGCCCACGACCACGCGCATCTCATTCAAATGATGCCATGTGTCTTTAGCAGTTGGTATAACCGCTTGCGCAAGTGAACAGAGGCACGCAACCTGAGGCACGCGCAACCCAGAATAACTACTAAATAGTTATTTCAAGAACTCTATAAATAGAGTTTCAAATTAGTTCCAAGGCATCACTAATGATCATAATCTTCTGACAAAGTGTTGTTGCATCTTCCAGAGGCTTGTATCTTCAATATCACATCGTCCAAGGGATAAAGTGATCATCTTCTGATCAGATTCCTATAGTTGTACTTCCCCAGAAATCAATTGTACTATTGTACTCTTTTCTTAGTTTGTAATCAAACTTTTGTTTTTGCAAACATGGAGGAGAAGACCGTCGTAGGAACATCGATACAACATTTTGGTGGTTATATCATAGTAGAATCGGAGAGAGCGCCTTTTGACATACACGACTTCCTTCAGGTCGTTTGAGAGGATTCCATAGGCTGCAAAGTCGATGAATTAAGACCGCCAGTCTCTGATGTTGACGTTGGTGTCTGCAGGCACGACATGGTTCAAACACATACACAAATTGTTTCTGGGGCACACCAAATCCCGGGCGACCATTGTAACAAAGTGTTGAGTCCCGAGAGGTACCGCCAAGGAGACAGTGAGGCCAGCCAGAGCATCAGCTTCCATATTTTGTAGTCGAGGTACGTGTTCTATAAAGAACTCAGTGAAGGTTGAGATGATGTCTAAGGCTACTTTGTGATAGGGAACCAGGTCTTCATGGCGGACTTCGTATTATCCTCGGACCTGGTTGACAACGTGTTTCGAATCGTCGTAAGACTCGAGGTGTTCAACTCCCAACTGTCTGGCTAACCGGAGTCCTATGATGAGGGCATTGTACTCCACCATATTGGTGGAGCACGGCTCTGTGAGGGAATAGGCACGCTGGATGACTAGATTGTCTGGAGAGATCAAGACTACTCCCACTCCCGCGATGATCTAACCCTTGGGGCCTGTTCTTGAGGCACCGTCGAAGAACATCCGCCAGATAGCGTTTTCTTCGACAATATTGGATTCCATCACTTCATTTGGAATATCCTCGTAGAGTTTTGATGACTGGGGTTGGATTTGCATCTGAGAAATCGGCCAGTGCTTGACCCTTGACAGCTTTTTGTGGAACGAATACCATATCGTACAATAGCTAAATGAGAGTTTAGTGCTCCCGGCATCGTCATGAGGACCCTGAGTGGATTGACTCGGGAGATGACATGGATCGTCTGACCTGATACATAATGACAAGTTTTCTGAATGGCAAATACCAGAGCTAGACATTCTTTCTCGACGGGGTTGTATCGATGTTCGGCCCTGATCAATGTCCTGCTTAGGTAGTAGATAGCTTGCTCGTAGCCTGCATCATTGTTCTGAGCCAGTAGAGCACCGAGAGAATGATCCATTGTGCGGACGTAGAGCAAGAAGGGTTTGTCCATAACCGGTGCTAGTAGGACTGGGGGATTTGTGAGATAAGCCTTGATGTCGTCAAACATCTTTTGACACTCCTCCGTCCAGACGTAGGAGACTCCCTTCTTCATGAGTTTGGTAAAAGGTTGGCACTGTCCGGAAAGATATGCTATAAACCTTCGGATGTATGCGAGACGTCCTTGTAGGCCTCGAAGTTCTCTCAGGTTCTTTGGAGGGTTCATATCAAGGATGGCTTTAGTCTTCTCGGGGTCAACATAGATACCCTTCGCAGTGATGATGAAACCCAAGAATTTGTCGCTGGAAACCCTGATGAAGGTTTTAGCTGGGTTCATCTTGAGCTGATGTGCTCACATGAGATCAAAGACTATCCTCAAATCTTGCATGTGATCACCTCGTAGATGACTTTTGACAGCGATATTGTCAACATAACATTCGACTGTCTTGCAAAGATGCTTGCGAAGATGGTGCTCATAGCTCATTGGTTTGTGGCACCTGCATTTTTCAAGCCAAAGGGTATTACTATGTAGTAGTAGACCCCCTTTGGTGTCCTGAACGACGTGTGCTTCTCGTCATTCGGGAGCATCTTGATCTAGCTGTAGCCCGAATATTCGTCCGTAAAGGACAAGCGTTCAAAGCTATAGGTATTGTCTATCATTACATCGGTGATTGGAAGGAGAAACTCATCTTTTGGGCAAGCGGAGTTGAGGTCCCTGAAGTCGATGCAGGCTCGGATCTTCCCGTTCTTCTTAGTGACGAAAACGATATTGGCCACCCAGTCTGGATGTTGTTCCTCGCGAATAAACCCACTGTCTAAGAGTTTATCCATTTCTTTGTCAATGGCGTCCATGATATTAGGATAGAAGCGTCGCTGTTGCTGCTTAACAGGCTTAGCGTTAGGTAAGATGTTAAGCTTGTGCATTGCAACTTACGGGTCTAAACTTGGCATGTCTTCATAGCTCCAGGAGAAGACGCCGATGTATTCCATGACAAGGTGAACCAAGGAATCTCGATCTTCTCCTGTCAAGTTTTTGCTGATGAAGATGAGTTTGGACGAGGATTCATCCCCTAAGTTGGTCTGCACGACTTCATCTTCGGTAGGCGGTTCTCGTAGCTGGAAGCGAGATTCCTATTGCGCTCCTAAACGTTGAGCCTAGGGTTCTTTTTCGAGGAACTCTATCATCTAATCGTCATCTTCTTCTTCTAGGGGATGTACGGATGTCATGTTGACTGACAACACTTTCTTGAAGATTAGGCCGATGCTGGTGTCGGAGTCCCAAGTTGAAGCTTCAGATGAGTGAGAGTGTGCCACCCTTTTTTCTTCTGAACTCTCTGGGGTTGTGGGTGGCGTGACATAGCCTACCCCCCATCGAGTGTGGTGATAATAATCTTGTGGCTTCTCTTTTGTAACCGGGAGTCATAAGGGAAGAAGTCGGCATTTGCTATAGTTTAGGCCCTTGCCGCTTTTCAAGTCATAATCCATCTTTTGGATGAGGTACTTTCCTTGATCGGTGTACCGATATACTTGCATCCTACCGGTATCAAGCTCTAGTTCGACTGGCGGGAGATCTTGATGACGTTCGACTTTGCCGAAGATGATAGGTTTTTCGTCCTGGTTCTGGGGCAGAACAATGTAACAGATCCCTTGGTACGGGACGACTCGGTTTACACGATTAACAGTCGTTATTTGTGTTTGCAACGACTGTAAGGCGTTATCTAAAGTATACATGGCATTCCAATGTGGAAGACTAAAGTAGTTCAAAGACAGCCTTTTATTGATAAAATACGGGATCGTGTCCCGGGGAATTACATCGTCAAGAGATGGGGTGTCAACATTAGCAGATATGTAATCGCCTACCTCTTCGTCAGTGAGAACAGGAGTAGCCTTAGGAGATTCTGGGGCTTTAGGCCGGATTTTTGCCACCAGAGGAGTTGACGTTTTGGCAGCCGGTGTTTCTGGAGAGTTCCTCAGGAGTCTGACCCATATTGGCTCTAGAGCCTGCGCTGGGAGAGATGTCGGAGCCTTCCCCTATAGCTTGACCACGAGGAGGCGTACCTTCAGAGGTGCTTCAGTTGGCATCTTAGGGGCTGGTGCTCTCTCGCGCAGTTTGGCCATAAGAGGAGCCGACACTCGGGAAGGTTTACCCTTAAGTCGCACCCTCAGCGGTGGTTCGGTTGTTGTCTCAACCAGTGGGACAGGTTCCTTCCCGCGTAACTTGGCTAAGAGAGGAGCCGACGCCTGGGGAGGTTTTCCCTTGAGTTGCACCTTCAGAGGGGCTTCAGTTGCCACTTTAGCTTCGGCTTCGGCCTCTGTTTCGGCCTCTCCTTCATCATCGACGTCGTTAGCCTCGTCCTCTAAGTGGATTGGCTCATACAGATCAGAATCAGTGAAGAATGCCTTGATCCCTCTGAAGGGATGGACATCAGCGAACTCCGTCCTGACTATGCCGTTGGTAGACACGTATTTCATACATTGGTGGAGAGTAGACGGCACCACCATGTACTCATGTATCAAATGGACGTCCCAACAGGATGTTGTAGTTGATATCTGCATCAACGACGTAACAGGTCACCTTCTTCTGGAGATCATCGATATGACATTTTAGTCGAATTTTCCCCAGAGACTCACTCTTGCTAGCGTTGAAGCTGCTAATTGTGGTGTTAGATGCAGTCAGGCGATGCATCGGGATCCCCAGTGTTTGCAGTAGAGTTCGAAGGATAATGTAAGGGAAGACCTAGGGTCGATCTGGATCCAATCTACCTTGATGGCACCAAGCTGTGTAATACAGTGGTCTGTTATGCCGATTGTTCTTGAGTAGCATGTCTTGTTGAGTGAATGTGATGTTGGGGATGATTTCCCCTATACTATGACAGTACGGACATGCCGTAGGATCTTCTTCAGGTTGTTTAACCTAACTGATGAAGGACTCAGCATCCTTCAGTCCTTCACATAGAGCCTTCCGAGTATTTTTGGATAGTCGGAGAGCTCAAATAAGCATAGCCGAGCCGGAGTACTGGCTAGCTGCACAGTATGTCAAAGTTGTAGGATTTAATCAACCCCGAAGCACCCTCTTTTCGTAGAGGTCTGTCGAAACGAGCCTATTTCTGCTTCTGCTTGTCAGCTACTGGAGGTTGGGATGAACCTTCCCCTTGGGTAGCCGTAGTGGTGACAGGAGACGTCACTTCGGCCGGAGCCTCCTCTTGCTGAACGTTCTGCTGTGAACGCATCTACACAGTAAGGGCTTCCTTAGGTGAGGCAGTTACCATTCGGCAAGACTTGATTTTCTTTCCTTAGGTTTCGGAGGTAGAATGTGTCACGCCCCGCTCCCGTAGAAGCGTTCGTCCTCGCTAAGGTGTGATGCCGCACGAGCCTAGATTGTGCTCGTGCAAGGCGGGTTCCATAACGGCCGATTTCAGTGGCTGCGACGAGGTCGTCGCACAGAAGTCCCATGCAGAGACATGGAATAATAGCAGCAGAAATTTGAAGCAAAACACAAGTTATTCAAAGAAGCTCTTTATTGATATTGAAACAAAGATTACAATGGACGCAAGGCCAAGATTACAAGTCACTCAAGCTCACTCTTCTCACATTATAAGTCACTTAGCTCTCTCTCATCTCTCAATACAAGTCTTGAACCAGCAGATGCTTCGGAAGGCGACGTCCATACATTATGTCCCGTATAAGTCTTGACTCCATGCGGCCGCATGCTTCGAATCGCAAAGGAACTCCGTGCCTTGACGCATCCAAGCGAGCTCCGTGCCATAAGCTTCTACCTGTGCCTGCACATGGAAACTATGTGGGTGTCAGTACTCAACTGTACTGGTGGAATGAGCTCCTCGCCCACCCATACAAAACAAACACATTTGATTTACTTTTGTGCAACTTAGTCCCTTTGATTTGTCTTTCTACTCTTGCCTTAGGATCAGTTTTAGGATAGACGACTTGGCCTATTCTGTGTCTCTAGACCATCCCGTGCTTGCACCAACAACGTTAACCTATCAAGTCGTGCTTGCCTTTCGGCCATAATCAGAGACGCGAACTATGCGATAGTACTCAACTTCCTTTTGACCGTGCTACAATTTCATCATGCTGTACCTCACAACTCAATATGACTTAACCATATCGCCGCCTCGCAGCCCTTTGCTACTTAATCATCAACTGGCCCATCAAGACATTGTGAACTAAGTGTCACTCGACCAACTTTTCCTGGTGGCATTTCCTGACTTAAACTAAAGACAACTCGACCATAACTATGCAACTTATATGCCGACAACTTAAGACTCGACGCCGCATCTCGTGCCGAAGCACGTCGCCTCACATTGCAGCCAAATCTTAGGCCCAAACATTGTGTTCCAACCATACACACATTCGACTAGACTCAATCTAAAGGCACACACGCGGATTGCCGCCCGTGCCGAACCACCTATATGAGGTCATTAGCATTACAAGCTATACCTGGACTTATAGCTTTGTTATTCGAGATACCTTTCAGCGCAAGTAGCAATCCCCGCTGAAAGCCCCCAACTAACCTGAGCGGGAGCGTACTCCCAGCTCGGCTATAACCCTGTTTCCCCCTTGGCCGAGTCGGTCCCGTGGCCCCGGGTTGCCACCGCTTGAGGAAATCTTCGCCCTTGTCGACAAGTTGTCCAATGACCATGCAAGACTCGACTCAAACTGACGTCTCACACAGTCATTCTTTTTTCAATGTTACCATAGCTTTCAAAATCAAGTTCAAGACTCCTATCCTTGAGACCCCTCGACGACCCATGGTCGCGAGCATTCTTTCCATGTTACCATATCATTTTATTCAACTCAAAACGACCATTTGATAGCCCTTTTTCTAAACTCACTTTGAATCAACCGTGGCTCGTGCCTTAAACACTAAGTCCGTGCATCGTGCCTTAAGCCAACTGAACTCTATGCGACACCACCGCCCAAGTCATACTTTATATGATGGACCTTGAGACCGTAAGACTATGTGGTTATACCAGCCGTAGAATTCGTAGGACAGTACTTGCTACTACTCCGATAGCCTAACATAACTTGCCTAACTTAACTTCGCAACAACTTAACGAGCAAAGGCTGCGTCAAGCTTTGCCATGATGGAATGTGCCGTGGACGCGTTCAAGTTTGAACGACCAAGTCATTTGGGCGCCTAGACTTACGCCAGTAGCCGTGTGACGCAACTTAACTCATAGGGCGGGTCAAGGCTATGCCAAGCCTTGGACGTTGGAACCGTGCATGCTTTATCAAGCATTCATGCGGGCGACGCCTATGACTTAGACTAGCACTTAGCTTTGCAGCGAATACCAACTTTCCTTCTCCCAAGCCATGGGACGAAGGATCGAGTGTCATTTTCAAAGCACACCGTGCACCAACTCTAAGCCGACCGTTGGACCTTTCCATATTCTAACTCAATTCGACCCGTCCGGCTTATTTCCTTATTTATGTGGATTCGCCTCTTTTATTATCAAGCCTACTTGTGCATGTTGAAAACATGCAATTTCTTATGTGAAGGCTAAGATGAGGCAAGTTCACCGAAACTACCCTACCTGAGCGAGCGGCCGCCTCGACCGAACAATGACTTCGAGCAAGCCGTTGTAAGGCCAAGTCCAAACGCCGTCGGCGTTTCGATTCCTCCAATTGACTGAGCGGGACGGGGCACTACATCATACACCACTCAGAAAAAGTTTCGTCCTCGAAACTAACTGAGCACATAACTATTGACGTATCACTTGTTTCACATCCTACGTTTGTCGCACACATTTCTTCTATGCATCCCTCGAATCCGAGCCACGATCGTGCTACCCTCAATCTTTTCCTTGAAAACACAATTTCAAAATCTTCTACACTTTCCCGTTCCTCAAGTCTCACTTGATTCAACGTATCACTTAGTTGGATCGTGCACATATTTTAGGCGTCCCCAAAATACATGCATTTCAGCCAAGTCTCGTGATAGCGAATCCCACCATCACCACTCGAGTCAGATCGTGCACATATTCAAGCGTCCCTGATATACATGCATGTCAACCGAGCCTCGTGAGTGGTGCCTCCACACTTCCTATCGCTCTGCACCGGGACGTCTGCCTAATCGCTAGGCTATATCTTTAGGCTAAAGTCATTCGTCAGTATTGGAATCATAGTTCCCAAACAACAATATCAACACTGATCCCATCCTAAGGTCAAACCAAGTTGATAGTACGGGATTTTCTACCCAAGCTCGCATCACTCCGATTTCTAAACATCGAGCATCGATTTCCTAGACACATCCCGACATTCGTCACTGTTTGCAAAAACAAAAGTATGATATTTATTTCACAAACTTTGTAAAGAATATTACAAGAATTCTGGGAAAGTACAACTATAGGAATCCGATCTGGATGACGATCGCTTTATCCCTTGGACGATGTGAACTTTTGAAGACGAAAGCTTTTGAAGATGACTGAAGGCAGGAAGCCTCTGATGGAACGAAGGCAGGAAGCCTCTGATGAACTGAAGGCGAAGAGCCTCTGAAGAACGCAGCAGCACTTTAGCATGAACTCCTGGATTCTCTGAAGAGAATAATCTCTCTGTGTGTAATCTGATCTCTCTGATCTGTCCTCTGTTGAATGGAAACGAAACTCTATTTATAGAGTTCTGAAATAACTGTTTTGGGCAGTTATTCTGGAGAGTGCCTGGTTGAAGTGCGCCTGTTTTGAGCACGTATGACAAACTGCGCCTGTTTTGAGCACGTATGACAAACTGCGCCTGTTTTTACTCCATTATCACGAACGTGCACCAACTGCTCTAGACACGTGGCATTATTTGATTGACATGCGCTTGGTCGTGTACAGTTAGTGGGACACGTGTTGGACATGTAGAGTGGTAGTTAGACGTTGAATTAGTCAAAGTGCGCCTGTTTCAGGGACACGTGGTAAGCTCTGAATTGATGTTGTTTTGAACTGCGCCTTCTTCGTAGGCGCAATCTGCAAAGTGTGCTGAGTTTGGATAGAAGTAGGCGCAATCTGCGAAGTGTGCTTGATATAGTAAAAAGTAGGCGCAGTCTGTTGATAGCGCCTAGTTCTTTGATGTAGGCGCAATCTGTTTAGACAGCTGTCATATCTTCCTCGAGCGCCGCGCCATCATAGGAATGATAGCGCCGTCTCGATCTTCGTGTTTGTCGGGTAATGATGACTCCTCGTCAGCTAAACGCGGTTTGTGAAATGCGCCTCTATGATGCAGAAATAGGCGCGTTCTGTGTTTGTTGATGACGTAGGCGCCATTTGTTTGTAGGGTCGTTCTGATTAATCTGTTGAATTTAACTTAGGCGCGGTTTGATTTTTTGGACCTACAAGACCCCCTTCAAAGTTTTCGAATTTTGAATTTTCAAAAGTTCGAAATACTTTGAATTTTGAAAATCAAATCAAGTTGCGCATAGGCTAAGCTGTCTGCTCGATCTGGAAGGATTAACCTCACGTTTCAGACATTTAATGAATATCCGAATGATGAATCTTCATTTTTCAAGACTGATTGAATTCAATTCTTTATGGAGGAATATAAACCACCGGATGATGTGAGGAAGAGGATAAACCGTCAGATGATGAAGATGAACGGTATAAACCGTCAAATGGTGTAATGAACGGGATGAACCGTCAAATGGTGATGATGAACGGGATGAACCGTCAAATGGTGATGATGAACGGGATGAACCGTCAAATGGTGATGATGAACGGAATGAACCGTCAGATGATGATGATGAACGGGATGAACCGTCAAATGATGATGATGAACGGGATGAACCGTCAGATGATAATGATGAACGGGATGAACCGTCAGATGATGATGATGAACGGGATGAACCGTCAAATGATGATGATGAACGGAATGAACCGTCAAATGATGATGATGAACGGGATGAACCGTCAAATGGTGATGATGAACGGGTTGAACCGTCAAATGGTGATGATGAACGGGATGAACCGTCAGATGATGATGATGAACGGGATGAACCGTCAGATGATGATGATGAACGAGATGAACCGTCAAATGATGATGATGAACGGGATGAACCGTCAGATGATGATGATGAACGGGATGAACCGTCAAATGATGATGATGAACGGGATGAACCGTCAAATGGTGATGATGAACGGAATGAACCGTCAGATGATAATGATGAACGGGATGAACCGTCAAATGATGATGATGAACGGGATGAACCGTCAAATGGTGATGATGAACGGGATGAACCGTCAGATGATGATGATGAACGGGATGAACCGTCAAATGGTGATGATGAACGGAATGAACCGTCAAATGATGATGATGAACGGGATGAACCGTCAGATGATAATGATGAACGGGATGAACCGTCAGATGATGATGATGAACGGGATGAACCGTCAAATGGTGATGATGAACGGGATGAACCGTCAGATGATGATGATGAACGGGATGAACCGTCAGATGAAATGAATTGTCAAATGATTATAATGAATGGATGAGCCATCGGATAATTTTGTATAGGATGTTCATTTAGAAGATATAGTCAATCGATGAATTTGACCAATACTGGTGTCAGAATCCCATGATCTGGAATCAGAAGAATTGGAGCGCTCGTCACTATCAGATTTAGAGACTGCTGGGGATAACACTTGCGGAGAAGCATATCCGAGCCCTCTATTAGTCCTGCTGTAGTACATTTCAGACTTTCCATATGGAACAGCTGTACGAACAGGAGTTCGCCTTCCTTTGCCGTAGTTGAGGCCACTTTTGAAGTCGTAGCCCATCTTTCGGAGGATGTCTTCAGTTGTTCTTCTAGTGCAATAATCCTTTGATTCTGATTGTTGGAACCAGAAGCATCTTGTTCTTCAGTGACGTATGCTATCACTTCTCGTGCCATGACAGATGACACAGTTTGTTCAGAGCTATCACTGTCGACAACATAGTCAGAACTACCCCCAGCATGAGAGGTAGAGATATCACGGTAAGGAAAATTCCTTTGACCTATTGTTTCTCGGCTTCGAGATCGAGTATGCTGGTAAACACCATCATCTGATTCTCGAAGTCGGTCAAGATAGTGCTGGCTGGGTCTCCGGTTCTTTCCGTGCTTGCATTTTCTACCCCCAGAATCTCTGGAAGTCATGTTGACGGAGGCAAACATTACCTCTTCTTCATCATCAGTCCTTTGATCAACAGAAGGGAAAGTCAAACGCTCGAAGACAGAACGTTTGGTTGTTTGGCAACAACATTTGATAACCACTTCGTGAGGATGATTGCAATGATGAACATGTGATTGTTTGGGAGAAGTGGGGGTGATATCCCGTTTCTGCCTGAGATGATCCCGAAGATCAGAGACAACGGGACGAGAAGAAGTAGCAGGGATATATTCATGGATGACATTTGGAACATGGTTCCGATTTCGTAAATGTTCGATTCCATGAGTATAAAGAGAGGTACTCATCTGATTGGCATAATTGTCAGGATTCCTTGCCTCAAAAGGTTGATATTGAGGCAAGTTGACCTTAGCATGCTTGCGTTTCACAGAGGTAGGTTTTGATTGGGGTTTTCTATTGAGATATGCCCGTAAATCATTTAAACCGCCCCTGGGAATCTCAGTTTGTGAAACTTGTAATTTGCCTTGTTCGGATCGTGAAATCCGCAAATTAGGCAATTCCTGAATATTTGCCTTGGGAGTAGGTAAAATACCTCTCTGATTAGTACGAGAACCCTTGTTAAGGGGGATATTCGTACTAATAGGTGCAGAGGCACCATCAGTTGGATCCTCCTCGATAAGAATCGAAGAAGACTTGGAAAAGGCCAGAGGACCCTTTCCATTGTTTTGGGATGAAGGGATAGCTAAAGAGCATTTCCCTCTGTTATCTTCCAAGTTTTGCGCTTGGGAAGATTGGGAGAAGACCAAGGGGCCTTTTCCTTTTGATAGAATCGAAGAAGGAGCAGCCAAAGGACTGTCCTCAGCAAACTGCGCCTGTGCAGTTTTGGGTTTCTGGATTCTGGAATGATCCGGAGCAGACTGCGCCTGAGCAGACTGCGCCTGAACAGACTGCCTCTGTTTAGTCAGGGTAGCAGATGTATTGGACTGTGCCTGGGCAGCAGCAGAAGATTTGACTTGTGCCAATTTGGCACAAACTGTACCAAAAGAAGGTTTGGTGGCAGACTGTGCCTGTTTCCCTAAGGAGAGAACAGACTGCGCCTGATTGTGAGACAGAGATTGTGCTGTTTTGGCATGAACTGCGCCAGAAGATGGTTTGACAGCAGACTGCGCCTGGTTCACAGTTCTAGTCTGTTTCCCTAAGGAGAGAACAGACTGTGCCTGGTTGGCATGTTTGGCCGCAGACTGCGCCTGAACAATCTGTTTCCCTAAAGAGGGAACAGACTGCGCCAGGTTGCTAGAGATAGGCACTGGTGTCTTGGAAACAGCAGGTTGTGCCGAAGAAGTGGCAGCGTTCTTCATCAGAGAAGGAGCAGAGTTCTTGGGAGCCCACACTGAGCGAGTCTTGCTCTTGACGGAAGTCGTAGTGCGGCGAGGAGTGCTTTGTGCATTAATCATTGCTTCGTAGGCCGTTTGGTCAACTTTCACGACCAAAGTCTTCTGCGTCGAGCCGATAGACGCCGTGTCACATTGAGTTGTCACCTCTTCATCGGAGGAAAAGGTCGTCCCCAGCAGAGTCGCCATTTTGTTTGCAAAAACAAAAGTATGATATTTATTTCACAAACTTTGTAAAGAATATTACAAGAATTCTGGGAAAGTACAACTATAGGAATCCGATCTGGATGACGATCGCTTTATCCCTTGGACGATGTGAACTTTTGAAGACGAAAGCTTTTGAAGATGACTGAAGGCAGGAAGCCTCTGATGGAACGAAGGCAGGAAGCCTCTGATGAACTGAAGGCGAAGAGCCTCTGAAGAACGCAGCAGCACTTTAGCATGAACTCCTGGATTCTCTGAAGAGAATAATCTCTCTGTGTGTAATCTGATCTCTCTGATCTGTCCTCTGTTGAATGGAAACGAAACTCTATTTATAGAGTTCTGAAATAACTGTTTTGGGCAGTTATTCTGGAGAGTGCCTGGTTGAAGTGCGCCTGTTTTGAGCACGTATGACAAACTGCGCCTGTTTTGAGCACGTATGACAAACTGCGCCTGTTTTCACTCCATTATCACGAACGTGCACCAACTGCTCTAGACACGTGGCATTATTTGATTGACATGCGCTTGGTCGTGTACAGTTAGTGGGACACGTGTTGGACATGTAGAGTGGTAGTTAGACGTTGAATTAGTCAAAGTGCGCCTGTTTCAGGGACACGTGGTAAGCTCTGAATTGATGTTGTTTTGAACTGCGCCTTCTTCGTAGGCGCAATCTGCAAAGTGTGCTGAGTTTGGATAGAAGTAGGCGCAATCTGCGAAGTGTGCTTGATATAGTAAAAAGTAGGCGCAGTCTGTTGATAGCGCCTAGTTATTTGATGTAGGCGCAATCTGTTTAGACAGCTGTCATATCTTCCTCGAGCGCCACGCCATCATAGGAATGATAGAGCCGTCTCGATCTTCGTGTTTGTCGGGTAATGATGACTCCTCGTCAGCTAAGCGCGGTTTGTGAAATGTGCCTCTATGATGCAGAAATAGGCACGTTCTGTGTTTGTTGATGACGTAGGCGCCATTTGTTTGTAGGGTCGTTCTGATTAATCTGTTGAATTTAACTTAGGCGCGGTTTGATTTTTTGGACCTACAGTCACATGGGGTCCGAGTCATTCAGCAAAGCCATCCTATCGTAGGTTCACTCAACCAAATCTTCGACATATCAATATCGCTCGTCCAACAAGCCATTTCGCATAGTCTACCTCTCTGAATACGTTCGACATAGTCCACTAATCAATCCTTCCAAGTCAAGCACGCTACGACACAATTCATCGCTAAACCATAATTTACATTTCACATTTCCTAAGTCGTTCATCACAATTCACGTATTCGATCATAAGGTCGTCTAGTTTAACAATATGTTGCGCCTCGATCTCACGCGAGTCAGATTATCCACGGTGGTTCATGAATCACCATGCAACGCTCCCGTGGAATAATCATTCTCATCGGGGCGTAACTCTTGTTTGAGTCTAGACTAATTCATTTTCGATACGCGGATTGGACCTACTCAATCCTCAAGTTTGCTTAATCATCAATCGCAAGTCCAAACATCCTCGAATTTTTCCTTCGCATCAAACCAACAAGTAGAGACAATCAAAGTTGTCGCGTTCAAATATTTTATGAGTTCAATCATTCCCGCGACATTAATCACCATGTCATCGATCACGCGGAACAATCTCCCCAAATCCGACGCGACGCGTGTGCGAGGATGGAGTTGCGCTCGCACAAGACAAGAAAATCGACGCTGTGGTTATCCGCATAACCATCAAGACACAATCATTTTCATCCAACATTCATCTCAATCTAAATCCTAAGTATAGCATCCAACCGAACAATAACACTTGCACGATCCTCATTCGCTGAGTCAGAGTACCCCCGAGTTATCGCATATCGATCTTTGATACACCTCAATACCATCGACGATATGCGTAACCTGACGATCTTCCTTTGCAACCAATTTCGAGTCGTGCGAATGATGCTATCGTCCGACTGGATAATCTCCTCGACATTCAAATTCAAGTTCGATCATTATCCCTTGAATCATTCACAACATCAATTTCCTCAACCCAATTTCATGTATTGTTCATCCGTTTATCTTAAGTCATCGACTAACGCATTTTCCTCAATTCGCATCATTCCTTGCTAACTCAAATCATCGAGCATCATTCATTCCAATCCGAGTCATTGCGTAACTTCAAAATTCAACTTTTTATGCACGCTATCTTTCCATCGTGCTAACTTTTCATATACGATCCGTATCAATTTCCTCGATCAAGTCATCCATTCATCCCCCCTAACTTTTTCCTCGACTCGATTTCACCTACTCAATCATTTTTGCATTACATACAAGCACAATCCTCAATCCCGTGCACGTTTCGTGCGCATCAATTTCTAGGTTGTTCGAATCAATTCGTCAGATCTCAAGACTACAACTTGTTCAACAACACTCAATCTAAGGCTTTGCATAACGCGACGCTTGCTTATAGACTCACCAACGTCCCGCATCCTCAATCGATCGACCGACATCCCTGAGGCTATCGCATACACCACTCAGGGATGAAGTCATTCAACGAATCCTCAACTTATCATTCGATTCACACTTGACTTCTTCAAATTTTTCGTTCGAACCATTCCTCGAATTTTAAGCACGCTCATCTATATCGCACCGACGTTATCGTCGCTCGATAGTACCCCTACCGATAGTCATCTCATTTACTCAATCGAGTCCAATTCATTCTCGTCCGATACAATTCGAATCTCGCATTCGACTTTTCTAAGGTCGACGCAACTTTGGTGTATATGCCCAGCCCGACTTAGCCAATCGTGCTTACGCAAACCATCTTTTTGTTTTGTCAAAAACTGTTCTCCTATATTTTGCAAAATAGTTAGACTTATTGTATGGACATCCCGTGGGACATTTGAAAGAGCGCACCAACGATATCAACTTTGCAGAAGCAACAATTCAGAGTTTGCAGAAACAACGGAGTTAAAGAATTCAATCGATAGTCCAAGGACGTAAAGCCGTGCTTTAATACCATTATGTCACGCCCCGCTCCCGTAGGAGCGTTCGTCCTTGCTAAGGTGTGATGCCGCACGAGCCTAGATTGCGCTCGTACAAGGCGGGTTCCATAACGGCCGATTTCAACGGCTGCGATGAGGTCGTCGCACAGAAGTCCCATACAGAGACATTGAATAATAGCAGCGGAAATTTGAAGCAAAACACAAGTTATTCAAAAAAGCTCTTTATTGATATTGAAACAAAGGTTATATTGGGCGCAAGGCCACGATTACAAGTCACTCAAGCTCACTCTTCTCAAATTACAAGTCACTCAGCTCTCTCTCATCTCTCAATACAAGTCTTGAACCAGCGTATGCTTCGGAAGACGACGTCCATACATTATGTCCCGTATAAGTCTTGTCTCCATGCGGCCGCACGCTTCGAATCGCCAAGGAACTCAGTGACTCGACGCATCCAAGTGAGCTCCGCGGCACGAGCTTCTACCTGTGCCTGCACATGGAAACTATGTGGGTGTCAGTACTCAACTGTACTGGTGGAATGAGCTCCACACCCACCCATACAAAACCAACATGTTTGATTTACTTTTCTGCAAATTAGTCCCTTTGTATTGCCTTTCTACTCTTGCCTTAGGATCAGTTTTAGGACATACGACTTGGCCTATTCTGTGTCTCTAGACCATCCCGTGCTTGCACCAACAACGTTAACCTATCAAGTCGTGCTTGCCTTTCGGCCATAATCAGAGACGCGAACTACGCGATAGAACCCAACTTACTTGTGACCGTGCTACAATTTCACCGTGCCGTACCTCGCAACTCAATGTGACTTAACCATATCGCCGTCTCGCGGCCCTTTGCTACTTAATCATCAACTGGCCCATCAAGACATTGTGAACTAAGTGTCACTCGACCAACTTTGCCTGGCGGCATTTTCTGACTTAAACTCAAGACAACTCAACCATAACTATGCAACTTATATGCCGACAACTTAAGACTCGATGCCGCATCTCGTGCCGAAGCACGTCGCCTCACATTGCAGCCAAATCTTAGGCCCAAACATTGTGTTCCAACCATATACACATTCGACTAGACTCAATCCAAAGGCACACACGCGGATTGCCGTCCGTGCCGACCCACCTATATGAGGTCACTAGCATCACAAGCTATACCTGGACTTATAGCTTTGTTATTCGGGATACCTTTCAGCGCAAGTAGCAATCCCCGCTGAAAGCCCCCGACTAACCTGAGTGGGAGCGTACTCCAAGCTCGGCTATACCCCTGTTTCCTCCTAGGCCGAGTCGGTCCCGTGGCCCCGGGTTGCCGCTCGAGGAAATCTTCGCCCTTGTCGACAAGTTGTCCAATGACCATGCAAGACTCGACTCAAACTGACGTCTCACACAGTCATTCTTTTTTCAATGTTACCATAGCTTTCAAAATCAAGTTCAAGACTCCTATCCTTGAGACCCCTCGACGACCCACGGTCGCGAGCATTCTTTCCATGTTACCATATCATTTTATTCAACTCAAAACGACCATTTGATAGCCCTTTTTCTAAACTCACTTTGAATCAACCGTGGCTCGTGCCTTAAACACTAAGTCCGTGCATCGTACCTTAAGCCAACTGAACTCTATGCGACACCACCGCCCAAGTCATACTTTATATGACGGGCCTTGAGACCGTAAGACTATGTGGTTATACCCAGCCGTAGAACTCGTAGGACAGTGCTTGCTACTACTCCGATAGCCTAACATAACTTGCCTAACTTAAATTCACAACAACTTAACGAGCAAAGGCTGCATCAAGCTTTGCCATGATGGAACGTGCCGTGCACGCGTTCAACTTTGAACGACCAAGTCATTTGGTCGCCCAGACTTACGCCAGCAGTCGTGCAACACAACTTAACTCATGGGGCGGGTCAAGGCTATGCCAAGCCTTGGACGATGGAACCGTGTATGCTTTATAAAGTATTCATGCGGGCGACGCCTATGACTTAGACTAGCACTTAGCTTTGCGGCGAATACCAACTTTCCTTCTCCCAAGCCACGGGACGAAGGATCGAGTGTCATTTTCAAAGCACACCGTGCACCAACTCTAAGCCGACAGTTGGACCTTTCCATATTCTAACTCAATTCGACCCGTCGGGATTATTCCCTTATCTATGTGGATTCGTCTCTTTTATTATCAAGCCTACTTGTGCAAGTTGAAAACATGCGATTTATTATGTGAAGGCTAAGATGAGACAAGTTCACCAAAACTACCCTACCTGAGCGAGCGGTCGCCTCGACCGAGCAATGTATTCGAACAAGCCGTTGTAAGGCTAAGTCCGAACGCCGTTGGCATTTCGATTCCTCCGATTGACTGAGTGGGACGGGGCACTATAGAATGTACCCCCCCGGTTGAGTCATTTCCGGAGCTAGATCTGGGTGAATCCACATGATCTCTCCCCTGGATGTCGTGAGTGGTACCAGCCCACTCACATTATCACGAGTTAGTGGAAGGTTGATTACTTCCATTGTCGCCTTAGGGATGGGGATGACGCCGTTTTAAGCTTCAGTTGGTGGCAGGGCGCAAAACTGTAGAGACACCATGTTCGCTGCAACTGTCTTTTCCTCATATTCAAGCGAGAGGACGTTCGCATTGATCACGCGTTGTATATAGTTCTTCAAGATGTAGCAGTCTCGGGTCGGGTGCCCGACAAACCGATGGTAGTGACAATACATCGGGTCGCCTACCCTGTCCACCTTGTCAGGATGCTTTGGATCAGGAAATTTGATCTTATCTCCTTGCTTCAGTATCCTGAAGAGCTGTAAGGTGTTGTTGTCGTTGTAGGAGTAGACTTCCTTCTGCCTTGGCACGACCTGTGGCTTCTGAGCAGGGTCCGACGTACCTTTCGAGGTAGTTACAGTCAGTGCCTGCTTCCCTTTCGGTTCACGTCCATGTTGTTGTTGTTGACACCGCACTTTCCTTTGTCTTCAAAGGAAGGGAAGCTAACACCTAGAAGACAGGCATCGCGAGCTTTAATCTCAACAGCTTTGGCGTCGAAAATGAACGCGGTCCAGTCTATATATTGTGTGGAGTCGACCCAAAGTTTGATAGCTGGCGTTATATTCTTTCGGCAAGAGTCCATTAGTACGGACTCAGGGATACCGGAAGATAACCTCAGACATGCTTATCGGAAGTGCTCGATGAAGGCTCGAACTGTTTCTTTGTCCTTCTGGGTTATCTCCTTGAGGGAAGACATGGTCATGTCCTTTCCACCATCACAAAATCAGGAAAGGAAGAGACACTTCAGATCCTCAAAGGAAGAGATGGAATTATCAGGGAGGCTACAATACCAGTCATAGGCTACCCCTTTCAGCGCCCCGATAAATAGTCTCGTGAGTAGAGCGTCCTCTTTCGGTAGGTGCCCCGTCATGGAGTGGAAGTTGGTCAGGTATTGACAGGGGGACTCCTTCCTATCAAATGGTATCAGTGACAGTAGTTTGTAATTGGGAGGATAAACCACATTATTCCATTCGGGAGGATAGGGTTGCCGGATCCCGAGCTTCTGGCCTTCCTCCTATTTGTTTCTTGCCTCAAAACGGTCGCACAAGTCCCCCACCATCTCGAACAATTCTTCCGTAGAGTTATGAGCAGGTGATTAATGTAAGGTACGATGTTCAGCTCCTGAGGGGGCTGATACTCGAGGCAGAGTGTGATTGACTGTTCCTGACGATACTCGCTGAGGGGATTCATTCGATTCTCCATTAGCCCTAGGATTGGGACTGGCAGATATAGGGGCCCTGTCGATAGTTGGGCTGTCAGGGTACTCCGAATCTCGAATACGACCAGAGTTAAGGACTGCATGGTGGTGCAAAGGGTTTTAAGGCCATCTTGTAAGTTGTTCATGTGCCGTACGAGATCCGGAGCTGAAGTGTCTACTTCTTCTTCGTCGCCACCCCTTGCCATGTATACAAGCATGACATGGGACGAAGTGGAGGGATTGGTGGATGCCTCACCCTCAGCCTCACTTTCTTGCAGAAAGGTTGGTCTAAGAGCTTTTTTATCTGATGCCTCGAACTGGCTACCTCCAGCTACATCGGTGTCAGTTCCTTGATGGATACCTCCATCCTCGAACAGGGGGTTGTCGTGGATAGTCGGAGTTTAATCACCCCCAGATTGTGTCGTTGCTGGAGTCTTCTTTCTTAACCGAATATTCTAGAATACCTCGGTTGGCGAGACTATTGCCTTGCTTTTCTTCGATTGGCTTCGATGGACCAGCCGAGGCCGAGGAGTTGGTGGTGTTCATTTTTTCTCCCGGATGAATGGGAGTTGGAGATGACATGGCACGAGGCGACCAGAGGTTCTATCTCATCGTCAATTGGCACCCTCTTTCCAAGACGATGTCGGATGGGTGCAGCTGGTTGCAGTCACTAGAATACAGACTGTCTTGATGGTGCAACCACTGTCTTCGAACAACAGCAGTTGATGGTGACCGTAGCACAAGTATGCACTGTGGGGGGCACATTATGCATAGAGGTCATCTCTCCTGACCTATGTGTGTGAGTAATCACATTACGCAGATCATGCAAGGAAAGTTTCACATTCACACCCCTCTCAGACGCATGGCAGAGCCAAGGGTCGGGGTGGTCATGTGAATGCTGCGCCCCCTGATCTAGTTCCAGTGCATAAAATGCGCCCAGATCGTTGGTGGGAGGGCAACATGTATTACGAATCGAGTCCAGTTCGTGCACATAGCCTACGTAGCACATGGGTTCAAAGTCGCAAGATTTGCCCCACCCAGCTTGGTTCCATGCGCAGGAGATGCGCCCAAGTGGGAAGGGGACTTCAAGAGTTGACTCATTGAAGGTGCCGAAGCGCCTGAGTCAACTTTGTACAACTTACCATCGACTGCGCGCATGATTTTTAGCATGTATGTCTGGCTTACTGCTGGCATAGCACGTTGAGGGCGCATGGCCCGTGCTGCCTTGAACTTCTTTGTACTAGCCCATGAAGGCGTATGGTACTCAGAATCCATCTTTTCCTTGCCATTACAGCGAGTGATTCTGTCAAAGATAGAGGGTTTTCCCTGCGCAGTAGAGTTCATGTGCAGGAAAGAGGTTGTGCCCTTGTTTCGTCAGTGCACCTTCTTCGACTGGAAAGATGAGGGTTGGGAGTTGCGGTCAGCACCGTGCTTCCCTGGTAGACGCGCCATACGAGCAACAACGTCTTGTTTGCTGAGAATGTCAGCAAGAAGGATTGACTGTACCGACGTAGTTCCTTCCGTTGTGGTGCTTGACGCATTGCCTTTGTGCACCCAGACTTGGCGGGTCTTCTTCGGCTTTGACAGACACTTCGAATGACTCGTGTTGCCTTCAGAGAGAAACTCCTGATACGCTTGTGGGAGAAAGTGGTCCCCAGTAGAGTTGTCAGCTTGTTCGCCCTTAAAAAGTATTAGATGGACATTATATTTAATCACAAACAGAACAGAGTATAATATAGGATCTCGATAGAATCCTTCTAGTACTCTTTTGTTTTTATCTGGGAACCGTGGCTATGGAGAGTTGATTCTTTACTCCGTTGACGATCTGACGACAATCTCGAGCTCTCTGAAGGTCTGAGTTACTCCAGAACGGGCAGTGACTTGAAAAGGATTGAAACTCTTGCAAGTTCTCTAGATGCTGAAGTGGTTGAAAAAGTTGAAGAACTGAACAGGTTGAACGAAGGAATGATTCTTCTATTTATAGGCAACAGAACGATCTGCTTATGTACACATATGCGATGCGCTCATGGAGGTTTCGTATGTAGGGACGCCACATATCTGACTTTGTTGGGCACATGGACGATACGCCGGGGAGCAGGAACTGAATCTATTTGAACCGTACGGTTGGGCTTCGGAGGAGCTGACACGTGGCAGTTGTTGAGATTTGGTTGTTGCTAAGATTCTGGGTGGTTGGCACATGTTCATTGGCAGAAC
The DNA here is from genome assembly GCA_029216955.1 of Iris pallida. NCBI lineage: Eukaryota > Viridiplantae > Streptophyta > Magnoliopsida > Asparagales > Iridaceae > Iris > Iris pallida. The sequence goes on along the minus strand of JANAVB010037419.1, from coordinate 16,195,110 downwards.
TGAGTCAATGACACGTGGCGTGTACTCATTGCTCGATCAAAGATCTTTGATTTGTTGCAGGATGATTTGCTTGGATGCGCCTAGGATCTGACGCATAAGGAGACTTGTCATCTAACTTTTAGGGGTCAAAAGCAAGTCTGGGCACATGGCCGTAGGGGCGCATACAAAATTCGAACGCATGGCTATTCGAGGCGCATGCGAGTGATCAGTCGGCCACGTGGCAGAGCACAGCCGAAATCGACAGAGTGATGATTGCGTCTCTTTGTCTTCTGTAAAAGATGTCAATTGTTTAGACTTTGAGACGCGTGCTACTGACTCTGTCATGTAGCATTAAATGCTTGATGGGTGATGAGCTTTGGTGGGCACATCATATGTGAGGCGCATGCCCCTTAATAAGGTGCATCTGCTGCGGGGCGTATCTGTCTGGAGAGCACATCAGTCTCTGGGCGCATCTCCTTTAGTCAACACATTTTGAGTATTTCGAGGCTAAAATTTGATGACTTTTGACTTAACTGGGTTTGAGGTGGCAGATTCATCATCATTAATGCAAGTTCATTTCACTACCTTCGGAGAAGTTGCCACTTGGCGCATGGTTTGATTTGCCCTGGCCTGTAAATAGCAGTGTGTGAAGAGAGTTTGCTCATTTTTATTTCATCCATACTTCTCATTGAGATGAACTCGACCGATCCTCCTCCTTTGTAAGATGTTGTACTGTGGGTTGTGGATCTCCTCGTTCAAAGAAGCTTTGATTTTGACGACGAACTCCTTCAGAAGACTGAGATGCACCGGGAGAGCTATGGACACAACAGTTTATGTTCGAGCCCCTTGTCGACAGTATTCTTCTACGAGATGGCGTTGGGTGCCTTTTGCATCCAAAGATCGGGGTCGTCGTGCCCCGACTTTCGTTATGCTGGAAGAGCCACCGGGTTTGGATTGATTGCCAACCCACATTCTGCTTAATATCTGCTTCATTAGCCGAAGCACTCGTGTGTTGACAAGGAAGTGATTTGCTCTGATGAGGGAGGGTGATGCGCCTGAACTGAGACGCCAGAGTGATGCGCCTAGTTGTAGAGTTTAGACTATGCTTCTTTGTAATAGACTTTTATGGTAACAAGAGTTAGCCATGTAATATATTTTTATATGAAATAAAAACCTAATCTTCAAGCGCCTTTTATCCTTGCTGTCTTCTAAATGATATGCAAACATTCTGTTTTGAGTCTTCAATGCATGATTGTTTTGGGCGCATAGAAATTCTGCTCCTCTGATGTGCCTGAAATTCCATGCTTCTACAAATGGGACTGGAAGAACATTATCCTAACTTGTATATACTTTAACAAGTATTGTTACAGTTTTTGCAAGATTCACGTTTTGTTGTCATCATGCCTAGTAGAGGGGTTCTTTTACACGAATTTGTTCCATTTTTTGGTAACTAGTGTTTCCCAAGTTTTCTGGCACTCGCATAGTAAATATGTAATCACTTAAAATGAGGTTTGTAAGGTGTCAGCTAAGGATTACTAGATAGTTTGGCTACGGACCACGGAATAGCATGTTTATATGATCTACCTATGGTACACACATTATGGGACCTGAGCAATCCCAGTTCATGGCTTTGACATAATGTTAGTTAAGATCAACCCCATAATTTTATGCCATAAACTAGTAGGGGTTAAACATTCACAACTTAATCATTTGGAAGTTATTTGTAGATATATCACATTACAAGTTTGATTGTCTTACAATGGTAGGTTTTATTTACTGAGGTTAGTAAGGTGTTCATTAGGGACCACTGGATAGTTTGGCTGGGGACCACTGATTAGCATTTGCTTCCAGATTCGAGAACATATAGCAATATACTTGGGGTACACACTTTATGGGAATTGAACAATTCCAACCCATGGTTAATAGGATTTTCCCAATATATTGCATGTAGCTTTCAATTAGCTTGAGACAATCTCAAGTTGAGCCAAGTTGCTTGGGTGGGGAACCTGATGTAGGCTCGATAGTTTTAGTCGAGTGCAACTCAATATTTCCGGCCATAAACTTGTTGAGTTAAAAATAGCATACCACAACTCTATCACAGTCTAGACTTGGAAAGTGTTTGAAAGTACTCTATACCTATATAGCACATTCAATTTTGCTTGCCTTACAGAAGAAGTGTATTTATTTACAGAGATCTGGCTAGGATCATTGGATATTTTTTGGCTAGGGACCACTGAGTATTATTTCCTTCTAGACTGGATAACATATAAAAGGGTTTATATCATCAACTTTTCCCTGTATATGTATATATCATTGTTCTTATTGTAAATAATAACAAAATGAAATCGACAGCAGTATGGCGCTTCATAGGGCCAACGGGTAACAAGGTATAGATGAAAATGTGTATGGATAATTTGGTTCAACAACATCCGAATACTTGGAGCATTATCTAGAAGTCACTAAAATAAAATCAGGTTGTAAATTCGTGCAGAAATCTATTGCTAAGCTCACATTAAATGTTTTACAAGAACATTTGTAGTATCCTAAGATGTCGAATCTAGTTCAATGGTATACCTGCCATGCTTAACAAAAGATTAAAATTACAAGTTGCCGGCCTAATCGCCTTGATGCAAAAACAACAATTTACAGTTGGCAACTAAGCTCTAATGTTTTCAGGGAGCACCTAACTTGTTTATACTAGGACCCATAATTTTATGACGATACATTATCGATGTCGTATTCGACACGAACACGAGCAGGCACACATAATAAAAACTGAATCAAGAAAATAAAGATGAAGTAGAAAGGAATATACCTGTGCAGAGTCAATTTTGAACTTGCAGACAAAGTCGTGTCCGTCGTATAGTTCAATGAACTCAGCGGTATCAGATACAGGCGCCCTAATGTCTGATTCGAGAAAATCGAACTATTAATACTACTCTGTGGCATTTCATCAAGTACGTAATGTGCAGATCAAAAGAGAAGAATTCAGAGAACATCTTCAACAACGTCAAATTAAACAGATGCCCTAGTCTAAAAATAGGATTTAGTATCTTCAATGAACTCAAATTAAATAGATACTCTAGTCTCGAGAGGAAGTCGAACGTTCAGTGAAGAGGTCATCGATTGGATTGGAGTGGCGTCGATAGAAGAGCTGCGACTCTGGAGGGGCATCGATGAAATGGCCACCAGCGTCGACCGACCCGCGACTCTGAAGGGGCCACGATTCTGTGATATCGTCCACCAACTGGAGATGCAGAACGGAGAGAGGGGTTTTCTATTGAGTGGTCATTTTCTATTGGGAACGCAGGGAACGTCTTTTATTGGGAACTGAGAGAGGGAAAATTTGTGTTTGTTGTGCTACTAAGTTAAAAAAATTTGCGTGTTCGCTCAATATTGGGAACATAGGGAACGGAGGGAGGATTTTTTGCATTTTGGCTCAATATTGGGAATATATGTCTACAACTGAGTTTAAAAGAGGGAAAAAAATTGTTTCGCAAAAGAGGGAATTTTTGGTTTTGTACGAATTTTTTTTGTTTTCGTAAAAGAGGAAAAAAAAATTGTTTACCCTGCTTACTGAGTTTTTATGTACTAATAGAAACGGAAGTCAAAGAGATTTGTACAAAAAAATTTGTTAATTAGGTGGGAAATTTTCATTTGCCTCCTAAACAAAACCATCTAAAATTGGCTCAAATCAAACTCTTTTTAAATATTTAGCAACGGTATATTTCATTGCCATAGATAAAAAATAGCAACAATTTAATTCATTGCCCATCTCAATATGCAGAAAATATAGATGATTTAGCAATGACATTGACGTTGCCTATTTACTTTCTAGTCTTTGGCAACGAAAATTAGCAACAACGAAAAATTTTGTTGCCAAAATTTATGTTTAGCAACGACAACAATATGCATTGTAGAAACGAATTATTAGTAACGAAAAATGTCGCATTACTAAAAAAATCGCTGTCTTATGGGGTATTTCTTGTAGTGCAACCTCTTCCTGCAAACCTTTTGGGTGTGTCCTGGCTTCCCGCAAAATGCACACTGGATGGCCTGCCTCTGCACCAATGGGGGATGTGCACGAGCTGGTGCATGGTGCTGATGATGTTGATGCTGGTGCTCCTGAAACGGCCTCGGCTGGATGTGAGGACGCTTGGCCTGTGCTGCATTGGTACCAGCACCCATGGCATCACTGCTTCTCTTGGGCCTGAGGCCCATGTCCTCCTCCGTTATCTGGGTAACCATTAGAATGTCCTCAAAAGTCATCGTGCGACGCCCAGACGTGCGTGATCTGACCTTGCGGTTCAGGCCCCTCCTAAACTTCTTGACCCGATCCCCTGGCTCCTAAACCATGCTCTTCGCGAATCAGCTCAATTAGAAAAACTCGACAGCTTAGTCATCTACTGTCAAGTTCCCTTGAACCAATCCCAGAACTGGCTCTCCAATGCACTCAAAGCCACATCAGGGAAGAACTTCTCCTTGAAGAGCTTCTTGAAGGCATCCCAAGTCAAACCCATCACGGCAAGTCTAGGATCTGTGTGATACCAAGTGAGGGCAATATCGAACATATGACTAGCGGCTGCCTCCGCCTGCAAGCTCTCCGAAATATGTGTTCACGTTGTTCAGCATAAGGAACCCCTCGGTACTCTTGAACACCCGAGGAGACATCCTCTAGAAGTCCAAGATAGTACCAGGCCTCGTCTGCTGCTGCTGGGATGGAGCGCCCTCAGGTTCAGCGTAGCCACCTTCTCTACTGTAGCATGGGCCAACTGGTGGGCACTCTCAATGCTCTAGCTCATCACATCAGCCTGCCGCAGTTGAGCCTCTACCTGAGCCCTTAGTGCCTCCATCATCTGCAGCAACAACGTGAACATTTGTATTGTATCAGCCGGTGGCGGAGGTGGTGGAGGAATCACATATGGTTGTACTGGAAGTGTCACGTCCCGATTCGACAAACCGTTCGTCCTTGCATCGATTATGCCGAATCGATCATCCTCACTAGGACGTGATGTCGTACGAGTCAGGAGTTGCACTCATACAAGGTAAGAACATTACATTTGATCAATTATTTGAATCATCAAGTTGAAACTTCACAAATCACAGAGTAATTGAACATGCAATATTGGAAGATAGAAATATGCTTTTCATTCATAGCTTGCAACGAAGTATAAGTCGTAATTATATTGGATATGCCGTTGCGGCTACATTGATTGAAACAATATAAAATACTCGACAAGCTGCCTGAACTAATTCTTGTCGTCCCATACATTAACCCTTTTATACATTGAAAGCCTTCGATGAATTGACTTCAAAATACTTCAAAATAGGCAGAGCTTCAAAATGACTCCCCAAAATTCAGCTTTGGCCTTGCACCATGCACCCCCAGAGGCCTCGTCACCTGTGGGGTTGGGGGATTAGTATACATGGTAATGCACTAGTAAGCGGGACGAACCCACTCGTTTAAATTGACTCTGGTTATTAAGGTAGGCATGCATTGGAGTTTTATTTCTATTTAGAACTAAATGAATTCAGTTCATATTGATAGCCTTCTCTGAAACAGTAAAAGCATACAATAAAGCATAACAGTTTATCCCAATTCTTACCACGGTCGTGCTCATCCCGACATAAAAAAGACTTTAATTTCCACCTGCATAAGACAATAGGTGAGCATGCTACTATCTTATATGTGGTCATTGGTGTTCGCTACCATAAGGGACGGTTATCAATGGCATTACGATGCACCTTCAATCCAGGTTGCAAGCCCGTTTGAAGTCTCGCAAAGCCTCGTGCCGAAGCACGCCTCATTTTCTTCTAGTCGATTCGGTTCCGGGCCCCGGAATACCATTTCGAGGAAAGCCAAACTTGTGCACAAGTTGTCCATGACCAAGCCAATGAATGAATAGTTTAATATATAAAACTCATTGTATAGCACGGACACTATTTAGTAACATTATCATTTTGACTCATGCGAGAGTTCCTTTCCTCAAAGTCGTACATTCTGATTTAGCATCCCATAGGCACCAAATTTAACGAGGCACCATATGCTTCAACCGATGTTTCATTATATTTTGCAGATAGGTTACGATATATGCCATGAAACTGATCCTAAGGCAAGATTAGAAAGACAACGAATGATAGACGGTGCACAAAAGTAAATAGAACGTGTTTGGTAATGATAGCATTGTGGGCGAGCTAGCCTCCCCACCAGTGCATAAGAATGTACTGATAACCCCACAGTTTGCTTACAGGATGCAGGAGACATCGGCGGGTGCGGAGCTTCCCTCGAACGTGCTAAGGCACGGAGCTAACTCTGGAGCCTTGGAGCATTACGAAGGAACTAAAGCACCATATACAGGACATAATGTATCGGAACATCGCCATAAATTATTCTTTCTTGTAAGCCACTTGGCACGCCTTTTATGTTTCAGAGAGAGAGAGAGCTTGAGAGACTTGTAATCTCGGCCTAGCGCCGCTTGTAAACTTATTGAATATCAATAAAGAGATTGAATTTGTCCCAACTTGTGTTCTTTTACTTTCCGCTGCAAATGGGGACACTCTGTGCGACTATGTGGCCTAGCTCAAATCGACCGTTTCGGGACTTGGCCTTGCACGAGAGCAACTTAGTCTCGTGCGGCATCACGCCTTAGCGAGGACGATCGCTCCTACGGGAGCGGGGCGTGACAACTAACACATATATTTCCAATACAATGATAAACCATGTATTTAACAGTACAAGAAAGTAGCAAGGTATCTTACCGGGAATACATGCAAAAGAATAAGGTATCGGTCTGGCTTCAACCTCCGTAGACAAGTGATCACAAACTCCTAGAAAATATAAGTAAACTAAATAAATATCACCATGTTACTTCCCATATATATACTTACCTTATCTATCTAAACTAGTCACAAAATAGTCAACTAACCTATACTATTTATAGATATAATAATCTATATATCAACCCATTATGTATTATTATATACTAAAAACATATATTTTTAATTTCTGGAAAATATCATAATAAATTCTGAATATATTTTATATTAATATCTTTTTTAGAAAAATATGCTAAATCGCTATATTAAAGTATCAACACAACATGCCGCATAGAAATTCAATTCGGAAATGATAAATCATAGAAAAATATAAAAAATATTAATTCTGGAAAAATCAGAATAATTAGAGTTAGTTATGATTTTTTTATCTAAATTTATTAGATTCATATCATATTCTAAATCCTACGAAAGTTTAGAATAAAAAAGTTGGGTTTTGAACGGTGTATCGGTGTCCGAAATTTGATAGAAGCAAAGTGATAGCATATCAAAGTGAAATTCTTGCAAATATTCATATACAATGATTCTAGGTGGTAGATATACATGTTAGAGACTTTACCAAGGTTTTTTTTGAGATCAAACAGGGTTCGAAGTCGTCGGGAAAGTGTCCTCGCCGAAATTTGTTAATTTTGGACACATTTCGGTGTAACATACGCCATGGCCAAAAGTAGTAGAATGGTGTGAGTTAGCAATTGGACAAGGAAGAAGACATATAGGTATATCCGTGAAACTTTATTTTAGGAAAATTAGATGAGTACAACTATTTTTTAACGTATTTTACAAAATACTAACCTGTTGCAGAATTTCAGAGCAAAATAATGGGTTTTCGATGTCTTCGAAGGCTTGGACTCTCTCTAAAGACGACGTGGTGCTCCCGAGAGTTGCTAAGATGGTGGAGGAAGTCGAGAGGGGTGTGGGAGAGGTGGTAGATGGCTTGAAAGTCGAAGGATTGGAGGTTTGCAGGTGGAGGCCTTGGGCAAGTGTAGTCGACGACCAAGTGTAGGAGGTGGGCAGATTATGGCTTAGAGAGGAAAAGTGGGTTGCCGAGATATATATGGGTTTGTTCTCCTTTGATTTATTTTAATATAAGTTTTGGTTTGAATAGATTTGGAGTTTATTTGGTCCTTCAATCAATCAATTAGAATAGGAGTAGGAAAGGATTTCCTTATATGAGTAGGATGTTTGACTTTGGTCAAAGTAGTGGAAATTTGAGCACATGGCTGCTCTTAAATTGATTAAAATCAATTTAATAGTTTTTTCCATGAGTTGGCGCCCTAGAGTGGTCTCCACTAAGTTAAGTTGGCTAGGGTTAAGTCTCAGAATTTTTTCTAAGAAAAATAAACACCGAAATGATTAAAAAAGGGTCATATGTGCCATTTGAAAATAAGTAGCACATGAGAACTCAATTCAGTGGGACACCATAGGCATGTGTGTTCTAGGCTCAAAATAGGTCAAAATTATATATTGGGTAATTTAGGTTGGATCGATGTCGAGTTCCGAAATTAAGTTGAAAAGTACGACAAGTTTTAGGTAGATAACCTTTTTGCCTAAATTGACCCAAAAGTTGTACGGCGAAAATTTGATACAAGAGAACACATTTGAGTGGGACATGATATATCAAAATAAAATTAAAACTTGTCTATGTCAAAACCCATGAAAGACATTTAGAGAGAGCGACATTTCTTGTGCTCCAAAAATCAAAGCTACGAAAAAGGGTATTTAATAATGAAAAATAATAATAAAAAATCTTTTAATAACTATATTAAATAAAATATTAAAAATAAATTTAAAAAATAACTCTAAAAATCCCGGGGCTTACAACCTACCCACCTTAGGAAATTTTGTCCTCAAAATTACACGTACCATATTATACAACACATAATATTAATAATAACAACTAATCAATAGCACAGTTCCAGCTTCTTCTTGTAACCCTTCTGAACACGTACGTTCATGACACCCAAGTGATTACTCAGGAGATCCTTTGTCTAGCACGGGACGATCCTCTGCTGAAGATATACTTCTGGATGTCTGATCGATCTTCCTTGTTGTCCTCGAATTTACATTAAAGCATGCATAAATGAAACTATTTAAACATGATTTCTAGAGGACCCTTATACCAATAGGATTCTAAGTTTATATGATCTGTAAACCCCCTAAATTTCTACTATGATTTTTTAAATAAATTTGGTATTAATTTCTTACTTTGCATTTTGTACGTCACATAGTCGTATTGTACGTCACGTACGAATTTGTCGTATTGAACGTCGCGTATGAGTTCGCATTTTTGTATGTCTCGTCGAGTGCGAATATGTGCGAGGTACATATTTTTTTTATTTTAGAAGGGTTAATTAGTTGTACCCTCCTATAGTTTGTACGTATTTTGGTAACTGTCCATGTTGTTTTAAAAATAAAGAACACCCCCCAGATAAAGTTAATTAGTTGTACCCCCTGGTGCATAGAAGAAAATGAGTGAAAAATTAAGCAGCCAGGGGGGTGTTCTTTATTTTTGAAACAACGGGGACAGTTACCAAAATACGTACAAACCATAGGGGGGTACAACTAATTAACCCATTTTAGAATCGTAGATTTTTTTTCAAATAATAAATAATAAATATTTTAAATTGCGTATAGATGTAAAATGCGTCATATTGGAATTTCTAAAACTTTATTTTACATCAAGGAAGGTTATATAAATGATAATTTTAAAAACAAGGTTTTATGCAAATATTTATTGCATATGAGGTACGAAAATTTAAATTTATAAATATAATTCTATTTCGAAATTTATTTAATATTAATATTTTATTATTCGAAAAAGTATTTGAAAATATTGTTTTGGTTTAAATTGAATTAAATATGATAAAGTATATTTGAAAAGATTATTTTTATTGACTTACATTTGAATAAGTTTTAAATCAAAGATGGTTTTAAACGATTTTAAATGGATTTGAATTTAATTATGAAATTATCTCTTGGGGTTTTAACCAATTTTTGTCCTTATCCTAATGGGATTCCCACCCCCTATAAAAGAAGAGGTACTTGCCCTCTTTTTCCATAAATTTTCACAACCCAAAACTTGTGTATCGTGTCTGTGCCTGCCATCTACTATATCCCTTCCATTACAGTTACAAGTTTATGTTCTGTCCGACAATCCCGGACTCGACACCTACTCCGTGTCATGCAGGACACCACCACGTCATCCCGGTCGTGTCGGACAACCCGACGCGATGACACCCGAACCTAACTATAGCAAATCATCACCGCCGTCTTTCTCCCATCCAAATCCCCCCACCACCGTTGCCACCCATTCCGGTCCGGCCATCGTCCCCAGAAAACTCCTAACACCACCAAAACAAATCCAAAACCCTTACCTATTTTCCGACGACCTTCACCGCCTCCGCCAACGCAGATCGACACTAGCGAACCTCCTCGCCTCCTCCTCCTCCTTCAGATACGGCGCCCAAGGCACTGCCGCGGGCGCGAGCGCCATCCCCCATCTCAACCGTCCTTCCCGTGCTCTGTCATCGCCTCTCCGCCGTGCTTGGTCACAAGCAGCCGTGCCGTCTACCGCGGTACGTCCAGATCCCGTCCCCGCCTCCGTGCCAGTGTCACACAGCCTCCGGCGCTGCTGACCGGCGTCGACGAGCCACCGTCGACGAGTTTTCGCAGCCAGCAGCTCCTTTCGCCACGAGCTCCGCTTCTGCCGCCTTGTCGGTGACGCCTAGCACCGTCCCCAGGCGCGCCTCTGTAAGCCAACCTCCTCTTCTTCTCATTTCCCCTCTCCTGTTCCCATTCTCTCTCTCTCTCTATCTCTCTCTCTTCCTTCTTTAAGTAGTCTTTTTCTTCTTTAATTTTACTTTGAAGTCAAAGAAGGAACTGTTCTCGAAGCTACGTTTTATTGTGTTTTATTTTCTCTCTGTTGTTCTCTTATGTTTTTGTGTGTTATATTAGCAGTATCAAATATTTATTAGATTTTTATGTATATAATTACTACATATTATTATGACATTTTTTTCTACTTTGTTATAAAGAATTGCTATTAGATTTATTATTATTTTAAATTGTGTTTTGAGAAAACAATATGCATGTATAAACTATATATTATTATTATTAAAAACCATTTTTTTCATTAAATTATTCTACAATGAAATCTTTTATTGTCAAAAAGTTATATATAATATTATTATTAATAATACTCTTAGAAATATATTTTTAAATAAAAAGATTGTTACACTGTTTTTTTTTCCAAATATAGTACTGTGCGTAGACTACATCTAAGTTTATAAACCATAAACAATTATTGGGTTATTTTACCTATTTATTTTGAAAACCTTAGAGTATTTTTGCATAAGAATGATTTTTGATTTTGAGTATTTAGTTAAGACTATTTTAAACTAGTAAAAGCTAGTTTCACATATGATAGATGTTTTCTACAGTTAATATAAGTATCGTACTCCAAAACTTTTCGCTTATCATCGCGGGCCATGACTAATCATACACTCCTTTTTTCTTAAAAAATTGGACCCTTCCACATCGACCTCGGCTTTTGGACAAAGTGGACTTGTCGGATCGTTGTTCCACACCAGGCGTCACCCTAGGCAAGACACCTTGATATGGAGGGTTTGATCTAGTTAGAATGACTTTTACCCTTGATATCATCTATATAAACGACCGTAATTAGATTATCTACAATCCCCTTCTATTACTTTTTTTTTCATAATTTTGCTGTTTTGATATGTAAATCATTACATTTTTGAAGGACAAAATTCTGCTTTAAAATAAACTATCGACATTACCATCTTGCGGATCCCAAATAATTCAGTATGCAGTGCTCCATATTATTGATTCTCGACTCATAATTATGAATATTTGATAAAGTTATTATATTTATGATTAAACAAGTTTTAATTACGTTGATTTATCAATGTGGATACTAGTTTGATCATGAAATAATTTCTAAATGATTTTTATGCAATAATAATTATATAAAATATATTTCCAAAATATTAGAGATTTATTTCAGAATTAATACTGAATATATTATACATATATTTTGTGGAATTTTATTCGTCCTAGAAGGAGTATTATGACTAGTATGTATTATTACTACTTATGACTAGTATATAGTTAGTTATCATATGTATTATATATGTATAAGTCAATGATAGTAATAACGTTAGTGTGGTTATTAATAATAGTTATATATTTATAGGAGTTCGTGAGACCGTGACTACGGAGGGTGACGCCGGATCGATACTTATTCGGTTGCTGCAAATCCAGAGAAGATACCTTGCTACCTCTCTTGTACTATTTAAATACATGGTTTGTTATTGTGTATAGGAATAGATGTGTCAGTGGGGTGAGTCCAAGTATGACTTGTGTGCTATCGACGGTGTCATCGATATGATAGTACGTGTGTGACTTAGAGGTCTAGAGGACTCTCCCGATTAGCAGTGATTTTTTTTTCTACGACTTTTATGACTGGACACATCTCATGACACGACACTTTGAGTGAGTTTGTATTGTGTTGGCACGAGCCTCCGTATTTGGTAGCTACCAATACAGACGGGTCGTGTGACGGTTCATATATTGACTAGAGTGAGTCTAGATAGAGACTTGCATTGTGACATGGAATTCCAGAGTCATGGATGTGATTCGAGCAAGACATGGAAGGAACTGACTATTAGTAGGCATATGGGACAGACACTTGCATATCAGCCTCAATGTGCTATGTTATAGGCTATAGTTGTGGATATATCCGGCAGTGGCCATGGACTAGTATCTGGTATGGTCGGAGAAGTATGGTAATATACGTTCTAACATTAGTTGACGCTAATGTTACTCCCTTACCTACCCATACAACCCAAAATCGTCTTCGACATGCATTCATAAAGATTGATAGTTTACCCAGTTTATTTTTTATATTTATTTCAGTTCATATTTTAGCTTGTATTTTCTATCTTGTTATGTCCCCTGAAGACCTGGTTATTTCCCAGGTCTGGACGAGTACCTTTATCCTACAATTTATGGACGAGACATCGAGCCCGGATATCTTGCAGAGGACATAGAGGTTATGTTAGATGAGTTTCCCTCATCCAGGGGTTGACAGTAATTAGAGTCATGGACATTTTATCTAGCTAGCTATGTCCAGACTATTTCTTTATTTCAGTATTTTACTATCCCAACATTGTACTTTATTTTAGTGGATATTTTTCCACCATACATGATTATCTCAGACAGATTTTGTATTTGATTATTTTAGACTTTTATTCTATTTCAGTCAGACATTTATTATACTCTTCTGTGTTGTGGTTGTTGTTCTGTAGATGAGATTATAGTATTGTTATTGTAGCGATATTAGTTTAGCTGAGACTGTTGTATTGTAGTTATAGGATTCAGCGTACTACGATTATGATAAGTCCATTAAATTCGGAATACATATTCTAACCGTACTACGATTATGATAAGTCCATAACTGTAGGATAAAGGTACTCATCTGGATCTGAGAAATAATCAGGTCCTCAGCGGACATGACAAGATACAAAATAGCAAGCTACAATATGAACTGAAACAAATACAATAAATAAATTGGGTAAACTATCCATCTATGTGAATGCATGTCAAAGACGACTTTGGGCCGTATGGGTCGGTAAAGGAGTAGCATTAGCGTCAACTAATGCTGGAACATATACTAGCATACTTCTCCGACCGTACCGGATACTAGTCCGTGGTCGCTGCCGGATATATTCACTAGTACAGCCTATAACATGGCACACTGAGGCTTATGTGTATTGTCTATCCCATACGCCTACTAATAGTCCTCCCCTCCCATGTCCTGCTAGTATCAAATCCATGACTCGGGCAATCCATATCTCTATGTAAGTCACTAACTAGACTCAATCTGATCACTATATAAACTGTCACACGAACCTTTCGTACTGATTATTAGTCAATTACATAAGTCCATGCCAATACCATGTAATCTCACTTACTATGCCGGGTACGATACGTGACAAGGCATATAAGTTATTTAGAAATGACCTCACACAATCTAGGTACATCTCCTACATACGTAAGTCAAACACACGCATACGAACATCGATAACCACATCTGTGACACCCAAGTCATACTTGGACATACTCTACTAACACATCTATTTCTAACACAACAACAAACCATATATTTAACAGTACAAGAAAAATAGTAAGATATCTTGCCTGGAATACCGATAAAAGAGTAAAGTATCGGTCCGACTTCAATTCCGTAGACAAGTGATCATGAATTCCTAAAAATATTAATAAACTAAATAAATATCACCATGATGCTTCCCATATATATACTTACATTATATAGACTAAATTGGTCACAAAATAGTCAACTAGCCTATACTATTTATAGATACAATAATCTATATATGGCAACCCATTATATAATATTATATACTAAAAACATATACTTTTAATTTCTAGAAAATAACATAATGAATTCGAATATATTTTATATAAATATCTTTTTTAGAAAAATACGCTAAATTGCTATATTAAAGTATCAACACAACATGTCACATAGAAATTCAATTCGGAAGCGATAAATCATGAAAAAATATGAAAAATATTTATTATGGAATAAATCAGAATAATTAGAGTTAAATATGATTTTTCATCTAAATTTATTAGATTTATCTACGAAAGTTTTGGAGCAAAAAGTTAGGTTTTGAGCGGTGTATCGGTGTCCAAAATTTGATGGAAGCAAAGTGATAGCATATTAACATGAAATTCTTGCAAATATTCATAAAACAATGATTCTAGATGGTAGGTATAGATGTTAGAGACCATACCAAAGTTTTGTTTGAGATCAAACGGGGTTCGAAGTCATCGGAAAGTCTACCCAAATCCATCAATTCTGGACACGTTTCGGTGTAACGGACGCAACTGCCAAATGGAGTGAAACAATGTGAGTTAGATATTGGACATGGAAGAAGACATGTAGCACTATCCATTAAACTTGGTTTGAGGTGAAATAGATGAGTAAAACTTTTTTAACCCAGTTTACAAAATAGTAACCTGTTGCAGAATTTTAGAGCAAAATAATGGGTTTTTGGTGTCTTCAAAGGCATGAATCTCCCTCCGAAGGCGACGTGGTGCTCCCAAGAGTTTCTAGAATGGTGGAGGAAGTCGAGAGGGGTGTGGAAGAGGTGGTGGATGGCTTGAAAGTCAAAGGATTGTAGGTTTGAAGGTGGTGGCCTAGGGCAAGTGTAGCCATCGGCCAAGAGTAGGAGGTGGGCGGATTTTGGCTTGGAGAGGAAAAGTGGATGGCCAAAGTATATATATATATATATATATATATATATATATATATATATATATATATATATATATATATATATATATATATATATATATCCTTTTTGAGGGTCTCTAGCACAATCTTAGATGCTCCCCGTACTCATCTGGCATCTTCGAGTAGACCAGAATATCATTGATGAATACCACCACAAACCTTTCAAGGTATTGATGGAATACCTTGTTTATCAAGTTTATGAACACCGCCGGGGCATTAGTCAAACCAAACGGTACCACGATGAACTCATACTGGCCATATCAAGTCCGAAAAAGCAGACTTTGGAATATCTTTGTAAACCCCCTAAATTTTAACTAATTTTTTTAATTAATTTATTTTGCTATTGAATTTTTTATTTGTCTTTATTCGTCGGGTACGAATACGTACGTATATGCGAGGTACATATTTTTATAAAAAAAGTTTTATTATAGATTTTATCATATAGAAGAAGTATAGTTTTCAAAATAATATGTGATAAATATTTTATTTGCTTATAGTTGTAAAAAGCATCGCGTTGAGATTAGACAAAATGTTATCTATTTATCTATTATAAAAAGGCTACTTTATTTTTGCACAAGTATAAGTAGTAATTAGAAAACTACGTTTTATATAAATATTTTATTTGCATACGAGGTACATGAAATTCAATTCATGTACATATTTTGATTTTCAAAAACTAATTGTAATTATTATTTTCTTGTTTGTAAAAAAGTATTTCAAATATTTAAAATATTTATTTTCAAAATTCTTCAATATTATATTTTTATTAGTTATAAAAAGATATTTAAAATTTTGTTTTATTGAATGTTTAATTAATTTCGGTGATTTAAATTTGGAATTTTTTATTGACTTCTTCTAAATTGCTTTTAAATTAAAGACGAGATTATCTAGATTTAATTTGGATTTAGATTTCATTGAATTGGGTTTAAATTAATTTGAATTAGTATATGACTTATCTTATGGGAGTTTAAACTATCATAGTCTTTATCCAATTAGGAGTTTTCACCTCCTATATAAGGAGAGGCTCCTTGCCCTTTTTCTATAGAATTTCATAACCGAATTTTTTTTTCACAATATTGTCGTGCATCGTGTCCGTGTCCACCACTTCCTCGTGTCAGTCGTGACGGCCTCGGGTCCGACCCTGGGTGTCTTTCCAATAAATTATTCTGGTACATATACATCCTTCTCGTCCCCGTGCCCGACAACCCCAGACACGATTCTACCAAAATTTTCTCGACGTCCCGCAGGACAAACCCTCGACCCCTCTCTGCCGTGTCGGACAGCCCCCGACACGACGACATGAAAACCCTAACTCTAAACTGACACCCCAGCCACCGGTCGACCCTCGATCGCCACCTGCCAACCAGAATCCGTCTTCCCGGCCTTGGCCACCTCAGCACACCGCCACCATCATCTCCTCCTGCTCTCCGGCCCAGACCCCAACAACTGCCGCCCCTATGCCATATACCAGCCCACCGCCAGTACCACCATCACCACCTGTCATCACCACCACAGCCCCGTTCTCACCCGCTCTACCACCTGGTACTCGTCGCCCACCAACGCCATCGACCCCATCAGCTACGCCATTACCACCACCACCACCAATGCCAGTCTTCACCAAAACCTAACACCACCAACACCACCAAAATCTGTCACCACCACCAATGCCAGAAAAGAAAAAAAAGATAGAAAACCCTAATCCTAAACTCACCTCATCGTAGCTCGTGCGCCACCCCGTGCGGTCTCCTTCTCCGGCGAGCTCCGCCCGCGACGAGCCCCATGATCGGCAACCACCGAGCCGCACCAGCCAGGTCCAGCCTCCGGCCGCCTGGCTCCTCTCTGCGCCTCTATATTTCTGGGAGCCCGCCACCGTGTCGGAGATGCACCCTCATGTCGTCCTCATGCCGCCTCTCCGCCGCGAGACCACTGCCCACGCCAGCGCCCTCCGCTGGCCGAACCTTTCCGGTGACCCCTTTCCCACTCCTCTCTCAACTTCTTCTTCTTCACCTGTCCTTAGCTCTCACTCTTTTTTAATCACAGCTTTTTTTCTCTCTCTTTCTTCTTCAATAAACTGTTGTGATTGCATTATTATTGGACTTGGCTTCTCGAGGAGGAGAATAGTGTAGATATGTTAGGTTATTATTATTATTTTAATTATTATTTCTATTCTTTTAAAAGAGAACCGCAGGGTTACTATTATTATCATTAATATTAATATTATTATTGTTATTATTTTGTTTTAGTAAATAAATAGATAAATAATTCAAAAACTATTTTTGATAAAACCCAGTAGCCATGCAATATTTTTCTAGATTTTTTATTAAAATATTTTGACTATTGAAAAGTTAGTTCTCTACAAAATTTGTAATTTTACGAACTTAGAGTTTAGCCTAGAATTTTTTTTCCGAGTCTTCAAGTATTTATCTAGACATATATTTGACTAATAAAAAAAATGTATTTTTCTAAAATATACATATAAACTATTTTCAAGTATTTACGCAAACTTATTATAAAAATATTTTCTAAAATTAGTATAAGTACTTATTTTCATGAATTCCCCCCAATTATCCCCACTAATCATGACTAATCGTGCATAACAATTTTCTCCCAATTTTGTACCTTATACATCGACCCGGCTATTGGACAAAACAGGGCTTGTCGGATCATCGCACCACACCAAGCGACACAATAGGCAAGATACCTTGCCATATTTACTGCTTATATTTAGTCTGCATCTTTATCTTAGTTATTGCATATTTACTGCCTATTTGTTTCCAGTTTATCCAGTTGCACCTTTGATTGCTGTTCATAATTTACTTATTTGCTTTCTTTTTTATATGATGCAAGTGCTAGCCTTATTTTCTTTCTAATCTTTAGTTGATGCATATGGACCTAGAGTTAAGAGACTACCGTTCGTTAGTGCATTATCATAAAACTTGTCACGACTGTGTCACGAGATATGTGTGAGTTATGAGTAGCATATAGAGGTACTTGTGTGTTGGCTGATCACCCGTGCGCATGCGTTAGGTCTAACTGCTAATAGAGGCATGATAGGAGACTTAGAAGTTAGTAGAGGTACATGGTCGTGGATACAACTTAATATGTGCATAGGATGGGGAGAACATTTCCTTATCGTATGTGCCACTATTACACATCCTTTTGTAACCCCGAAGCTCCGTATACGGGTAGGATTACCCTTTTATCATGTTCTTGCTGGCCTCTGATGTTCATGGAATGTCATACTTTGAGGTCCCTGACGTCCAAAGAGGGGGCCATACCAATCCCATTACAGCCAGAGAGCCCATGCGTTGAGGTTTGTTCTTAACTGCATGTACATAGTAGAATGGTTAGGTGACCTTAGTTGTTGTCATGTCACACACTTTTACTTTTACTTGTGACATGTGACATTTTATATTCAGATTATGTCGCATGTTCTTTTTGTATCTTGTTATGTCCCTCTGAGGACCTGGTGAATTCTCTAGGTGTGTGTTTGTGACTTTCCCACAGGTGTTCTAGCCAAGGCCGTGATCTTCTCCATTCTTCGAAGATGATTGATCTTGGGTCGTCTTGCTACTTTTTTTTTACAAATTCTTTCCTTGTATTTTCTTCTCATTTAAAATGGTTGGTAGTGGATTTGTCTTCTCTATTTATAGTTTTTCCAAAGGCAGAATTCTGACATAATTCGGGCAGAATTTGGGTAGAACTCTTTGAGAAAATCTCGGCAAGATCCGTAAATGAGGGAAGACCAAGTTCAAAATCCAACGGGCACTAACCGAACTCTGGACAAATTCGGGCCGAACTCGGGCCGAATTCTGTTGGAGTTCTGTCAGGGTTTTTGCAAATTGGTTTTGGGCTTTTTTAAAAGATCAAGCAGTTAGGAAGTAGTTTGGGCTTTTGTAAGTGGGCTTGTTTTCAAAATGAAAGGGTATTTTGAAAACATTACTTGGGTAGCCTATTTGCCAGTACGATGCAGTTTACATTGTATTCCTAGACTCAATAAATATGGAAAGTACATTGATCCAATAGGAAAACCAATAACCCTTTTGATGACGCCTTTCTTCTGATATCTGAGCAAACATGAAGATGCCTTGTCAGTCTTTGGTTTTGTAAAAAACTATGAATCTCGAAATTTTGAAATTTTGTATTTATCAAAACACTGAATTTCCTGAATCTCGAAAAACGTAAAATTCGAATTTTAAGAAATATTTTTCGACCGTGATTGCTATCGGTCCTTGTCAGTCTTTGGTTTTGTAAAAAACTATATTTTGTAAGGAGTTGCCTAATATGTTTTATCTGTCCACTTCAGGAAAATATATATAAGTTATAAAATAATTAGTTATATATATATAAATATATTAATGAGATTTTGTAATTAAAATATAAATATTTATTTACTAATGATTTAGTTGAAGATTTGGATTTTGGTAATTTCGTATCGTCTTGCGTCGGGTTAGGACCGATGTCGGTCCTAACAATTGTCTTCCAAGCCGAGGCTTGGATTGCAGGCTACGGTTTTGATGGTTATTGGCTAAATTGTAATTAGCCCATTGTTAATTAAGTAGTAACTAATAATTAATCAATTAATTTATAGCTAATAATTATTTAGTGCTAATTAATCAGCAGATGGTGATAATGTAGGGTTATCAGTTAGAAGTTAGCAGTTAGCATTAGTGTTAGTATGTTAGTTTTTCCACTATGTATTCCTAATTTCTATTACATTTTGCAATTGGTTAGGGTTTTCTCTACTCCCCTATAAATAGACACCCTATCCCAAAACCTAAAGTTTCCTACACACATCCCTAGGAAATAGAGGTAGCCGCCACCTTCCAAATGGTCCATGTCATTGTCCCGACCATAGCAAGACCCCCTCTTCTGGCCAACCCGACCACCTTCAGGCCATTCTTCCCGACTTCGTCACCCCAACGACATTCATCACCACCCGACCATTCCATCCTCTGTCATGTTTCTGACCACTCCACGCAATGGATCACCTTCGCCATCCCGGCAGCTCCGCCATTTTTGAACCACCACCATACCACCACTGGCCCTCTCGCCGCCATCCTGACAAACTCTGCCCTGAACCGACCAACACTTCCACATTCGCCACCACCCAGGACCATCACCGACCGGCCACGCCGCCACCAGTACCACCACCATCATCATAACATCACCATCGGCACCACCACCTGCATCATTCTCGCCACACGCCACCAATCCACATTCACCACCACCACAAAACAAAGAAAACACCCCACAAACATCATGAGAGAGGGAGAGAGAGAGAGAGAGAGAGAGAGAGAGCACCTCCGTCGATGGCCGTGCAACTCGGATCAGCCATCGTGCCTGACCGAAGCACCCCAGCGCTTGAACCCCTGCGCGAATCTGTTCCGCCTTGGCCAGATCCGACCAAGCCGCACCCGCCGACAGCCGCTGCTCCGCTGCCCACATCCACAGGGGCACGTCCTCCCCGCGTCACGTTGCGCCCACCGGCGAGAACCAAACCCCGACCCAGTGCCTTGCCCTAGCTCCCCTGGCGAGCCCCGCTGACCGTTCCCCTCCGGCGCCTTGGCGAGCTCCGCCGAGCTCCGGTGTCCGCCGCTGCCAGCCGCCAAGAAACCTCCCCCTGTTGTGAGTCACTGCTCACTCCCTCTCCATTTTTTTCTCTGTTGAGAATTAGGGATCAGACCATTTGTTAGATTATATAGTATATATAAATTGATTAAGTTATTAATTTATAGTTAGAGAATTTTTTTAGTTAAATAGTTATAGTTATTTTAGTTATTTGGTTTAGGGTTTATTTAATTAGAAATTAATTAATTTTGCTATTAATATAAATATTGAGATACTTATGTGTAATGTATATAATTTGGTCTTATTATTATCTTTATTAGTATTATTATATTAACGTAATTACTTACTTGGAAAATTATATAAAAATATATAATACTATTTCTAAAATATTATTAGTAAGTTTTGACCTAAATTATTATTATAGTATTTTTTACCTACTTAATGTGAATATTTCTTGGTACCTAAAAATATTATGATTGATAAAATATAATTTCTAAATGTTATAAATGACTTTCTAAAGTTATATGTATTAAGTTGTCCTTTTCTTAAATCGTAAATAACGACCTTCGTAGTCGTTTTCTATTTCTCAATTAGAATATCATGCCGAACTCTGATTTTAGACTTTTATATACCAAACTAGGCTATTTGGAGTATTTTGGACTCATTAGGACTGTCCGTGCTATCGTTTCGGACCATCTTGTGGAGCATGGTATTGTACCTACCTCATGTCGACAAGTTCGTGTCTCGCACGTCGACTCCAACCAAATCAAGGCGAGTACATTCTTTGATCATTTCATATCTTGTTTAGGATTATATTCCTGCTCTAGTTTACTTTACTTGATGTTGACACCTGTATCACGGATTAGTACTATATGGATCTTGTCGTGCGATGTTATCCCCTTAGCGGATACATTGGGTATTTTATGTTCGTGTACTTTATCATGAGCATCATATATATATATATATATATATATATATATATATATATATATATATATATATATATATATATATATATATATATATATATATATATATATATATATTCATTTGAAACTAATTAAAACCAAAATAATAACCAATAATTGAATAAGACATAAGACAAAGTAGTGCTCCCAAAACATTTTAGTTTTTGATAAAAGGTAACATCGCGCGCAAAGTTTTTAATTGGATGTAAGTGAGACGAAAAATGAGTTCCAAAATCGAGAAAGAAAACTCGATTTTCTGGATTTAGAAACTGTCCCGAAACACCAAGTTGGCGGTCGATTTGTGACCAGAATATCGTGAAACCTGGAAAACCACTTGAACAGTCTTGTTCATAACATAACCGAGATTGAAACCCTATTTTTAGTTAATTTTCTAGTTGGATATTTTCTGTTTAATATCAATTTGAAAATCAGGAAAAACTTGGCAAAAACAGTTTTCAAAATTAGAATTATCCTCGATACGATGTGCATCCCGCCAAACCGGGCGACGTGGTCGCGAACCAAAAGCATCGAAAGGTACGTATCGACTTCGTGGACGTGTGGGCTTTGACGAAATTCAATTTGGTCACGTGTGCGCGACGAATTTGATGCGTATCCATCAAAATTCAACGTATCGGCCTAATTGCAAATTTTCTAATTACTTTGTGCACGTTCGTCAAATCGAGAGGACCGTATCATTTTTCTGGTCCTGTATGCCAAGTTTGGTCCGATTCTGAGAAGGTCGACTAGAACGCCTATTTGGCGGGCCCGCGCGACCCGCTCCAAAGGGCAATTTTGTGCACGGCTGATTGGAATCCAACTTTGGACATACAGTTAGTTCATCTCCTCAAACGGACCCGTAGACATATAGTTTGACGACTTTAGAGACCGTAGGTTCTGGCACACGTTTCGGTGCAAAACGGGTCCAACGGCGGATATTATTTCGTGGTGTTTATTTCAGCATCCGAGGACGTATGCCGGATTTGGGCTTTCATCGCTTCACTATTCTAACGGTTCGAGCTATTGGACATCGCCCTTTTGCACACAACCTCAGGCAAGATACCTTGCCATATTTACTGCTTATATTTAGTCTGCATTTTTTTATTGCATATTACTGTTTGCTTATTTCTAGTTCTTGTAGCTGTGCAATTCTTACAGTTCCTGATTTATTGTCTGCTCAGTGATATTAGCATTACTTTATTTATTATCCTTTGATTGCATATGTACCTAGATTAAAGGACTACCATCTGTAGTGTGTTACATAAACCTTGACATAGTTGTACTACGAGTATGTGTGAGATGAGTAGCATGTAGAGGTCCTTGCATGTTGGCTGATCACCCTGCGCATGCGATAGGGCTAACTACTAATAGAGGCATGTTAGGAGACTTAGCAGTTAGTAGAGGTACATGATCGCGGATGCAACCTAGATAGGTACATTGGGTGGGGAGAACAATACCTGACGTATGGGCTTCTTTGCACTTCCCTGATTACCTGTGCGCTCCTCCGGATACGCAGGCTCCAAGTGCCCTCTGACGTTTCCCAAAGCGTTATGGACGTACACCCTTGCACATGATGCCCTCTGACGATCTTCGGACGTTTCGGACGTAGGCCCCTGGTGTCCTATAAGGGGACTATGCCGATCCCATTTACAGTCAGGGCTCATGCGTCGAAAGGATTGTTTCTCAACTGCATGATCACTTTAGTACGGTTAGGTTACCATATTGATGTCTTGTCACTTACTTTATTTGTGGCATAGTTTATATTCAGTATTTATGTGGCATGTTCTTCCTGTATCTTGTTACGTCCCTCTGAGGGCCTGGTTATCTCTCCAGGTGTGTGCTTTGGGACTTTTCGCAGGTGTTCTAGCCAAGGCCGTGATCTTCTCCAGTCCTTCGAAGATGATTGCCCTTGGTTCGCCTTGTCATTTTCATCTATCCTTTCCTTGTATATTTCTCTTTTTTAAAATACTTGGTAGTGGATTTGTCTTCGCCCAACTACATGTATAAGTGACAAATTCTTGAGTTGATTTGTATTATTATTCTTCTGATTTTATGGATGAGATTTAGTTATCACGGTTTTACTGTATTTTACAGTTTATGTATACATACGGGGGTTCCATACATTGGAGTATACTTCGTATGTATACAGCTGGCATGTCTACGTACTTAGTCCTAAGTATTTTGGGACTAGGGCGTTACATATTTTTGTGGTGGCCCATGCTATCACTTCGGTTACGTCACTGTACCGATGTGAGCCTGCAAGATAGGATTAGAGTCTAGAATCTCATCCACACACTTGAATTTCCTCCCTTGAATTCCATTTCCGTACTCTCATTTGACAGCCTTGATATGCCTCTTGTTTGACCCCCTTTTTACCATGAATCTTACCTTTTTCCTTCATACTTGATATAGAGGTTAGGAAGATAACTCATACTAGTTACACATGTTATATTTCTCAATCACTTTATTAGTTGACTTTCATAAGTTGGGTAGTATGACTACGGCCTACCACCCGTGTCCTTGTAACCTATTAATAAATTATAACCTGGTGACAATGAGTATATGCTAGTGTAGGAAGATATGTTTAGCTAGAAGATAGAGTTTAGTAGCTTATACATCATTGGTCAACCAAGGCCTGATACAAGAGACAGTAGGACGACTGTATAAGCAGGAACACCGGATAGGACTTAGATCTTTGTGAAACTTGAACTATTTGTAACTACTTTCATTATTATCTCCCGTACTTATACTTTGAACTACCATGAATGACGCTATTTATAGCCTAGCTTTGCAAGTTTATTCTTTATCGAGCTTGTTCAGGACATATGTATACTGGGGACGCCCACAAGCATATTGTCTAATTAGAATCAATGTGTTATGGTCTGATCAACCATAGTGCATTTGGTTCACTCTTCATTTGATTATCCCACGTGGATTGAGATATAGAGGTATTTAGGATCTCATCCGCGACTGCATTGACAATTTCTCCTGAATTATACGTTCGCCTTTGAATCACATAATTGTATTCGATGACATCCTTCTTGAACTCTTCATTGCTTTTGTCTTTAACTGATTGGAAAGACAAGCGCTCGTATTTGGTAGATAGATACAGAGTATCCCCTATGGCCATGATAGTTGTATACACAAGTATAGTTACTATCAGCTGGCCATGTGACTACAACCTTGCCTTGAGTACTTGTCCTCCCCTCGACCCTAAAGCTAATATCATGACCTTCTAGTCACTAGAATCTAAGAATGATCATGACCTTACCCTTGGTCAAACACAAATCTAGGAGACTATCTAATCTCTAGGAATCAATTATTATGATCCTCCAATTATTCATCTTGATTCTTGGCTTAACTAGCAACCCGTATGCCTCAACTTAACCCTTACTTGACTAGGCCTCCACAGTTTAGACAAAAGAGAAATTTGGAGTGAATATATTCTAAGCCTTCTAAAATTGTCTGAGTTACTAGTTTACCAATTGATCAGAATAAGTTGATCTCCATTAGGATGATAATTAGTGACTTATGAACTTCCACTTTCTTTTTATATCTTTTGGTATTCCTTACCGTGATAATAATATTCGGAGCACAAGACCAACGATTACTCTCCAACAAATTGCACATACGAGACATAGACGACTCCACCTTCATGAAGATATATCATGTCCCACCAAAACACGTTCCCTTGTACTCTTTTTTTATGATACGACTTTCGAGTCAAAAAGGCCAGCTATAACCCCTACCATAATACCATCGTCCTTTCTGACTCTAATTAGAGATCCAACCTCGACTCAACCCTTTCAACCCAATATATGGTTGTGATCTACTCGAAGCCCACTACGCACATGCCACTAGCGTGCCACTCAATTGAGTCTTCTTATGCTACTTAAACACAAAAGTCACAGAAGACATAATTTGGGCTTAAGGAACATAATAACTCCTCCGACTGACAATTAGCTCAACCACTGGAGTTGAAACTCATTCTAGGCCATCCTCATCTGGTAGGAATGGTTCATGTAGAATTTGGAATCTTGTCCAGCTAGTATAGATTGAAACCCAAGACTTAATTAATCAAGTTTGTTCCAAGGGAACTAATAACTCCTTGCTTTATAATGTATATTTCTATCTGTATCATTTTTGATACCCCTACCATGACTTTGATAATTGGAGCACACATTAGCCATTTCCTTCCAACCAATTTCACCCTCATGAACTAGATAAGCCACTCTACACACATGACATACATGCCCCACACAAATGCATCACCTTGTGTTCCATTTTGATTATACCACATGTATGACCTATTTCCCCTTAGAAGTAAACCAATGATGCCCAATTTTATCACATTTGATTTTTCCTATGCTATTTCGCCCCATTCCCTCAAATGATTGGATACCCATGACCATGTGAGACTAATAATCCCCCATCTTGTAGAATATGGTGCCAATTTGAAATTTTTGTATAACTACCTCCTCCATCTTTTCGAAAACCGATTTATGATTCACAGTACTTACTCTCCCTTCGTGTTCGGCCTCAATATTTTTAGATTTATTGTTATATTTTTATATTAAGTTTTATTTTAAATTTCGAGGACGAAATTTTTATAAGTTGGGTAGGATGTAAACTCCCTAAATTTTAGATATATTTTAATTAATTTTTGCTTATGACATTTTACAGTATTTTTAAATTGGATTTTTTTGGTTTTGTCAATAATTTGGTAGCAAAAGCTACATTATATGTATATATTATGTAAATGTTTACAAGTTTATTTGCTAAACATTCTGAAAAATATTTTCATCATTTTGAAATATTTTTAAGAAACTTTATTTTACAGTATCATTTTATAATTTAAATAGCTTTTATTATGATTTAGCTAATAGTTCTAAGCAAATGCGTATATTGTACTTATTAGTTATTAAAATGTTTTAGAAATATATATATATATATATATATATATATATATATATATATATATATATATATATATATATATATATATATATATATATATATATATATAAAGATTATATATATTAAGTAATGAAAAAGAATAAGGAAAAACGAGAACAGCCGCTCACGGGAAATTGCCCGTGAAATTGCCAAGGCAATTTCCCGCGAGCGGCCCATACTAGGAACCCGCGACCCAGCCTCCCAAGCCAACCGTGCATATATATATATATATATATATATATATATATATATATATATATATATATATATATATATATATATATATATACACAAACAACAAAAACCTATAAAAAAACCCTAACCTATACCTCGTCGACCTTACGCGCACACCCCAGCCACCCGTGCGCATGCGCCAACGCCGCCGTAGGCCACCGGCCGGCCACCCAGGCAGCGCGCTGTGCAGAAATAGCAGCGGCAGCAGTTGCAGTTGCATCAGAAATTCAATTTTCTGGATTTAGAAACTGTCCCGAAACCCCAAGTTGGCGGTCGATTTGCGACCAGAATATCGCGAAACCTGGAAAACCAATTGAACAGTCTTGTAGACAACATAACCGAGATTGAAACCCTATTTTTAGCTAAATTTCTAGTTAGATATTTTTTGTTTAATATCAATTTGAAAATCAGGAAAAACATGGCAAAAACAGTTTTCAAAATTAGAATTTTCCTCGATACGACGTGCGTCCCGCCAAACTCGGCGAAATGGTACCGAACAGAAAGCATCGAAAGGTGCGTATCGACTTCGTGGACGTGTGAGCTTTGACGGAATTTAAATTGGTCGCGTGTGCACGACGAATTTGATGCGTATCCGTCGAAATTTACCGTATCGGCCTAATTGCAAATTTTCCAATTACTTTGTGCACGTTCATCAAATCGAGACAAAACTTGCGCCAGCATGACTGTATCATTTTTTGGTCCTGTATGCCAAGTTTGGTCCGATTCTGAGAAGGTCGACTGGAACGCCTATTTGTCGGGCCCGCACGACCCGCTCCAACGGGCGATTTTGTGCACGGCTCACCGGAATCCAACTTTGGACATACGGTTGAGTTCGTCTCCATAATCCGGGCCCATAGACATATAGTTTGATGACTTTAGAGACCATATATTCTGGCACGTGTTTGGTACGAAACGGGTCCAACGGCTGACATCGTTTTGACCCAAAATTACAATTTTGTCCCTGTTCCAGAATTGGACTTTTGGACAGGCGTTTCCTAGACATATCTTATATTTCGAACACGTTCGTGGTGTTTATTTCAGCATCCGAGGACGTATGCGGGATTTGGGCTTTCATCGCTTCACTATTCTAATGGTTCGAGCTATTGGACGTCGCCCTTTTGCACACAACCTCAGGCAAGATACCTTGCCATATTTACTGCTTATATTTAGTCTGCATTTTTTATTGCATATCACTATTTACTTATTTCCAGGTCTTGTAGCTGTATAATTCTTACAGTTCCGGATTTATGGCCTGCTCAGTGATGTTAGCATTACTTTATTTATTATCCTTTGATTGCATATGGACCTAGAATTAAGGGACTACCATATGTAGTGTGTTACATAAACCTTGACACAGTTGTACCACGAGTATGTATGGGATGAGTAGCATGTAGAGGTCCTTGCATGTTGGCTGATCACCCGTGTGCATGAGATAGGGCTAACTACTAATAAAGGCATGTTAGGAGACTTAGCAGTTAGTAGAGGTACATGATCGCGGATGCAACTTAGATAGGTACATTGGATGGGGAGAACAATACCTGACGTATGGGCTTCTTTGCACTTCCTTGATTACCTGTACGCTCCTCCGGATACGCAGGCTCCAGGTGCCCTCTGACGTTTTCCAAAGCGTTATGGACGTACACCCTTGCACATGATGCCCTCTGACGATCTTCGGACGTTTCGGACGTAGGCCCCTGGTGTCCTATAAGGGGACTATGCCGATCCCATTTACAGTCAGGGCTCATGCGTCGAAAGGATTGTTTCTCAACTGCATGATCACTTTAGTACGGTTAGGTTACCTTATTGATGCCTTGTCACTTACTTTATTTGTGGCATAGTTTATATTCAGTATTTATGTGGCATGTTCTTCCTGTATCTTGTTACGTCCCTCTAAGGACCTGGTTATCTCTCCAAGTGTGTGCTTTGTGACTTTTCACAGGTGTTCTAGCCGAGGCCGTAATCTTCTCCAGTCCTTCGAAGATGATTGCCCTTGGTTCGTCTTATCATTTTCGTCTATCATTTCCTTGTATATTTCTCTCTTTTAAAATAGTTGGTAGTGGATTTGTCTCCGCCCAACTACATGTATAAGTGACAAGTTCTTGAGAATTATTCTTCTGATTTTGTGGATGAGATTTAGTTATCATGGTTTTACTGCATTTTACAGCTTATGTATACATACGGGGGTTCCATACATTGGAGTATACTTCGTATGTATACAGCTGGCATGTCTACCACCTTAGTCCTAAGTATTTTAGGACTGGGGCGTTACAGATATGCCTCTGAGAGGCTGCGCCCACAAGAAAATCAGAACATGCTCCGGTGGAGGTCAATCCTCCAGCATGTGTATCGAAAAGAAGGAAGGCTGCGCTTCGATGAAGATTGCATCCCTTGTAGATCCCTTTATGCTTCTGTCGAATCTATACTAGATCCTTTGTAGAAGAACAGAACTAGTGCCTTATGTATAGTCCTAATGTGTCTGTACTAGACTTTGGTAGACATGACAATAAAGGAACTTCTCTCCATATCTTCTGTTTTGTCTTTTTAGCACTGAGCCCGAGTCTTTTACATCTTCTGCGCTTTGGCGAAGGGTTGTCTTCAGTTGAGATTTTTCATGCTTCTACAAAGACGATGCGATGTTTGTACTTTGTAGCAATATGAAGCAGATTTTGGATGTAGACTTGAACCTATAAACTCATAACAGTATGTGTATTTTGCGTATCGACCAAATTTGACGTTGATTTCAAAATCAGGTGTGATCAATTAACCAATGGGCATAAATCTTCCCTATTTTGATAATTGACAAAATTTCAGTCTATACCAAAATATAACAAATACTATATAACTTTAAAATTTTATACCTGACTTGTTCTGAATCGAGATAATTTTTTTAGAATTTTGGTATATGCTTTTTCTCTTCCTTTGTCATGTACTCAAAATACGGCTCCTCCGCAATTTGTGAATCCATAACAACAACAAAGAAAAAGCAAAAGTAATACCAAAAAATAATAGAAACTAACAAGCCATCATCTCAAGTAGTAGCAGTAAGAAACCATGAGTAGTAGATGAAACCAACTAATATAGCAATTACAACTGAAATAAAAAGTAAGTACAACTGAATATGTCCAAAGTGCATAATCATAAGACAGTGCTACAAATAAAATAGTCCAAAAGATAGAAAATGTGTCACTACAAGATCATCATCTACCAAACAAGTCCACAAAATCCTAGTCCAAAAGACTGAATCAAATATCAGCATCATCACCCGGGGCATCAGCAGGAGGCTGTGTATCAACGTAGGCTGTCGTCGGATTGAAGAAGTCGAGCGTCGGATGATCCTCGAGTCTCGGTCCATTGAAACCATGATGACGGAGGATAGGGGCTGGAGCAGAGGGATAATGTACCAACATCCACTAGATGTTAGTCATGACATTTTTTAAGATTTGGGCCTGAAAAATGTGGCAGAACTCAGCATCAGCAAAGCGAGTCAGATAGGTCTGATGCTGCAGTCCCTGGAGAATGACAAAAGCATCGAACCTCTAATAGAGCTCGTCAAAGTTATGGCCTGGAGCTGCATAGACTGGAGCATCTATTGGTGCTGCGGCTGGAGCAGGTAGAAGTGGAGCGTCACAAGGAGGTTAAGGAAACATCCTAGACCTAAAGAGCTCTGAAGGCGTTCCAAAGATAGGACACAAATCGAGATCGATGTCAAACTTCTGGAAGATGATTGCCAGATGCATAGAGTAAATGGGGTTTCGTCCTGCACGTCGACAGCTGATCATGGATGCTATCATAGTCTTGGGAAAAGAAAATATAACCTCAAAATGGATATGATACGTAGCAGAAAGCTCCAAGAGCGTGATCTCACAATGGATCCCGTCTTGGGTAGCAGAGATGAATAGATAATACGATGGAGTTCATAGAAGTGTTGGTTGAGGTGACGACGAGCTTTAAACCATGACTGGGGAACCGGAATCGAATGACACAACGTTACCTTGAAAAATTCAAGAGTCTGTTAGCAGGAAATTGAACTTTGTTAATATCAACTAGAGCGTCACCGTTATCAGGCATATGAAAATATTCGCTCAAGTCTTCAGCACTAAATTTAAATTCCATGCCACTGAAACAAGAATGAATACTGTCGTTTGCTTCTTTCATATTGCAATAAAACATTCAAACAACATTGTCATAGATAGAGTGGGAAGTCTCTAAAAATTCTCGGAGTCATAGGTTTGCATAAGTAGTAGCATATTCCGAAAGAACGGTAAAGTTGATGGTCTTTCCCATGCAAATTTCCCGATACGTAAAGTGAGTAAACCAAAAGAGTGTTCTCTTAGAAGAGAAAAAGTGGGGCGAGTCAAAGTCCTCATTGTTGTCGGGACGAGCGGGACTGAACATATTGATCGTTTCATAATCCAAAGTGGAAGATGAAGCCGTGTCTCTAGTTTTCTTCCTCTTAGGAATTCTAGAGCACATAAGAAATTGGTAGAGATAGACCTCAATGGAGATTAAAAAGTGGTAAAGAACGCCTTCAAGAACCTTAGGTCCGAAGATTTGAAAGTTTGAAGACTTGAGGAGTAGGATTTCAAAAACTAGGGTTAGGGTTTTTGGGGCTTGAGTGCGGCTGCTCTTGGGAGGAAGATGAATAGTATAGAGAAATAGGGGCACTGGTTCGTTGCTATTTATACAAAATGACCCTACAGAGTTCGGGCCGAACTCGGTCAGAACTTGATCCGAGTTCGGCCACTCAAATTTTAGGTCATTTTACGTGTAATAAATGATAAAAACAACTCAATAACTTTTTAACTCTTTTATTTAATTAATACTCATCATTTTGGGTTAGTGTTAGGGGTCGGATCCCAGCTAGCGGTAGTCCAAAGACTATTACACCATGAAGCTTCAGGCTATTTACACCTGTCTGACAGAAGGACCCTTTCGGCTTTTACCTAAAATAACTTCAATTAATAAATTCCTGAATATCAAGTTTGAAGTATTTTTGTTAATTATAACGTAATATGACACTGAAAATTCAAGTATGCCTAACTCTCGACGCAGATAATTGTAACGATCTTTAGCTAGTAGTTTTGTGAAAATGTCTGCTAGTTGATGATCTGTATTAATAAATTCTAAGAAGATATCCTCGTGTTGTTGGTGATCACGTAAAAAAAATGGTGACGTATTTATATGTATTTAGTGCGTGAATGACATACTAGGTTCTTATTCAGATTTATGGTGCTAGTGTTATCATAATAAATGGGAATCTTAGTATAGTGTAGAGTATAGTCTTCTAGTGCTTCATCAACCAATTTGTCATGACCCGCACCCGGATATTCGAGCACAAGTACGTGGGCCATGCCCAGCCTATGTCGCAGTATCGGCGGTATAACGTTGTCAAGTACCCAGTATATATCTACAACATATATGATCTACAACAACAACTTATACACAAATCACATACATCTAAAGAAGATATGAATAAGAAGGGATAACAGTATCACTAAATCAACTAGAATCTACAAATGATCATAAGTATCAAGAATGTGTCGGAGACAAATCCGACAACCAAACATGAATCTAAATGACGAATAATGGCCTAGAGCTCCCAGAATTCCTAGAGCTCCCAGAAGACAAATTATGGTAAATGGAACATCGAGAACCTATCTTAGCTAGCATCGTCATGTGGTCCAAGTATGTGGGGCATAACAACTCCTAAAAATGTTGGTTATCCAGTCAGGATTGAAGCGGAGTACTTAAACTAACAACAGTTCCATTTAAATTGACAAAAACTATAAATAACAGAAAGCAATGAAATACATGATGGATAAGTAGAACTATACAGTGGAAAAGCAGGGAAATCATGTGAGCATGTCATGGTAATAATGTACTGTAAGTAATCATGGGTACAGTATAACAGCAGGTGATAATCTGGAATAGAACATGTACTACTACTGAGTAGTTCCTTGAGATATTAGTTTATTATGTGATCGACTTGGGACTAGGATCAGGCTATCCATATGATCGGCTATGCACAAGAACAAGCACAAGTAAACCTAGAGATCAGGCCGGCCATACATAAAAGCTATGCACAAGTACAAGTAAGGTTAGGCTACACCCTACGTGTGCCGAGGGTGAGCTATGCACAAGTAAGTAGTGGTATGATCACATAATCTTCTAATATCTTCCCATCCCCCGACTAGTATAAAGGATCCAACCATACCACGTTACGACACGGGATTCTCTAAGAGGATAGCAAATCCCCTTCGGAATCGGTGTATATATAAGTACAAGGACAATAGTCATGAACGAAACATGTACCAGTATAACAGAATAACCAAGAGTAACATCTCATGACGGGATCCAAGCTATACCAATCCGTGTACTCTCTGTCATATATCAAGTATAACACTGCAAACTGGTATCATAGAGACTATCAAGATAATAAAAACTATCAGAGAATGTACTCGCCTCAATTTAGCTGGAGTCGACGTGCACAACACGAACGTGTCGACACGAAATAGGTAACGATGCGAAGCTCCACAAGATGGTCCCAAACAATGGCACATGCCATTCCATTGAGTCCAGAATAGTCTAAATAGCCTAGTTTGATATATAGAAGCCCAAAATTAGAGTCCGACACGATATTCGAATCAAGAAAGCGTAACATTAGAAATATGTTTATAACTATTCCTTGAAAAACATTAGAAATATGTTTATAACTATTCCTTGAAAATCAAATAAATACGTTTATAACTATTCCTTGAAAATCGCGATTA
The DNA here is from genome assembly GCA_029216955.1 of Iris pallida. NCBI lineage: Eukaryota > Viridiplantae > Streptophyta > Magnoliopsida > Asparagales > Iridaceae > Iris > Iris pallida. The sequence continues at coordinate 16,161,457 of JANAVB010037419.1, read as the reverse complement.
GTGATTTTAAGGGGAAAGTGTAACTAAAATACGTTTATAACTATTCCTTGAAAATCACTTCCAATATTTAAAAACTATAATTTTTAGTTACAAAATATTAATAGGTAACAGTAGAAACCCAAAAATCATTTAGAGTTTTACAAAATCCAACTATATATATATATGCTAATAATATGCATTGCATGTTGTAGGTTATTAAAATATCAAGTTTGCACATCGTTATTCGTACATCGAAACCTACGACACGTAAATCAAGACAAAAGGATCAACAGTAACATTAACAATCTTATCGTAGCGATCCACATAGTCATCTTGTCAATTTAAGCGTTGTGGGATTAATGGAATCGACTGATCTCATTTTTGATGCACGGATTCCGAAATACGAACATAATATGAATTAATTATAACTAATAGTGATACATAAAAAAAAAATCTACAGACGTCATTGGATGATGAAAAAAAATATCACCAATGTGTCCAAATGGTCAAATTAGCTAGAATAGCCTACCCATAAGTCCAATTTGGACACAGGGGCAAAATAGTAATTTTGGGTCATAACGATGTCCGCCGATGGACCTGCCTTGCAGCAAAAAATGTGCCAAGAATCAAGTCTACAAAACCTTACAAATTTTAAGTCCACGAGTCCAGAATGACGATACGAACCCAACGGTACATCCGAAATTGGATTTCGATGAGCCGATCTCAAAAGACATGTTGACCAGGACATTAGAATCCGGCTTACACGAAATTGCGTGCCGAAGCCAAAGTCCTCCAAACGCAGCAAATTATATATGAATTCTAGCCAGAACGACGATACGAGTCCACTAGTGGCGTCAGAACTGGAATCCAAAGTTTCGGCTTCAAAATTGGGATTTTATAAGTTGGAAATTACGGTTTTGAGAGGCCAACTTTGGCGTCGATTTCAACCAACCAAACAACATCCTATGAAGCTAAAACTCTTATGACACGAAGGTGGTTATACCTGCTATGCACCAGAGTTGGTTGTTCAACGACCGTAGGTTCGACGAGAGAGAAACGAATCTACAAAGTTGGCTCCACGAAACTGTCCAAAAATAATGTAATTTAAATGATCAACTTGGTGGCCGATTTTGATCTATCAAACGATCGAATTAACGGTTGAAAGTTTAGAGGAGTGAAGGGTTATATACTGATATGGAGAAAAGGAAACAGATCAACGATTCAACGGTCGAATTGTCCAAAAAATTATGTCCAAAGTTGCTGTCCCGGAACGCAATTCTGGATTCGATTTTGCGCGTGTCATGATGGAATCCCGTGTGAAATGCACGAATCACTTGTTTCACGGGTCAGGGACGAAGGTGGCGCGCTTGGAGGTGTTTGTCGGAGGTCGTCGGGGCCAAGCACAATCGTGGGCGGTGATGAACGACCGTCGCCACTCTTCTGCTTCTACTAGCAGCGGTGTGCGCACGCGCTGTGCTTGCACGACTGTTGCGCTCGCTATTGTTAACGCCTCGCCTCGCGCGATGGCTTGTAGTGAGCAGCGCTCGGGTGTGCGTAAGCGGCGCATGACTGCGGGCGCGTGGTCGAAGACTAGCTGGGGCTCGCCGTCGAGGGGTGGTGCGCGACTTCAAAACCACTGCACAGCAGCCACCGCTATTGTACAGCAGCGACAGTAGCATTATGCTGCTATCAGTAGGTCGCTTGCCTTGTAGCGACCGTCGGGGCCCATCAGGGTAGTCGCTAGTGGTGGCGAAGCAGTAGCAGCAATAACATTAGGAGGAAGAAGAAGGGTTGTGAAGGAGTAGTGTAAGAAAATAAAAATGAGAAGGAGTAGTGTAAGAAAATAAAAATGAGAAGGAGAAGAAGAGCTTTAGCATGTGAATAGAAGAGGAGGAGATGGGTTGGTATGCTGTGCGTTTGACAGGGGAAGGACTAGGCGTGCCTGCGCATACTGCTACAGCAGTATGTAGCAGAGAAGTAGAAAGAGAAGGAAATTTTGAATGGATTAGAAATGGGTTATTGGGTTGTGGAGGTTGCCTAAGGCTTCACATGGGGTGTTGGTATTTAAGGAAGGGGGAATTAATTCTTTGACATACTAAAAAATTGTTGATTAATACATATTATCCTATTTGTTATCTATTGCTAACATTCTATTTTTAATAATTAAATAAGTATGTAAATAAGTAAGCATGGGGCAACAACCTAAATGATAGTTTAGCCTATTGACAATTATAGATCTATTTATGTATGTATACGTAAATTATAACCAGGTAGCATTAGCTATTAAACTAAATTTTATATGTACTAGTCATGTAACGCCCCAGTCCCAAATACTTAGGACTAAGAACGTAGACATGCCAGCTCTATACATACGAAGCATACTCCAATATATGGAACCCTCGTATGTATACATAAGCTGTAAAATGCAGTAGAAACCATAACAACTAATCTCATCCACAAAATAAAGAAATAAAAGATATCGTATAATCAACTATGAAATGTCTTTGTACAATATGTTGGGCGGAGACAAATCTACTACCAACTGTTTAAAAGAGAGGAATACATGAACAATGGAAGAGTTTGATAACAAAGTGAAGGACGATCCAAGAGCAATCATCTTCGAAGGGATATTGAAGATCACGGCCTTGGCTAGAACACCTGCAAAAAGACAATAATACACACCTGGAGAGATCACCAGGTCCTCAGAGGGACGTAACAAGATACATAATATCATGCCATATAAACTGAATATAAACTGCTCAATAATAAGTCAAATCAGATTATTACATGGTCCAATACTCCATCCTTGAACTAGCGTACCATCCCCCCAACCAAACAAGGACAAGAGATGGCACCCTAATCCATGATGAAGTATATTTCCATACCATGCATCCAATATGTTATCCGGACCACAACAAGGTTCAGCACCTTCGCATCGAAGTAGTGAACCACACCTACAAGGAAACAAGGACAAGGTGTGGCAAACTAGTCCGCGACAAGTTACTGTTCCAAGCCGCGATCAGATATAAGTACCCAAACCAAAGAGGTACCTACACCCAACGGATAAGGGTCACCTAACCACTCTAAGTGGAAATGTATTTTGAGAATAGTACATGGTCGCATAACCTCCAAGTCCAATCAAGGAAAATAATATAATATAATATAATACTCAGTAGCGAGTCTAAACATTATATACCATTCCTTAGTATCGAGCGAGTCTATAGTATATAGTCTACCTATCGTTCCTCAGTGTCGAGCGAGTCTACGATAGATAGGGAGGAGGTCAACGTCTACTTGCATTCTCTCCGCCCAATGCTCTAACTCTAATAACTACTAGTCTTCTATCATGCAATCCTAATAGTAGTTATAGCCTAACAAACGTCCCCACGTATCGGTGGCCAGCCGACCATGCAAGTACAAGACCTATATGCAACTCATGACTCGTGGCAAACCTGTGTCAAGGCCAATGAATGCAAGTAGTCTCTCTAATCTAGGTTTAATTGGCATAGTGCAAGCAACAGGAAATATAAATAAGCAGTAGAATTGCATAAATATAAGACTATTTAGGAAAGTTTATCTTGTAGTAAATAAATAAGAAATAAATGCATGCAATATATGAGCTAAAGTACATAGACAGTAGATGGTAAGGTATCTTGCCTGAGGGTGGTGCGTAGAAAAAACAAGTCCAGTGATCAGAATCGGTCGCTATGAAAAGTTAGATCCCACAAATGACTTCGGATGCTGCAATAAACATCACAAATCTGTTTGGTATAAAAGATATGTCTAAGAAATGCCTGTCCAAAAGTCCAATTCTGGACACAGGGGCAAAATCGTAATTTTGGATCAATGTCTGCCGTTGGACCCGTTTTGCACCGAAATGCGTACCAGTACCTATGGTCTCTAAAGTCGTTAAACTATATGTCTACGGGTTCGTTTTGAGGAGACGAACCCAGCCGTATGTCAAAAGTTGGATTCCGGTGAGCCGTGCACAATTTTGCTTGTTGGATCGGGTCGCGGGCCCGCTAAAACGACGGTCCGGTCGACCTTCTCAGAATCAGACCAAACTTGGTATACAGGACCGAAAAAACGATACGTCCTATTGGCGCAAGTTTTATCTCGATACGACGAACGTGCACAAAGTTATGGGCTAGTTTGCACAAAGGCCGATACGGGATATCTCGGTGGATACGCCTCGTTTTCGTCATGCACGCACAACGAAATCGTGTTCCGTCGAATCCCACACGTTTGCGAAGTCAATACGCACCTTTTGATGCTTTCGGTTCATGACCACGTCGCCCGATTTGTCAGGGAACACGTCGTATCAGGCTATTTCCAAAAAAATCTATTTTTAAAAGCAATTTTTATGGATTTTTGAAATCTATTTTCTGGATATACATATGATGAAATCGAAAACTAAGAGAAGGGTTTTACTCTTGTATAGGTTGTCTATAATCCTGTTTAATTAGATTCTCAAAATTGTAAGTGTATTGGCTAGGGTTTGCCTTCTAAGTTGGGTATTAGGATTGTTTTATCCTCTGTTTATGAACAGATATTTGATTGACTTTGAGTCGATCTTTCGAGCGATATAGGACAGTAAGCTACAAACTATCTGAATGCAGACGAAGAGGGTCATGTGGTGATCGAACCTGTGGAGACGGATCGGGAAACGATCGAGGAATGGTGGAGAAATTCCAACACGAATAGGGGTTCGGGACTGCAGCGCTGCTGCTCTGTTATCTACTTGTTGTGATTGTCACTGCTGTTGTAGCCGGCAATCTGTGGTTGCTCCGGCGACCGTCCAGCATCTACAGGCAGTGCACGATGGTAGGGAAGATGTGGGGGTGATCGTGGAGTATCAGGATTCGAGAGATTGGGTTCTCGATAGAATTTTTTTAAGAGGTTCGGAGAAATTTTGATATATAAACATATCCTTTTTTCGAATATCTAAATTTAAATCTAAATCTGTTTTAGGTTTTAAATTCGAACGAGGTTAGCTATGATCCCTTCGAGAATATGATAGGGATCGCGTATGAAAAATTTGATTTGGATTTGGTTAGGATTGGATTGGATTTAAATCCGGTTACAGTTGTTGTTGCTTATTTTATTTATTTTTTTTAAGAGGCAAAGCCTCGGTCTCTTTTGGACGAAGGTGAACAGTGCTATTACACTGTTCAAATGTTATTTCTTTTTTTTTCCTTTTTTTTCTATTTTACATATATAAGCATATATATACATATATATATATATATATATATATATATATATATATATATATATATATATATATATATATATATATATATATATATGTGTGTGTGTGTGTGCAAAACCGCTCCCCATTTATTTCATGAAAACAAAAGCCGGAGCTATACAAGTATACCAGAAGGCGCAAAATGTAGAAGCCTATACATGTATACTAACAAAAGGAGGGGAGAAGAGGAACCCGAAGGCTAGTCCCTGGATAGGAGGGAGTTCCAAAAAATCGACTGCCATGATGACAGAGGGACCTTCGCTTGCTACATTGCCGGATGGTCTCTCGAATAAGCTGGTCGGCGTCGTACTGGTGGCCTTCATATCTAGCCTTGTTGCGGTTCTTCCAGATTACCCACGTGGAAGCTGCTGCTACGATCTGGTGGCCATGGGACGCTGAACCCCATGACTCAACGAGGTCGTCTAAGCACCTGCCCCGTAGAATCATCCTAAAGCGTTGGGAAATAACACTCCAGACCTTGACCGAAAGATCGCCCTGACAGAAGATGTGGTCCACTGTTTCGGATTGACGATCCGTGCAACAGGTGCACGCGGATGCTAGGCTAAACCCGATGGTATTGAGGGTGTCATCGGTGGGAAGGATCTTGCGCAGGGCTCTCCAGATGAGGAAGGACCACTTCTTGGGGATGCATGTCTGCCCGAATCGGGCGATGCTGCGGGCAGGCACCGCATTACCCTGGACCACTCTCCTGGCAGATCTGACCGAGAAGGAACCCGAAGCGTCCATTGACCACCGGATCTCGTCTGCGTTGGGCCCGATCGTAACTCCACCTCGGCGGATGCGATCGACCGCCTCAGGACCGGCCCACTGCTGAACCTCGTTCCATCTGCAGGTGTTATCGTTGGGGTCCCACATGTCCTTGATCTTGCATTTCCTGTGGGCTTCTGAGAGGTAAGGAAGTATATATATATATATATATATATTATACAAAACACAAAGGTTTTTGAATCCTAGGGCTGACTGTGCCAAGATAAAGAGTAGTTGGGATTTAATCTTGGTGAATCAACGGTTGTGGGGTTTTATGGGGAATCTAAAGAGTGGGGTTTGCACTCATAATGGTTGTGGATGAGCAGTATTGAGAGTAGGGTTTTATGGGGAATAAGCATTATTGAGAGTGGGATTTTATGGGAAATCCAAAGAGTGGGGTTTGCACTCATAATGGTTGTGGATGAGCATTATTGAGAGTGGGGTTTTATGGAGAATCCAAAGAAAATTCACATCTAGCAGTGGTTGGGATTTAATATTTTGATGGGGGCCTCATAATTATTATTGTTCGTATAAAATTGGGGGTCCAAGATTTTGAGGGGGAATACCTTAAATGAACCATGCCCTATGGGCACGGGTTATGACTAGTATATATATATATATATATATATATATATATATATATATATATATATATATATATATATATATAATATAGACAATAATTTTGTACCAAAATTACCTTATATATTTATACATGACAATTAAACCAAATATTTAATTTAACTACAAAGCTAATTTTTTTTTAAAGTGTCATAAGAGAAAAAGCTAAAATCCTTAATAATCTTTCAAAATTAATAAAAATATTTTTCTTAATTATTTATACATAGCTTGTACACTTAATATATGTATGTATCCTTTTCTACTAGGGGTATTTACTCATATATTCATATTGACAATCATTTACCAATAATTTTCAAAGAACCAATTAATGATATTTAAATATCAATAACAACAATAATAATATCAAGTATAAAATAATGAAAATAAAAAGTAGGGTTATAATAAGTTTGGGATAGTCATATCACTACTAGTATTATTATTATCATTATATATATATATATATATATAT
>JANAVB010037419.1:15770414-16150998 GCA_029216955.1 Iris pallida | reverse complement strand
ATATAAGATAAAAAAAAAAAAATATATATATATATATCACATGGTAGTGAGTTTGGGTAATGGTGATATTGTATGCTATCTTATAGATATGTTGTATATATGTTATATATATTTAGGGAGTATAGATATGTATGCTATATATATGTCAGTAGTATATATATATATATATATATATATATATATATATATATATATATATATATATATATATATATATATATGTGGTGTGTGTGTGTGTGTGTGTGTGGTGTGTGTGTGTGTGTGTGTGTGTGTGTGTGATTGGCTATATATATGTAAGTATAGATATGTACATTAGAGGAACAACTTGCCGTGGTTGCTTAGTGGGCCTTTAATGCAGTCAGTAGTAGCAACGAGAAGTTTGGCAAGATTCCTTCTTGCTCTGTATCTACTAAGGAATTCCTGGACTTTCAAGTGGCGGCGGGTCTGGTTGACATTCCCTACTCTAGGAACTGTTTCACGTGGGTAGACAGGCAATGTGGACACCCTAAGCAAGGATCTCGACTCGACAGGGTCCTTCTCGACTCTAACTTTTTGGAGTGGGCCCCTCTTTCTTCTGTGTCTCATCTGAATAGGGCAAAATCTGACCATGCTCCCATCCTCCTTACTCTTGCTAAAGAAAAGCCGGACTCACCAAGGCCTTTTCGCTTTCTAGATTTCTGGAAAGACCATGACGACTTTCATCGTACTGTGTGGCTGCATGGGGTTCGATTGATCATGCTAATAGTTTGTTTAAATTGGGATTGCGCTTGGCTGCCACTAGGAAAGCTTTGTGGGGGTGGAGTAGAGCTGCCTTTGGTGATATTTTTCAAGAATTTAAGAAGGCCGAGGACAAAGTTACAGCTTTGGAGGTGGCTTATGAAGCCAATCCTTCTCTTCGTGCACAATGGCTTGAAGCGAGGGCTCATCTTAAACAAAGGCTCCGTATTGAGGATGCCTATTGGAAGCAGAAGGCTCATTAAGTGGGACACAGACGGTGATAGGAATTCAAAATTCTATCATTCCTGCGTTCATCTAAACAGTGTCATCTTCACATTCATTCTCTTCTTTCTACGACTAGATCTAATCTCCTCAAACTGGAAGAGATCAACCGAGGGCTAATAACTATTATAGTAAGGTATTTCTGCAACTCCTCTTACTATTAATGATGACTACCTCAGCCCTATTCTTGCATATTACATATGAGGATAATATAGCTCTCTCTGCCAAACCTTATATGAGGAGCTATCGACACTCTTAAGTGTATGGATCCCTATAGTGCCTCAGGTCCTGATGGATTCCTAGGGTCATTTTATCGATCATATTGGCATATCGTTGGGGAGGACATCTTTCTAGCAGTCCTTTTGTTCATGGATGGATTTGCATTGCCTAAGTCCATCACCAGTACATTCATTCTTCCAATTTCGAAGGTCAAGAACCCTCATTGTCTCCATGAATATAGGTCGATTAGTCTCTGTTGTAATTTTGTCAACAACATCATTTCTAAATTGCTTTCTAGAAGATTGGTGGAGATCCTTCCTTGCATCATTTCTAAGGAGCAAAGTAGTTTTGTTAAAGGAAGGGAATCATTGATAATATCATCTTAGCACAAGAATGGCCTCAGACTTGGAGCATAAACATTGGGGAGGCAACACTATCGTCAAATTGGACATGAGCAAGGCTTATGATCGTATCAATTGGACATTCTTGCTAAGGGTTTTGAAGAAATATGGGTTTTTGGTTGAATGGAGAGATATGATCTTACACCTTATAGATAATGTCTGGTTTTCCACTCTCATAAATGAAAGAGCAGCTCAGGTTATTTTCATGGCTTTTGTGGATTGCGACAGGGAGATCCTATTTGCCAGCTCTATTTATTATTGCTGCAGAGGCACTGAGCAGAAGTCTCATCAATCTCAACTCTACTATGGGCTATAAAGGGACTCTTCGCCTAGTGGCTATCCCAGAGTCTCGCATCTGGCCTATGCAGATGACGTAGTTATCGTCTCAGGTGCGGACCTCAACTCCATACACAAACTGATGCAGGTAATAAATTCATATGAAATAAACTCGGGACAGAAAGTGAACTACAGTAAATCTGCCATGATTTTATCGTCCAAAATTCTCCCTGCCGCTTAGCACAAATCCAGGAGATTACTGGATTTGAAATGAAACAACCCCCTCTACTATATCTGGGTTGTCCCCTTACAGTGGGCAGAAGAAATACTGCAATATACGAGGATCTGATAGATAAAGTCAGAAATAGAATTGCGGGATTGAACAATAAAATCCTGTCTTTCGGTGGCCGCTTAGTGCTCATTAAGTCGGTCCTTTCTTCGATCCCTATTCACTGTTTGTCGGCTTGCAACCCTCCTAAAATAGTGATACACTGGATTGAAAGTATGCTCGATGGATTTCTTTGGGGTTCAAAGGACGGAATTCAAGATCATGGCTTAAATGGGATCGTGTTGCTCAACCTATTGAAGAAAAAGGATTGGGAGTTAGACGACTGTCGGCGGTGATGGATGCTCTTACAGTAAAACTATGGTGGAAATTACGATCAACTGACTCTCTATGGTCTTCATTCATGAAAGCCAAATACTGTAGGCATGATCAACCTTCTGAAGTTGACATTACTTCTGCTGCATCTCATGTGTGGAAGAGATTAGTTCGTGGCAGATAGCTTGGTGATGTATGGATTCAACAAGAGGAGGGGGGAAGGTGCTCCTGGGGACCATCTCCTTCAGGTTCTTTCAGTATTCATTCAGCTGGGTATCACACTAGAATTCAGTTTAACCGAGAACCTTTATATAAAAATGAATGGAACAAATATCTCCCTACGAAGTGGTCAGTACTTCTTTGGCGAATATTGATGAATAAACTCCCAACCGATGATTCAATCCAGAAATTAGGCTACTCCATTGCATCCGCATGTCACTGCTGCTTGCGTCGGGATACAGAGTCGATCAACCATATATTCAATGAAGGAGAATTTGCTACTGATGTTTGGGGACACTTCCAGTCAGCTATTGGCGTTCGGGTCAGGGAAGTGGATATAAGGAGAAGGCTTAAAGTATGGTGGCGCGGTAGGAATAAACATGTTAAGCAAATCGTTGTCGGAGCGATCTGCTGGGCGTTGTGGAAAAATCGAAACAATTGGAGATATGAGGGCTACTCCTACAACTCCGTGCAGCTGGTGGCAGAGATGACGAGGCAGATCAAGAAGGTTTTGATTAGATGCAGACATGCTACTATCCCGGATTGCTTCTAGAATGGGATGTTTTTTGTGTCCTTGTGCTCAGTTTTTCGAACTTCTCCAGTTTGGATATATATATATATATATATATATATATATATATATATATATATATATATATATATATATATATATATATATATATATATATACTCATTAGTTAGATGAAGGTTGTCTCGAACTTGTAATATGAGTTTCTACTCATCTTTTGTAACCTGAGTTGGTACTCATTATATCATTAATAAAATTCTAGTGTTCTAAAAAAATTATATATATATATAGATGTGTGAGAGGTTGTTATGTATATGTTTATAAGAGAATAGCCTATGGTATAGCCTAAGGTATCCTAGAAATAGCCTATGAGTTATATTGAGTTGTATACCCTAGAGTTGACCCAAATAGGCCAAATTGAACTTGTAGACTAGAGTTTGACAAAACCCTTGACTGTTGACCAAGTTAGCTAGATGTTGACCTAGTTTGACTAGAGGGTTGACCAGAGTTGACCAAGAGTTGACTTTGACCTAGAATGACCTAGTATCATGTAGATTGCATTGCAAACTTCAATTATTACATATTGAACACATTATAACCTATTTTGCTCTAAATAGGACCTTGTGACTCTGGTTCGGACATCTATACATATCAGTTGCTCAGGGTATCAGGCGAGTACATTCTCTGATAGTTGTTCTCAGTATTTGATATCTATTATGATTCTTGTATTTAGCAATGCTATATTTGATTCTCGACACGTTGGTCACACGGATTGGTATTTCTGGATCCCGTCTTGAGATGTTACCATTGTTATCGTATTAACATCGTACACGACTTGTTCATTAGATATTGTACATGATAGTTTCATAAAACATTGTTCGTGTATCGTACATGTCATGGTTGGATCCACTGTACTAGTTGGGGCGGGAGAAATCCTAGAAAGAGATGTGATCAAATTCTTATTATTATTGTTAGACATTGTAAGTGTAATCGTACACCTCACACGTGATTAACCATGCTATGTAGCTATTGTATAAGTTTCCAAGCCGATCATTTCTCGAAACTAGTATTTCAAACACATAGTATGTATAGTAGTTATAGTTTCCGTCATATTCTCTGAATCGTACTTACATGTTGTCTATTTATTTCCATTCTTGTACATTGTACCCTTCACATCGTTCATCCCTCATAGTACCATTGTTAGGATATGATTACATATTAGTAGCTCTATATTTCTCATCACTTATAGTACTCTCTACTTGCAGTTTTATAGTTTTTATCATTTTATTGGAACTACTGTCGGTTTATGTATTCGCTCCATCCTGACTGGATACGTTGACAAAATATTACAGATGATTTAGATGACTGTCCTACCTACTACGAGGCATATGAGGGTGGCACATAGGAGTATTGAGGAGGATTCTTCTTAGTAGATTTTGCCTTAGATATAGTTTAGAATTATTAGTTTTCACGTTGTATCGGATTGTGTGATTTGATAACTCTACTATTTTTTTTCAGTTTCTTCCTTTTATCTGATTCCATATTGCGCTCTATCTTCCTTAGACTTGTGATTGAGATTATATAGTTGAGATGTCATATTATACCTCCATGCGGAGATGACAGGCTATATGATTCATATTGTTAGTTGATAGATATTGTAGATGACCTATAGAGCGTTGACACTGCGGCGTAGGCTGGACGTACCCACGTTCTCGTACCCCTAATCAGGGTACGGACCGTGACAAAAGCCAACCGCCGCTCGAAGCTAAGTCTGGATCTAGCATGGTGTTAAAGGACAACACGAAGAAGAAGACATGACTCTTCAGAAGAAACTCCCCCTTTTATAGGATCGGGAGTCGTCCAAACTATAGGCCACTTGGCCGACGGTCAAAATTTTCTCATTAATGGGAAGAACCTAGGACTCGGCACAACGGGTCTCAATTAATAGGCCCATTCAAGTGAGTCTCCAAACTGTTCAAATGCTCCTTGAAATCCCCCAAGTAACTGTGGCAATTAAGTGGGAGTCGTTCATTAAGGAGCGGTCCTTCATTTCTCTTTAAAAGAAGACTTCAAAGCCAATGCCTTCAATCCAGAGGCGCGGCTATATTCCTGCACCAACCTTAGGCGCAGACTAGTGATGTTTTCATACCATCTCAACTCCAACGGCACAGCTTTCTGCTCCGACCCGGCCCGTTCAACGGCCCCTTTTACTCAGCAAAGACTTGGGAGACACCGTTTGCCTGCAGCACAAGCCCGAATGCTACTCTAAAAGCATAGTAAAATGGACTATCTGAAGGTGCAGCCTACTCGTCGCCCTAAAGCATAGTGACTTTACCCGAAACACAGCTTGCTCGTTGGCCCTAAAAGCAAAGAGGGCCCATTGTCTTCGAAACATTGTCCACTTGTCGCCCTAAAGCACAGAGGCTCCGTCGTCTCCAGATGCACAATCGTCGCCTTAGAAGCGCAGCCAGCATTGCCTGAAGCGTAGGCGGCATGGTCCCACCCAATCGGTTTGCTTAAACCGCCTCTCTCAAAGATATGATTGGGATTGATAAAGTTAATATCTTATCAGATTGATTTAAATCTCGGACGAAGATTATGCACAATCCAAATCTGAGATGAAATGCCATGATTTGCTTGGCTACATCCGAACAAGCAAATCGGTACGCTCCACGTGTCACCTCCTTCGGTTATTTTGATAACCACCAGAGATCTTATTTGAGGGGAATCTCTGCACCCGCCACGTGTTAGCACCACAGAAGCCTGCACCGTACAAGGATGGCAGATTCCATCATATCTCGAAATCCTAATATACATCGCATATGTGCCCCTCACCTATATAAATAGAAGTTTTCTCCCAACAAGATGATCGACAAGGAGAAGAAGATCCACCGAATTATCAAAATCTTCAACTTCGACGTCCTCCTGATTGGCAACCCTAGAGTTCCATCGAAGGCACCAGAAAGTCGGAGCAAGTCTCATATCATCATCGCATCGTCAACGAAGTAAAGGAGCCACTGTAGTGCTCGATCTCCACCATCACATTTTTCCAGAAACTTTTATACTTAGATTTCTTTGCATAAGAATCAATTGTACTCTTTTTTACGTTCATAATACAAAAAGTTCATTCAACCTTTTGTCATGTCGAACAAGATGGCGACTCTGCTGGGGACTACCTTCTCCTGCAACGAGAAGGTGGTGACGCTATCCGATGATGACTTACTGGGATCCTCTCAGAAGATGTTGGTCATACGCTTCGACCAATAAGCTTTTGAAGATCTCCTTTCTTAAGAGAATTCGAGCCCTTCGAAGCGGTTCGTAAAACCGAAGAAGACTCGACAGACATGGGTGCCTAAGGCAACTGCGACGAGCAGCATGATGGAGGGGAATGCGTCTTAGACCCCCTCGTCGATGAAGCCCCGAAGATCCCTTCGACCGCTGATGCCAGGCCATCTCTCTATCATCCCTTGCTCGGGAAACGTAGATAAGATCACGGCTATCCTATGGCAAGCGTGACAAAGGCGCAATGTTGAAAGGAACAGATGATGGCTCGCCCACTCATAGAGGATGCTACACCAGTGAGAACTTCTATCTTCGATAGAATAACCGGTCCATCAGGTATGGCCATGTTGCATTCCGAATACTAGGAGGAGATCCAAGGCAGCACTCGCCCCATGCGATCAAATTGCTATGCCGATGGCGGTACGGAGGCCCGCGTTGACACTAACGTGCGCAGCCAATGGAAAGCTATACAAGACCATCCCAGACTCTCCGAAGCCTTGTCCGGCGGAACCGCGTCATCCCTTGAGCACCCACTCGCACTATTCAAGGCCGGCGGTACGTCATTAGCGACTCTCTGATCGAGGCATACTCGGACCTTACCCACAGGAACTCGAAGGAAAAATTCCTTCCCCATATCTCTTCGATTGCGCACAGCGCTCCTGTGCACACGAAGGAAGTAGAGGCATGAAGACTTTGTCTGCTCCCTACAAGCGTAGGATGAGAGAAGAATCTGAGACGCAGTTGGTGTCTAAATCAAGGCCCAACTGTACTCAGATTACCATCAACTACTTCTGTTGTCAAGCAGATCCATCACCGCCAAAGAGGAGGTCCGTCTTTCAAAGGCTGCGACCGAGAACTTGTGAGGAAGAAGAACAGCTCCGCGTTGCTTCATGCAATGTTGCTCGAGACTCTCCATCCCAGAAGAAGCTATCCGAGAAACCCCTTTCCTCGGTTGGCAAGTCCAAATACCGGCCTGGGGGTAGCAAGAAGCATGTGCCAAGGAAGGCGTATTCCAACACACGCGCTCCAAGGACGGATCATCGTCGCAAGAAGATGGTTCATCGACCACTGTACCTGCTGGGGGTAGCCAGCCTGCTACGGTGTGTAACAACCCTTCCTTTCAGCATGACGAAGAGACGTATGACACCGACACTTCTGCGGGCATAAACAGTCAGAAGACCGGGGGTGTAGGGACAATGTCGAATCAGAGGACGATCGCAACTTGCCAGTCTTCCCACAAGACGATGAGTACCATCACTCCGAACCAAAAAGCGAAAGATCTACCACACCTTCTACTTACACGCACATAGCATCTGTGCACATGGCGGCTGATGACAACGAAGAATCAAGCAAAAGTGTTGATCAGCAGAAACGTATTGAGGATCTCGAAGGAAGTCTTAACACATTGAACATATCCATGCAGACTTTAGCCTCAGTCGTTCTGGAGATCAAGGATAGATTGGTTCCCACTGCCTCCACACCTGTAGCTCCGATGTTTCGTGATGGGTCTGGTACCCTGCCCGTCATAAACCAAGTCGCACAGTCGTCTGCCACTCCATCGACCATCAATCCACCAGTATCCAACGAAATACAACAAGCACTCGAGGAGCTATACGCTCGCCATGATGCCGAAGAAAATCAAGCCATACTCCGAAAGATGGGCATCCGACAGCCTTATCCTGCTGAGTGGGACAATGTGGTTTATCCTCCCAAATATAAACCACAAACTATCACCCCTTATGATACTAGGAGTCGTCCAGACGATACTTGAGGTACTTTGCCTCAGTAACAAGACACCGGCCAAAGGATGACGCCCTTCTCACCAACATCTTCATTGGAGTTCTACAGGGGGTGGCCTATGAATGGTTCTGCGTTTGCCTGACAATTGCATTAAATCCTTTGAAGACCTGAAAAACATGTTCCTGGAACTGTTCTACGAAGGAGGGCTGAACATAACAATGTCTATTCTCATGGACATCGTTCAGAAAGAAAAAGAGCTTGTACGAGCGTACATTGAACGCTTCTGCCAGGCTGCCCTAAGGCTACCTCCAGGCATGCCTGAGCCTATGCTCATGGATTCATGCCGCAAGAATATGCTCCCTGCCATCAAACTGTGGCACAGTGCTCCCTGCACCAAGTGGACGCCCTTCATTACTGAAGCAGACGTAGCTCAAAAGAAGGCACAGGACGCACAACTCCTGGGTCTGAACTTCCCCTCTATTGAAGATAAAGGGAAGCGAGTAAGAGATTGTAAAGGCAAGCAACCTATGGCCATCAATATTACAAATTATCCAGTGCTCTTGAGCTCCAAGCCAGCCGAAGCACATAAGCCGAAGGAAACCTACTCCTTCAATGACGAAGACACTCTCGAGTTATTCAAGATGCTGAGAAAGGGCGGCAAGCTGCAGCTTCCACCTCCCAAGCGTCCTGACGAAGTAGGAAAGGTGGATAATCCTAAGTACTGCCATTACCACCATTACATCCACCACTCAACACGCGACTTCTACATCTTGAAAAGACAGATTCAACGTCTTATTAACGCTAAAGTCATCTCCCTCGATTACGAGGAAAAGACTGTGACGGCCAAGATAGTCACGATACAGTTCGGGAGCTTCCTGTTAGCCGAGACTCAAGACGGCGTTGTCCCCATCCCAAAGGCAATGATGGAATTCGTCAACCTTTTGCCCGCCAAGGACAATGCCCAGGGCCTCATCCCCTTCACAACACCGCAAGGTGAAGTAATGTGGGTTCATCCAGATCTCACTCCTGACATGATTGCGCTAGCGGCGTGCCCGGCTAAAGGGAGGAAGGTCAGGACATGTTGCATGGTCTCCTCCTTGGTAGAAGACACCAGGGTGACCACTCGTTCGGCTCTCTAGCAAGAGGAAAATTAGGCTCCTGAAGAAGAGATGCCCCCACCGGTGACCCATTCTACTCCCGATACAGCACAAGTCGAACCTTCTAAACATCCTGCCGCAGATAAGCTGAAACAGAAGGAGGTCCGCTTCGATAAGCCTGTACGAAAGGACTCGGCTGTAGGCCTGATCAAGCCCTGTAACTTTGATAAACTGGCACAGATGGCCAACATGCCGGCTCGGTTATCACTCTTCGAACTTCTTCGGCTCTCCAAAGCAACTCGGGATGCCCTCAACGAGGTGCTACAGAACGCAGAGGCTTGCCTCGCACAGGTGAAGCAGCCCAAGGAAGACCCTACGGCATGTCCGCATTGCCATAGCATGGTTAAGGTGATTCCTAACATCACATTTGCGCAACACGATATGCTGCTAAAGAACAACCAGCACAACCGACCCCTGTACTACATAGGATACGTGGGTGCCATCAAGGTCGATCACATTCACATCGACCAGGGCTTATCGCTCAGCATCATCCCTCGAAGTCTGCTCCAAGATCTAGGGATCCTGATGTACCGTCTTATGGCATCGAACACCACCATCAGGAGCTTCAACGCGAGGAAGAGTGAGCCTCTGGGCAAGATCTGATTGAAGTGCCAAATAGGTGATCTTCATACTGAGGTTACCTGTTACGTCATCGATGTGGACATAAACTACAACATATTGCTTGGGCGGCCATGGATCCATGAGTACATGATACTCCCCTGGGACGACGAGTCCAACGATGCCGATGACGAAGCAGAAGCTACAGCCGTCACGGAAGGACCCGTGAGGGTTCGGCTGAAAGGGAAGCCACCTAAAACTCTAGCCCCCCTGGTCAACAAACTCCAGGACAAGGCTCCAGCACGACCACCTCCGACGGCATTAAGCTAGGAGCCCCTGCAAATAAAGCTTTCCCGAAAGGCCCCGACACCCGCTTCAAAGCCGCAGAATACTCTGGCAGCGCCACCTGCGAGGATCAAGATGAAGCGAAAATCTCCTCCACCTTCTTCTGTAGCAGCTATTGCCCACAAGGAATTACAAGATGACGTCTGTGCCAATACCGAGGCACAGTCTTTAGATGATGTAATCCCTCGGGATAAAATTTCATATTTTATTAATAAAAAGTTGTCTTCGAATTACTCTTGTGCACAATGGAACACTAAGTACTTCTTAGACAACGCTCTATGTACTCTACAAACGCAAGTGACAACCGCCAACCTTGTAAACCGAGTTGTCCCCTCCAAAGGCTCCTACTTCCTAGTCCCGCCAAAGAACCCAGATGAGCAACCTATCGTCTTCGGTCGACTGGAACATCCGCAGCAGCCAGCCCTAGGAGAACCAAAACCCGACGACGGCAAGATGCGGCTCTACCGCTATGTTACTCAAGCCAAATATCTCATCCAGAAGATGGGATACGACTTGAACAGCAACAAAGGGCTGAACTACGGCAAAGGTCGGCGACTTCCCTTACGTGTTCGTACTCCGAAAGGGAAGCCTCAGAACTACTACCACCGTAATCGCCGGGGGTTCGGGTATATTACTCCCACGACCACTTCAGAGGGTTCAGAACCGGAGGCTCCACGACACTCGCATTGTTCCGACTCTTCAACCTGGGATTCTGATACCAGTGTAGGCCGGGCCTCCATAAGGTACTATCCGTCAACATAGTTTCTATACACGATCCCGCAGAGGAAGAAGACCAGGCACTCGATTTCTTTGAAGAGGAGCCCTGGGCTCAACGCCTTGGCTCTCAGTGGAAATGGCATTTCGAACAGCGAGAGCCTCCCACCGAGGACGAAGTCGTCCAGATCGACTTAGGGGATGAAACTTCCCCTAAACCCATCTTTGTCGGTAAAAGCCTAACATGAGACGACAAAGATTCTCTTGTACAGCTGGTCCGGGAGTATATAGTCATCTTCACCTGGAGCTATGAAGATATGCCGGGTTTGGACCCACAAGTCGCCGTGCACCGGCTCAACATTCTACCTGACGCCAAACCTATCAAACAGCAGCAGCGTCGCTTCCGTCCCAATATTATGGACGCCATCGAAGAAGAAGTCGATAAACTCCTTTAGAGTTGCTTCATCTACAAAGAACAACAACATGACTTGGTGGCCAATATTGTGCCGTTACTAAGAAGAATGGGAAGATTAGAGTCTGCATAGACTTCTAGGATCTCAACTCGGCCTGTCCAAAAGACGAATTTCCTCTCCCAATCACAGACGTGATGATCGATAACACTTGTGGCTTTGAGCGTATGTCCTTCATGGATGGCTTCTCAGGCTACAACCAAATTAAGATGTTCCCCGAAGACGAAAAGCATACTTCGTCGAACTCCGAAAGGGATATACAGTTATACAGTTATGCCCTTCGGATTAAAGAATGCGGGCGCACCCTACCAGCGGGCTATGAGTACCATATTCTGCAAACATCTTCGCAAGACGGTGGAGTGTTACATCGATGACATTGCCGTCAAGAGCAAAGCCAAGTCCAGCTACTTGGACGACTTACGAATAGTGTTTGACATAATACGGGCGCACCAACTAAAGATGAATCCGGCCAAGTCCTTCCTAGGCGTCTCCAGCGGCAAGGTCTTAGGCTTCATCGTCACGGTGAAAGGAATCCATATTGAACCGGAGAAGACGAAGGTAATCCTGGACATGGCTCCCCCGAAGAATCTTAGGGAACTTCGAGGCCTGTAAGGACGTCTGGCATACATCCGAAGATTCATATCAAACATCTCTGGTCGATGTCAGCCCTTCACCAAACTGATGAAAAAGGCGGTCTCCTTTGTATGGACTGAAGAGTTCCAGCAAGCATTCGAAGACATCAAGAAGTACCTCACCAGTCCCCCTGTTCTGGTAGGTCTAGTAATAGGAAGACCTTTTCTATTATACGTCCGAACCATGGATCACTCTCTCGTGGCATTATTGGCCCAGAAGTGCGATGAATGACACGAGCAGGCCATCTATTACCTCAGCAGAACCATGATTGGAGCTGAGCACCGATACAATACTGTCGAGAAAGAGTGTCATGCTTTACTCTTCGCTATTCAGAAAATACGTCACTACATGATCGGACAGACGATCCACGTCGTCTCCCGAATCAACCCCCTCAGGGTCCTCATGACCAAGCCAGGGGCTTTGAACTCGAGGTTACCCACCTGGGCCATACTCTTAACCCTTATGACATGGTGTTCGTCCCTCAGAAGGCAGTTAAAGGCCAAGTGTTGGCCGATTTTCTAGCAGCACACCCTATGCCAGAGATGTCAAAGCTCTACGACGACATCCCCAATAAAGTCTTAGAATCTAATGTTGTCTCAGACAACCCCTTATGGAAACTGTTCTTTGATGGTGCTTCAAGGACAGGACCCAAGGGTGAGATTATAGCGGGAGTGGGGGTTGTCCTAATTACCATCAACGGCCTGATCATCCATCGTACCTACTACCTCGGTGAGTCATGTACCAACAACGTTGCTAAGTACAATGCCCTCATCATCGGACTACAACTCGTTAAACAGTTGGGGGTTGAGTACATCGAAGCCTATGAGAATTCAAAGCTGATCATTAGCCAAGTTCAGGGGCAATATGAAGTCCGTCATGAGGACCTAATCCCCTACCATCAGGCGGCCATCGATATCATCTTCATGTTCACAGGTTTCTTTATAGAATATGTGCCACGGTTACAAAATTTGGAGGCCGACGCCCTCGCCGGTCTCGTCGCCTCTCTCGCAGCTCCTGGAAGATCCCAATACACCGTTACAGTGATGGGGCGAGAACTCGTCTGTCCGAAGAACGTTCTGCACATATGCCAAAGTTACTCAGTCCAAGAGGAGGCTAATGTAGACGTATGGGACTGGTGTTTCCCGTTCATCGACTACGCGGTCTACGGGATTCTACCCGAAGACCCGAAGGAGGCGGCTTCCATCAGAAGACGTTCCCTCCGATTCTTCTATGACACAGCTACCAAAATACTGTACCATTGTTCTTACGATGGACTCCTCCTCCGGTGCCTATCCCAGACAGAGGTGCAGCAAGCGCTCCGAGAGGCACACGATGGGACCTATGGGGCTAATCAACCCGGGCCCAAGTTGCAAGACCGACTGTGCCGCATGGGCTATTACTGGCCCACTATGATAGCGGACGCCATGGAATATGCGAAGAAGTGTCGGGCATGTCAGTTGCATGCAGACTTCATTCACCGACCTTCGGAGCATCTACACCCTACTTGGCCTCCTGGCCATTTGAAGCATGGGGAATGGATATCGTTGGGCTAATTAATCCAAAGGACATCGGTTTATCCTTGTCATCACGGATTACTTCTCCAAGTGGGCGGAAGCAGTGTTATTGGCAGAAGTAAAAGCCTCGAACGTGATCAGCTTCATCAAGCACCACGTCATCTACCGGTTCGGGGTCCCTAGAAGAATTATCCATGACAATGGCCCCCAGTTCGTGAGCTATGCCTTCCAGCGGTTTTGTGACAAGAACCGAATACAGAGCATGGCATCAACGGCCTATAACGTGGCGGCTAATGGGTTGGCCGAAGCAATCAACAAAACTATCATCAAATACTCAAGAAACTCGTGTCCTCTAATAAACACGACTGGAACGAGAATTTGGGCGAATGCCTATAGGCATACCGTATGACCGTGCAGACACCAACGGACAACACACCGTTCGCCCTTGTCTACGAAAGTAAAGTGGTGCTCCCCTTGGAGATTCAAATCCCGTCCCTACGGGTAGCTATCACCACTCAGCTGACTGAGGAAGATAACTAGCACAGACGGTTACAAGAGTTGGAAGCGTTGGATGAAAAACGCTTGCTAGCACAGCAAAGAATCGAGTTTTACCAAGCTCGTATTTATGGGGCCTTCAATAAAAGAGTCCGGGAAAGATCATACCAAGTGGGCGACCTCGTCTTAGCAGTGCGCAGGCCGATGGTGATGACTCACACGACGGCTGGGAAGTTCGAGCCCAAGTGGGAAGGACCGTTCGTCAAAGAAACGGTATACTCCAATGGTGCTTATCGACTAGCCAAACCCAATGGTCACTTGCTAATGGTGCCCATCAACAGCAAGTTCCTGAAGAAGTATTATGCCTGAAGATGAAACCGGCGTAGGCTCTCGCATCCCCTAAGAGTGCCTATGGGTTCTGGTAAGGGAATTCCTTTCTTCTATATCTTCCCTTCAGTAGATGAAGCACTTCACGTCCATATTACCTCTGGATTGCTCCTCTACACTCCGACGATGCGGCTACCACGTCCATATTACCTCGGAATAGTCGTTCTCTCCATATTGATCCTATGATTATCATGGCTATCTAGAAAATAGTTCACGTTCATACTACCTCTGAATTGTTGTTCTACATCCCAATGAAGATTAGGCCTACCATGTTCATATTACCTATGGTTAGGTGTGTCTTTTATAATGACCACTCATTGTGTTGAAGAGGAAAAAAGTGAGGGAATAGAAGAGTTTTTATACAGAAACATGTAGCTATAAAGACCTATTACAGACTCTTCATAGTTACATACACATAGACAAGAATCTGAAACATCATCAAGCACGTACGCTCATGCCACATGTCATGCTTATGTTCAAAGTATCCCGAGCTTGACCCAAGTTCGGAACACTTTGAAGGGGGTCTTATAAAAGCATGAAAAATCTCAGCTGATAACATTCCTCCCACACAGCACAAATGATACAAAGGGGCAGAATGAGTATTAAAAAGATAACAAAAAATACAAAAATAAGTTCTGTTATTATTATATCTACAAAGATCTAGTACAGATTCATCAAGGCTATACGTAAAAACTAATCATATTTCTTCTACAAAGGATCGATTATAGGTTCAGTAAAGCCTAGAGGAATCTACAAGGGGTTTAGTCTTCGTCAAAGCGCAGTCCCCCTTCTTCTCGGTATGCATATTGGAAGATTGGTCACCATTGAAGCGTATTCTGACTTTCTTGTGGGCGCAACCCTCCAAAAGCGCATCAGCTACTCGATTAAAGCAAGAAACTTCCTGAAGCAGCAATTGGCCCGGGTTTCGAGAAAGCGCAGAAGGTCTCAAAAGCCCAGAATGGGCAGGACAGAGAACAACCTGTGGCTCTTCGGGTTAGCCATCCACCCACAAGATAGGTCGTTAGGACCTCGAAGATCTCCAAGGCATCGTCCAGGTTCGAACTCCTCATGAGAAGCGTTCCAGCATGTTCCAAGGCTCATTAATAGTTCTTCTACAGAGGCAAAGCCCCTTTCAACGAAGGATGCTCAACCAAAATTCGACTTAGGCAAAGCCAACCACCGCTCGAAGCTAAGTCTGGATCCAGCATGGTGTTAAAGGACAAAAAAAAGAAGAAGAAGAAGACGTGACTCTTCAGAAGAAACTCCCCCTTTTATGGGACCGGGAGTGGTCCAAACTATAGGCCACTTGGCCGACGGTCAAAATTCCCTCATTAATGGGTGAACCTAGGACTCGGCACATTGGGTCTCAATCAATAGGCCCATTCAAGTGAGTCTCCAAACTGTTCATGTCATGACCCGCACCCAGTGTAGGGGCACGAAAAGTGGGTAAGTCCAGCCTATGCCGCAGTGTCGGCGGTAGAACGCTGTTCTAGGTCATTGTCACAACTAACCGCGATATGATATACTCTCCAAACAGAGGCCAAATCACAGAAGGTACAACTCAATCACAATTCCAAAGATGGAAATAGCACGATATGATAGATATGAAATCTCAAAAGAGAACAAACAAACAGAAGAAAATAAGTCTAAGTGTCTAAACGACACAACATCTCAAACATCCAGAAATAATACAACTCAAAAGTCAAATACAAACAACATAATGAAATATGATAAAGCTCAGCTAATCTAGCCTAGGAAATAGGGCTGATGTCCTCAACTATAGCTGGATCCTCCTGTGGGTCCAACTCACAGGTGTCGTCTAGATGGGCTCCATAATAGGTTGTGCAGAAGTCCTCAGTATCATCTGCAATATTTTCAACAGGTCCAGTTTGGACATGAGCGAATACATAACACTGAAACAAGATCATATCATGACAGATATATGCACAAGCAGTAGAGTAAACTATAATAAAAACTGTAAGACATGCACAAGAACAGTGTAAATAGACAAATCTGAGTACAAGAGATAGTTTGTATATGAAATAAGGACTGTAAGTAATATAAGTGTTTAGAGCACAAGATGGTTATGTAAACATGTTAGGTTACATTAAAATGTGACTCCGTTATACGTGAGGGCATAATGGACATTCATAAGATTTAAATAAGATGGGATTTGATCACATAACCATTTCCTACTCACCCTCTCCAATCAATACACAAGGATCCAGTCAATTTACGTTACCTGTACAAGAAGTTTTTATCCATGAGGCTCATGTGATCATGAGAGTACAAGATTGCACAAGATTATACATGAATAGAGGTGTACAAGAAATACAAGATGTTCGTGAAAAGCACATGACAAGATGTATTTGATGAACCCGAGGGGGATAACATCGCATGACAAGATCCATAGGGTACTGGTCCGTGCTAACAACGTGACAGCATCAAATAATTTATCTACAACATGAATATAAGTTCTAGCAGGTATGAAAATGATCAGAGGATGTACTCACCTAAGATCCTGAGTGACTGTGAATATAATATCCGAACTGAGGTGTCAAAGTCCTAAATAGAGCACCCAAGTTATTATGTAATCAAGAAGGTAATAAATGAAGTTTACAATGCAATCTACATGATTCTAGGTCAATCTAGGTTAAAGTCAACCCTTGGTCAACTCTGGTCAACTTAAGTCAAGCTAAGTCAAACTTCTAGGGTTTGGTCAATCTATAGGTCAATGGTCAACTAGGCTATTTGGTATCAAATATATCTAGTTATAGATTATATATATATATATATATATATATATATATATATATATATATATATATATATATATATATATATATAGTACAAGATTGCACAAGAGTATACATGAATAGAGGTATACAAGAAATACAAGATGTTCGTGAAAAGCACATGACAAGATGTGTTTGATGAACCCGAGAGGGATAACATCGCATGACAAGATCCATAGGGTACTAGTCCGTGCTAACAACGTGACAGCATCAAATAATTTATCTACAACATGAATATAAGTTCTAGCAAGTATGAAAATGATCAGAGGATGTACTCGCCTGAGATCCTGAGTGACTGTGAATATAATATCCGAACTGAGGTGTCAAAGTCCTAAATAGAGCACCCAAGTTATTAATATATATATATATATATATATATATATATATATATATATATATATATATATATATATATATATATATATATATATATATATATATACACCCCCTAACATTAACCTTATCCCAATATCACTTGTAACCCTATAATATCGAAGTATATAATATAGAGTACATCATATGTGTACCCCTCACGAAATGGAATGGCCAATGGCCAATACTAACCTCACTACCTTACCATAACACTCTCAACTCATAACTTACATTATTTAACATATAACATCTAATTCTCAAACCCCAATCCTCATTCTCACACGCTAACAAACCTTCACATACTAATCTCTTAATTGAACTAACAAGTATCCTACCAAGACTAACTGTGAAACCTGTAATTTTAGTTAATTATTTGAAATTCTAGAAATTTGATTTTTTGTTCTTTTCTTTTATTTGTTAAAATTTAGTGTTTGTTAAAGTTAATATTTTGCCTAATTAGTATAAAAAAAAATTATTAATTTTAAAATAAATAAATAATCAAGGATTTTTGGTTTTGACCCAGACTTAGACTTTTCCCGAACTTATCTAGATTCCTTAATTATTTTAGTTAAAATAAATTATTAATTAGCAAAATTATTAATATAAATTATTTTAGGTGAAATGGTATTATTAATAAATTACTGGATTTTAGTTTTTGCCTGGCCCTAATCCTGAACTTAAATCTAAGCCCGAATATAATTTAGAAGTACAAAATCTTTAGTTACAATTTTTAATCAGCCCAAAATTTTTTTAAGGTTTATTTCCTAAGCCCATTAAGACCAAGTTTTTATTTCCAAACTCAAATTATTGGACCCAAGCCCTTTGGCTCAAGTGTTTTCTTACCAGAACCTTTCCTTTCTTTTTTCTAAACGTACACAACTCTTCCCCTTCCCGAACGCTCGACCATCCGGAAGTGGCGATCTCTTCGACTTCCAGCAACCGGCGACTGCACCCCTTCCGGTAACCCCCGTTCACCACTTCCTATATAAACCCTTTTTCCTTCTCCATCTTCCCCACCACCATTTTCCTTTCCAAACTCCCAAACCCTTTTTCCCAAAATTGTGCCCTAACCCCCAATTCTTGGCGAACCCGAGTGGCGCCACCCGCCGTCGAGCCTCCCACCCGGCGTACGACTGCCGGTCGTTTTCCCGCTGACCCAGGCGTTGTTTCCGCCGGATCCGCCCCCAGGCGCCCCGATCCAGGCCTTACCGGGCCACCCGACCGACGCCCCCGGCCGTCCGACCGCCGGCGTTCAACCCCGCGTGCCCCTCTGCTGTCCCGATCCACTCCCCGGCGCTGACCGCGTGGTTCGGTACGTGCAGACGGTGTCTCTGTTTTCGCACTGTGACGGTTCTGTTCCGTTTCGGTTTCGGTACACTCTGACCCAATATATTTTCTTTACTGTCTATGATGATACTGGTCCAACCGAGTTCCTCGGGAATTCGGGATTCCGTCAACGTAACAGTTACGTTACTATTTTTTTTCCGAAGTTTCTTCGGAAACGGTGGATGTTGGATTTTCGTTTCTGATAAGTTCCGATTAGTTTTTGGGTTCTGTTGATGTTTAGTATGCTGGAATTTGGGTTTTGGAAAAATACTATTCTGTGGTTCTCGGAATTTCCGAGTCAACTCCGGAAAGGTACTGTGTTTTTCTGGTTGGGGTTTAAGAGCATAATTTTGGATGTTCAGATTATATTGTATTCGTATTTCGGAACCTTTCTTCTTGAAACAGGCTTTGTGGATTTTTCTTAGTTCTGTGGGTTTACTTATATGTATTAGTGTGATTTTCTTATGTGGGATGGAAGGATTATGTTACTGATTGGTTTTTGGAATTGTCGAGGAAGTTTCTGTTTTCCGAAGATTCATTTCGGTTTTCCGATTTCAAATTCGGGTTTTTCGAATATCCATCGTAAACAGTTTTGTGAATGGAATTATTATATAGGGGTGGAAATGAATTCATAAGTTTTCCCTGAGTTGGGATTGTTTTGCAGGAAAAATCGGAGCATTTCCCAGTTTTTGGGTTGACCGAAAACAGAGGGAATGCTGCCGAAATTTTCGGGAAAATTAAATAAATGGTTTTAAAATGATTTTGGTATTTTTGGGCGACAACCATAATTGGTTACTGGGCCCCAACGAAATGCAAACGCACCGGTTCGACCGGACGTTGAGGCAGAGTAGTTAAAAAATGAAATTTTGGACCAGATTCTGAGACTTATAATTCTCTTTTAATAATGTTTATGGAATTTATTAGTTTTGTTAATTTATAGGTTATTTTCGGACTAACCTGTTTCCTTTCTTATTTTCAATTTATTGTAATTAAAATTGTAAAGGCATAAGCCATTCATTTATTTTCTGTAAATTTTGTAATAAGTAGGAAAAGTAGATTTGAGATTTTCTGGATGTTGTGCGAGCGCGTAAAACTAGGAATATTAATTATTATTAACTATAATTTAGAAATTCATGATATTTCTCGTTTAAAGGAAAAATGTATAGTTTTATATATTTAAATATCCAAGTTTTCTTAAATAAAATAATAAATACAATTTTTCCGAAAATAGACATAAATCGATGTTTCTAAATTGTAACGCACTAGTAAACGCATTTTTGGTTGTGTTGGTTAAAATAAGATTAAAATTGACTAGGAAACAAATAGAGATTGTAATTAGATCATTTTAGTATTGTGATTCTGAGACAAATTCCCGAAATGTAGGATTTCGAGGAAGTTCTTGATCGTCAACTTGAAGTACAAATCTCGTCCAATTGAAATTCAAGGCAAGTACGGTTGTGTTAATTGCAGTTTAATTAATATTAGAATTTTGCATGTTAAATACACAACTGTTACACGTACTCTCTTCTAGAGTAAAATATTGAATCATTGCATCGGGAATAATGGGGAGTAGCGTAGTATTCTATGACCAAAGCCCAATAGATAATGAATGTGCGAGCTTACACCTCCTCACACGGGGTTAGGCCGGACCGTATCAATAGGATACAATTGAATCATCCTAAACCGGTCATAGATACTGCATACTCAAATCACAATTGTTTTATAGTTGAAAATCATTGTTTCAAAATTATTTAAATTTGCAAGTTTCTATTCATTATGCAAATTGTTAATTTTTCATAATTGTACTTGCTCCTTTCCTGACTAGATTCCCCACACCCAATAGGTCCTATTGATGATTCAGAGCTACTGATTAGTAGTTACTACGACCCGGAGCTGTATCCTGCTATGCTCCCAGACGAGGTCCATGGAGATGATGATGACACTTCTGCTTAGTTGGAGTTCTTAGTTTATCTTTTAAACAAATATATGTTATGTTTAAGTTGTGGACAAGCTCTGTAATGAACAAGTTTATTTTATCGTTAAATTAAATGTTGTGGCAATTATAGTTTCAAATGTTGTTGATTGTACCTGCATATGGAATACAGCTTACTGCCACCGTCTCAACAACGGTGCAGGCTGGGCATGATCCGAGTCGACCCAAGAAATTGGGATCGGGTCTTGACATGTTTTTAGTGGTGGCCCATGCAGGTCTCTAACAACAACTTAGGAAAACCTAGGAAACAGTTAGAACACTAGAACATCAAATTGCCACAACATAGGACCGATATATACATACATATTATTATTAAATATTTTGTTTGACTATAGATAGGCTACCTTGCTTATGTTTTTATCCTAAAACTTTCAGAGAATGACCACTGACAATACCAACCCTGCTGGCGATAGGATGTCAACACCTGACCACACCCCACCTCCCCAATCAAGTCCGGATCCTACACCTCGACAGCTGGCTGACCGTCCCCACAATACAACAATGGATCCATCATCTTCTCGGACGGAGATGCAACCCCCTGTGGTTACGCCTACTCCAGCTGCCCCACCGGTGCCTGTGGACCCCACTGACCTCATAGGTCTGCTAAGAGGAGTACTTGAAGCCCAGAGAACTCAAGCTGAAGCTCATCGTGAGCAGACGGCCATTATGAGAGAAGGCATGGAAAACGCCCATAGCGTGGCAATGGCTGCACTGGAAAGAGGAGAAGCAGCTCAACAGGAACCAAGGCCTGCCAAGGTAAACATAAATTTAAGGATTAATTTATGTAATAATAAGGCCATTTAATTAATGGAAATCATATTGCCAAGGTGGGCGATATTGAGAGCTTTAAGAAGCAGAACCCTCGACCTTTCAAGGGTACCGAGGGAATTGTCTATGCTGATGAATGGCTTGACAATATGGAGCGTCTTCTGAGCGTCGCTCGACTTCCAGAAGACCTCAAGGCCGAAGCAGTGGGACTTCAACTGCAGAATGTAGCTAGCACCTGGTATCGGAATGAACCCCGACTCCAGGATAGACAGGTTGACTGGGACACCTTCAAGAAGTTGTTCCAGAGGAAGTTCTTCCCAACTTCTGAGATGCGGGAGATGGAGCGACAATTCCAGAACTTGAAGCAGGGCAATATGACTGTGGGAGAGTATGCGGCAGAATTCGGCCAGCTCAGCCGATTTGCCAAGAACATGGTGGCTGATCCTGCTGATCGTGCTGAACGATTCAAGTATGGACTTCGAGAGGAGATTCGCACTTATGTGATCTCTGGCGGAGCTAAGACTTATGAGAAGATTCTGGAGAGAGCACAAGATATAGAGAAGAGCCAACCTGCCCGTTCAAAGAGAGATTATCCTGGAACTAGCAACTTCCAGGGAAATCAGAAGAAGCCCAACAACAACAACAACAACAACAGGCCTCAGCATCATCAGCAAGCAAGGAATAATGATGTAGCACCCCAGAAGCAGATCCCTATCTGTAGCTATTGCAAAAGGCCGGGTCATCAGGTGAACATCTGTCGGAAGAGGCTTGGACAATGTCTGATCTGTGGGTCTACCACCCACCAAGTGAAGGACTGCCCCTCAGCGACCAACAGAGCTGGAGGAAATCAGCAGAGGGGACCTCTGCCCACTCAGCAGCAACAATTTGGGCAGCATCAACAGAGGACTGGGCGAGCTTTTGCCCTAACTGCAGAGGAACCAGAGCAGGAGCAGGAACCTAATGCGGATGTCATATCAGGTTACATCTATGTACATTCTCATCCTGCATTAGTTTTATTCGACTCTGGTGCAACACACAGTTTCATAGCAACAAAGTTTATCTCTGCACACCACATAGTTACGGGCCTTAGCAAGAGGATTTGTAGGGTTATGACTGGAGGTGGACCCCTACCTATAACAGAAACCTGTAATTGCCCCATTTCAATATCTGGCCATAAGTTTGTAGCACCTTTACTGGTAATGCCCTTGCCCAACTATGACATAGTCCTTGGAATGGACTGGTTGAGCAAGCAGCATGCGCTGATAGATTGTCACAGAGGATGTGTAATCTTCAGCCCACCTGGAGGGCCAGAGTTTGAAGTCTCTAGAGCTCCGGAGGTTATGGAGAGTATTGTCTACTCTATTACTGAAGAACCTGGACCACCCCATCCTATCATAGCAGAATTCATGGATGTTTTCCCTGATAGTCTTCCTGGGCTACCCCCAGATCGGGACATAGAATTCACTATTGATCTAGTCCCTGGCTCTTCCCCGATTTCTAAGGGATGTTATAGAGTCAACCCGAAGGAGGCCAAAGAGATGAAGGAGCAGATCAACGAACTGAAGTCTCTGGGATTCATTCGAGACGGGGCTTCACCCTGGGGAGCACCTGTTTTGTTTGTGCCCAAGAAGGATGGAACGGTGAGGATGTGCATCGACTACCGGGCGCTGAACAATGTCACAATCAAGAACAAGTATCCTCTGCCCCGGATTGATGACTTATTTGACCAGTTGAGTGGAGCCAAGGTGTTTTCCAAGATTGATCTCAGGTCTGGCTATCATCAGATCAAAGTCAGGAAGGAAGACATTCCCAAAACGGCATTCAACACCAAGTATGGGCAGTTTGAATTCTTGGTCATGCCGTTTGGTCTGACGAATGCTCCTGCTGTGTTCATGAACCTTATGAATAAGGTTTTCCATGAATACTTAGACCAGTTTGTCGTCGTCTTCATTGATGACATACTGATCTATTCAAAGACGAAGGAGGAGCACGAAGAGCACCTCAGGAAAGTTCTGGAAACTTTGAGGAAGGAGAAGCTGTACGGTAAGCTATCCAAGTGTGAATTCTTTCTAGACAAAGTGGATTTTCTTGGCCATGTTGTCACAGGAGAAGGAATTTCTGTGGATCCTAAGAAGATAGCTGCTGTGGAGAAGTGGCCTACCCCAAGCTCAGTTGCTGACATCAGAAGTTTCTTGGGCTTGGCGGGCTACTACCGGAAGTTTGTGAAGGATTTTGCTAAAATTGCTGAACCAATGACGAAGCTGACTCGGAAGAATGAGGAATTCATCTGGACGGAGGACTGCCAAGCAGCGTTTGAGGAGTTGAAGAAGAGGCTCACTACTGCACCAATCCTTGCGCTACCCGCAGGATCCGGTGGTTTCACAATCTATAGTGACGCCTCAGGCAAAGGACTGGGTTGCGTTCTTCAACAACATGGGAAAGTAATTGCTTATGCATCTAGGCAATTACGGACTCATGAGAAGAACTATCCCACTCATGATCTGGAGCTTGCTGCAGTGATCTTTGCGTTGAAGCTTTGGAAACATTATCTCTATGGAGAGAGAGTGGAAATATACACAGATCATAAAAGTCTGAAGTATGTTTTCACTCAGAAAGAGTTAAACATGAGGCAAAGGAGATGGCTGGAGTTAATGAAGGACTTTGACATCGACTTACAATACCACCCGGGTAAGGCTAATGTGGTCGCTGATGCACTTAGTCGATATCCAGTGGCGATGTTCTTAACCAAGGAGAGGCACCTGCTGGAGGACATCGAGAAACTTGAATTGGAGATTGTACTGCCTGGAAGGAAGGAATTAGATGCTGATTCTGTGTTGATGAAGTTGCAAGTGAGCTCGTACCTGATGGACAAGGTCAAGGAGACGCAGTTTCAAGACGAGGCACTTTGCAAGCTGAGAGATCAAGTGTTAGCAGGAACACTGGAGGGTTTCTCAATCGCCAGCGATGGAGCCCTGAAGAATGGTACGAGGCTTTGCGTACCGTCTGGCGAACTGAGGAACGAGTTGATGAAGGAAGCGCATCAGTCTCAATATTCCATACATCCTGGAGCCAATAAGATGTATCGGGATATGCGCACTATTGTCTGGTGGAGTGGAATGAAGAAAGATGTCACCAGGTATGTTGCTAGATTCTTGATTTGTCAACAAGTGAAGGCTAGTAGACAGAGACCTGCAGGACTTCTACAACCGCTGGACATTCCAGAATGGAAGTGGGAGCACATCACGATGGATTTCGTGTCAGGACTGCCTCGTTCCCAAGGAGGGAAGGATGCCATCTGGGTAATAGTGGACCGACTAACCAAGTCAGCTCACTTTATTCCCTTCAAAGTTGGTTTATCCACTGAGAAGTTGGCAGCATTGTACATGCGACACATCTACCGGATTCATGGAGTACCGGTAAGCATTGTATCTGACCGAGACACTCGTTTTACCTCACATTTTTGGAAGAGCTTGCATGACAGCTTGGGGACTCAGTTGAAGTTCAGCACGGCTTATCATCCCCAGACAGATGGGCAATCTGAGAGGACTATTCAGACACTTGAAGATATGCTGCGAGCTTGTGTCTTGGAATTTGGAGGATCGTGGGAAGACCATCTGCACTTGGTAGAGTTTTCTTACAATAACAGTTACCAAGCCAGTATTGGTATGACCCCATTCGAAGCTCTTTATGGACGTCGTTGCCGTACACCACTGGCATGGGATGACGTTGGTGAAAGAGTACTGCTGGGTCCAGAGATGGTGACTGACGCAGCAGAGAAGGTGAAGATAATCAGAGACAAGCTCAGGATTGCTCAAGACAGACAAAAGCACTGGGCAGACAGCGGTCGTCGACCAATGGCATTTGAAGAAGGAGATAAGGTCTTCGTGAAGATTTCTCCTACCAGAGGGACAATCAGATTTGGCAGAGCTGGGAAGTTGAGTCCCAGATACATTGGTCCGTTCGAAGTTCTGAGCCGGATTGGAGAAGTGGCATATAGGTTAGCTCTACCAGCTAATCTAGAGGGCGTGCACAACGTCTTCCACGTCTCACAGCTCAGAGAATATGTACCTGATGAGAACCACGTCTTGGACCATTCAGAGTTGGAGATCGGACCGAGCCTCACTATACCAGAGAAGCCTGTAGCAATCTTGGACCGAGGCGAGAAGAAGACCAGAACCACAGTGACTCCTATAGTTCGGGTGATGTGGAGGCATGATTCCCCGGGCGAATCTACTTGGGAGCGAGAGGATGAGATGCGGGAGAAGTACCCGTATTTGTTTGAGACCTGAGGTATTTCCTAACCTTAACTCTTTAAATTTCGAGGACGAAATTTCTTAAGGAGGGAAGGTTGTGAAACCTGTAATTTTAGTTAATTATTTGAAATTCTAGAAATTTGATTTTTTGTTCTTTTCTTTTATTTGTTAAAATTTAGTGTTTGTTAAAGTTAATATTTTGCCTAATTAGTATAAAAAAAAATTATTAATTTTAAAATAAATAAATAATCAAGGATTTTTGGTTTTGACCCAGACTTAGACTTTTCCCGAACTTATCTAGATTCCTTAATTATTTTAGTTAAAATAAATTATTAATTAGCAAAATTATTAATATAAATTATTTTAGGTGAAATGGTATTATTAATAAATTACTGG
Organism: Iris pallida; assembly: GCA_029216955.1. Lineage (NCBI taxonomy): Eukaryota > Viridiplantae > Streptophyta > Magnoliopsida > Asparagales > Iridaceae > Iris > Iris pallida. The sequence goes on along the minus strand of JANAVB010037419.1, from coordinate 16,124,556 downwards.
ATTTTAGTTTTTGCCTGGCCCTAATCCTGAACTTAAATCTAAGCCCGAATATAATTTAAAAGTACAAAATCTTTAGTTACAATTTTTAATCAGCCCAAAAATTTTTTAAGGTTTATTTCCTAAGCCCATTAAGACCAAGTTTTTATTTCCAAACTCAAATTATTGGACCCAAGCCCTTTGGCTCAAGTGTTTTCTTACCAGAACCTTTCCTTTCTTTTTTCTAAACGTACACAACTCTTCCCCTTCCCGAACGCTCGACCATCCGGAGGTGGCGATCTCTTCGACTTCCAGCAACCGGCGACTGCACCCCTTCCGGTAACCCCCGTTCACCACTTCCTATATAAACCCTTTTTCCTTCTCCATCTTCCCCACCACCATTTTCCTTTCCAAACTCCCAAACCCTTTTTCCCAAAATTGTGCCCTAACCCCCAATTCTTGGCGAACCCGAGTGGCGCCACCCGCCGTCGAGCCTCCCACCCGGCGTACGACTGTCGGTCGTTTTCCCGCTGACCCAGGCGTTGTTTCCGCCGGATCCGCCCCCAGGCGCCCCGATCCAGGCCTTACCGGGCCACCCGACCGACGCCCCCGGCCGTCCGACCGCCGGCGTTCAACCCCGCGTGCCCCTCTGCTGTCCCGATCCACTCCCCGGCGCTGACCGCGTGGTTCGGTACGTGCAGACGGTGTCTCTGTTTTTGCACTGTGACGGTTCCGTTCCGTTTCGGTTTCGGTACACTCTGACCCAATATATTTTCTTTACTGTCTATGATGATACTGGTCCAACCGAGTTCCTCGGGAATTCGGGATTCCGTCAACGTAACAGTTACGTTACTATTTTTTTTCCGAAGTTTCTTCGGAAACGGTGGATGTTGGATTTTCGTTTCTGATAAGTTCCGATTAGTTTTTGGGTTCTGTTGATGTTTAGTATGCTGGAATTTGGGTTTTGGAAAAATACTATTCTGTGGTTCTCGGAATTTCCGAGTCAACTCCGGAAAGGTACTGTGTTTTTCTGGTTGGGGTTTAAGAGCATAATTTTGGATGTTCAGATTATATTGTATTCGTATTTCGGAACCTTTCTTCTTGAAACAGGCTTTGTGGATTTTTCTTAGTTCTGTGGGTTTACTTATATGTATTAGTGTGATTTTCTTATGTGGGATGGAAGGATTATGTTACTGATTGGTTTTTGGAATTGTCGAGGAAGTTTCTGTTTTCCGAAGATTCATTTCGGTTTTCCGATTTCAAATTCGGGTTTTTCGAATATCCATCGTAAACAGTTTTGTGAATGGAATTATTATATAGGGGTGGAAATGAATTCATAAGTTTTCCCTGAGTTGGGATTGTTTTGCAGGAAAAACCGGAGCATTTCCCAGTTTTTGGGTTGACCGAAAACAGAGGGAATGCTGCCGAAATTTTCGGGAAAATTAAATAAATGGTTTTAAAATGATTTTGGTATTTTTGGGCGACAACCATAATTGGTTACTGGGCCCCAACAAAATGCAAACGCACCGGTTCGACCGGACGTTGAGGCAGAGTAGTTAAAAAATGAAATTTTGGACCAGATTCTGAGACTTATAATTCTCTTTTAATAATGTTTATGGAATTTATTAGTTTTGTTAATTTATAGGTTATTTTCGGACTAACCTGTTTCCTTTCTTATTTTCAATTTATTGTAATTAAAATTGTAAAGGCATAAGCCATTCATTTACTTTCTGTAAATTTTGTAATAAGTAGGAAAAGTAGATTTGAGATTTTCTGGATGTTGTGCGAGCGCGTAAAACTAGGAATATTAATTATTATTAACTATAATTTAGAAATTCATGATATTTCTCGTTTAAAGGAAAAATGTATAGTTTTATATATTTAAATATCCAAGTTTTCTTAAATAAAATAATAAATACAATTTTTCCGAAAATAGACATAAATCGATGTTTCTAAATTGTAACGCACTAGTAAACGCATTTTTGGTTGTGTTGGTTAAAATAAGATTAAAATTGACTAGGAAACAAATAGAGATTGTAATTAGATCATTTTAGTATTGTGATTCTGAGACAAATTCCCGAAATGTAGGATTTCGAGGAAGTTCTTGATCGTCAACTTGAAGTACAAATCTCGTCCAATTGAAATTCAAGGCAAGTACGGTTGTGTTAATTGCAGTTTAATTAATATTAGAATTTTGCATGTTAAATACACAACTGTTACACGTACTCTCTTCTAGAGTAAAATATTGAATCATTGCATCGGGAATAATGGGGAGTAGCGTAGTATTCTATGACCAAAGCCCAATAGATAATGAATGTGCGAGCTTACACCTCCTCACACGGGGTTAGGCCGGACCGTATCAATAGGATACAATTGAATCATCCTAAACCGGTCATAGATACTGCATACTCAAATCACAATTGTTTTATAGTTGAAAATCATTGTTTCAAAATTATTTAAATTTGCAAGTTTCTATTCATTATGTAAATTGTTAATTTTTCATAATTGTACTTGCTCCTTTCCTGACTGGATTCCCCACACCCAATAGGTCCTATTGATGATTCAGAGCTACTGATTAGTAGTTACTACGACCCGGAGCTGTATCCTGCTATGCTCCCAGACGAGGTCCATGGAGATGATGATGACACTTCTGCTTAGTTGGAGTTCTTAGTTTATCTTTTAAACAAATATATGTTATGTTTAAGTTGTGGACAAGCTCTGTAATGAACAAGTTTATTTTATCGTTAAATTAAATGTTGTGGCAATTATAGTTTCAAATGTTGTTGATTGTACCTGCATATGGAATACAGCTTACTGCCGCCGTCTCAACAACGGTGCAGGCTGGGCATGATCCGAGTCGACCCAAGAAATTGGGATCGGGTCGTGACACTAACACACTAAGGCACAAGTGTTAAACATTCTCCTCTAACTCACTCTCTAACTGAACTCAACCCACCCAACCCTAGTGGCTATATACCACTGCTGCTATCTGTTGTTACTCCTACTGCTGTTGCTCCTAGTACTACTACTGCTAGCTGCTACTCTTACTGTTGTTGCTCCTAATGCTACTGCTACTACTAGTCCTACTGCTATTGCTACTTGTTCCTACCTCACTCTCTCACTAACCCCCAAACTAACAATGACACGCACACATGAGCACAAACATATATATAAACTATATATGAACTAAGAAATATATATCCCCAATTCTATATATATATATATATATATATATATATATATATATATATATATATATATATTTCTGAAATATATCCAAACCCCAATTTCTGATACATATATATGAACTATAACTCACACCCATACGAAACCCAAATACATGGGTCATCTGGTGTCTACAGGTGCCAATTGTGTCGAGTGAGTGTGTGAGCATGTCAGTGTGTCCAAAATCGTGTCCAAGTGGTCTACAAGTGTCCTACAATGTGTCCAAACCCAAATTCATAATCTACATGCATTCATAGATACATACATAAATACATATATACATAGATACATACATAGATACAAATTTATATAGAATAGGAAGGGCAAGAGGGTGAGTCAACTCTATGTCATATTTTATTTCAGATATAATATATATATATATTTTTTTTTTCAGATATAATATATATATATATATATATATATATATATATATATATATATATATATATATATATATATATATATATATATATATCCAAACTGCAATTTTTGATACATATATACGAACTATAACTCACACCCATACGAAACCCAAATACATGGGTCAACTGGTGTCTACAGGTGCCAATTGTGTCGAGTGAGTGTGTGAGCATGTTAGTGTGTCCAAAATCGTGTCCAAGTGGTCTGCAAGTGTCCTACAATGTGTCCAAACCCAAATTCAAAATATACATGCATACATAGATACATACATAAATACATATATACATAGATACATACATAGATACAAATTTATATAAAATAGGAAGCGCAAGAGGGTGAGTCAACTCTATGTCAACCCAGCGTCCACGTTCGTGTACAAACCCGTGTCCAATTGTGTCAAAACTAAGTGTCAAACATAGTGTCAGGAACATGCAGTGAACAGCATCGTGCTGAGGTGTCAAGCACCCTATGTCACAACGTGCCCATCCAATAGTCTCGTGCTCGTGTCTACAGTAGGGTAGGTCTATGGCTAGGTGTCTAGGTACCTGAATTGAGTCCCAGAGTCGCCGTGTCCGATAATCGAACCCGTGTCAGAACCACTGTGTGCGTGTGTGTGTTCATTTGAAACAGTACAAACACTAGAACGTGTCCGACACGACACCACTTGGGCTAAAACTTGGGGGACACGATGTCAGTCGTGTCCCCGACCTCTGTGTCAAAAATCACGTGTCCAAGTGTCGTATACACAGAGAACTAAGTATCGTTTAGCAGGGCACTACACTACAGCAGCGTGGTGTATCCCCGTGTCCGATTTTGGACACAAAATGAGTCCAAAATTGACTCAGTCAAAAGGTTTAGTGAATCAAACATATAGATCTACAAATTTATATAATTAGTTTTGCAATTTAACAGAAATGAATTCTAAGAGGCATTTTGACAAACACATTACACTACACTTCGACACGCCTCCGATACGCGTATCAAATGGACACAAAATCCTACCAAACTTGGTCGACAGGTCTATGGTGCCTAGATGCATGCATCTACGAAGAGAAAACAGGAAAACAAATGAGTTTAGGGCCATTACCTATTGAGAGTTAGATCTCGATGCAAATGCCTAGAAATGAGTCCCTTCAAAAACTTGCTATGGTCCAAGAGCCTCCAATCCTTGCTAGCTAGCCTCCAATGATCTCTTCTACTTCAGTGCAATACAAAAGACTAGGCTTAATTTGGAGGTGATTTGGAGAAATGGGGGTGATTTGGGGAAGAACACAAATTAGGGTTTGTATAAGGCAATGGAAAGAGGCAAAGGGAGGCTAACATGATGTTATATAGGAGGAGGGGCTGCCCTTGGCTGTCATAGGAAATATCTAGGTTTAGGGTTAGTTCAATTGGGGTTTAAAGCCTTCTAGCAAGTGTAATTCAAGCCTCAAGCAAAGGCCCAATGTAAAATATCTAACCTTAACAAATATCATACTCCTAACTTAATATCTAGATATTACTAACCTTGTCATATGATGAAAACTTCTAATCTAATATCTAGGCTCATGACTAATATCTAAATTAGGGCAATTTTAGGTTAAGGCTTAACATAATGATTAGCACAATATTAATTAATCAAAATTTATTTTCACCAAAAGTCAAAAATAACCAAAATACCCATAACCTAAAAAGTGGTAATTAGTCAATCTAATCACATGGTTAGGTCTGCATGGTCATGGTTAGTATCTAGGTTAAGTAACTTTAAGGTTACACTAGTAGGACACCAAAATCACAATTCACCAATTTAAATAGTATTAAAATAATTAAAAATTACCATAAATCATTAACATGATTAAAATTCTATTATTAAATGATAAATTTTACAAAAGTTCAAAATTATCCTTATTTTAGAAAAGTGGTGGTTACAAGTCTACCCTTCTTAAAATAATTTTGTCCTCGAAATTTAAAGTGGTCGTACTCCTTCTAGGTCAAACCCACAATAATCAAAGTCTCTAAGTCATACAATTCGATAATCATATGCGTCTGTCCAAAATCATGATACTCAGAATCTAGTCATACTAGTAAGCAAGGCTACGATAAATCATAGAGTCCGCAACTAAGGTACATAGCTCTAGAATCATGGTATTTAAAATTTTTGCATTGCCGCATGCTTGGCTGCAAAAAACTTAAATTTCCACACCCGAGAAATATATCCAAAATCAGACTATATGTCCTCACCATACTAGCTAATATGACTGTATAAGACTACTCTAGATTCCATAACTGAGGCGACCTAGCCCATACGACTTATCTTGGTAGGAAATTAAATCAACATTGAATACCAAGAATCAAATTCATCAACGAATAAGGAAGGTAAACAGAAACAGTTGGAATCGAATTTCGAAATAGATTATAAAGAGGCAAATGCGGGAATGGAGTCGAGAAGAACAAAACCTGTAATCAGCTCTCCTACTACCTGTGCATCCTCGGTCGTCATGGCGAAAGCTCGCCCATGCTGGCCTCCTCCTCTTGCATGCTGCTAATACTGGACAAACCTTTGTTGCTGAGTCTGCAACGGTGGTCCCCTCTGCTGCTATGTCGGAGCCCTAGCTCCTGTTGCTGCCTGAGCCAATCGTGCCAAGTTTTTGGGGCACTCTCTCAGCTGATGTTCTGCTGCACCACAAAGTAAACACATGCCCAGTCTATTCCAGCAGTCGTTCCACCAATGGCCTGGCTTCTTACAGAAGCTGCACATAGCGTCCTGCTGCTGCTTGGGTGCCGCTGGAAAAGTATATGTCCCTGGCCCTGAAACTGCTGTTGAATAGGCCTCTGCTGCTGCTGCTGCTATTCCTATACTGCCACTAGCCCCATGAGTATCTCGACCTCTCTTCCCCTTCAGCTCAAGGGCGTCATCCGATGCCATGGCTCCCATCAGAATCTCCTCAAAAGTGACATTACGGCTGCTCTTGGTTAATGACTTGATCTCCTTGATCAAGTCCTTGCGAAACCTCCTCGCCTTTGCGGCCTCAGTAAGATCCTCCACAAATCTGCCTAGATGGCAGAACTCTCCTGCATACTCCTCAATGGTCTGGTTCCCGTGAACCAAGTTCTCAAACTGTCTCCAGTGCGCCGAGTGCGGTGTCCGGGAAGAACTTCTCATTGAAGAGCTTCTTGAAAGCTCCCCATGCCTGCCCGTCAGTACCCACTCGGGGATCGGCCTGTTACCATGTCCTGGCAAGGTCCTGCATCTGACTGCCATCTTCTTCTACCTGAATCCCAACTGGTATCAATGCGAGGCGAAAGATCTCCTCAATGTGCTCAATCTAGTCGTCAGCATATATGATGCCCTCGGTACCTTTGAAGTCCCTCGGATGCATCTTCTGGAAGTCCTGGATGTTTGGGGTCCTCGGATGGCATTGGTGTATCTGGCCTCCCTGCGGCTGGGCGGTAACCCTCTCCACTATCGTCATCGCTAGCTGGTGGGTGCCCTGCATGAAATCTGCAGAGTGACGCTGCTGAGCCTCCATCATCTGCTGGAAGAAGGTAAAAAGTTGAGCTACATCCATTGATCCTGAAGGTGGCTGCTGTTGAAGCACGTCCGGGATGGCTGGGGTAGGCCCCTGGATAGGTGGAGGTGTACCCTCAAATGCAGCAGATGCTCCGATATGCAAAAGAATAAGGGGAGCTAGGTCCAAGGGTCCTGCTGAATCGGACGAGAGGTGGCAGACCTCTCGGTGGTATCCCCCGAGCAGGAACGATGAGATCGTGTCTGCACCATCTGGAGACAGATCAATCAAGGAATCAATACTGAGCGAGAAGCGATATGATCAAAGGAGGACAGTTTATTTCAAAAGGAAGCAAATATCAACAAGAATTTACATGTCAGGATTTCATATAAGAGTTTTTTCTAAATGTGATTGAGTACCTCAAAAACTTTTTTCCTATATCCTACTGCAGTCTGTAGTGATACTCTAGTTTGAGTACCACTACGAAATCGCACTAGTTGCGACTCTCGAGACCTGCATGGGCCACCATTAAAACGTGTCACGACCCGCACCCAGTGTAGGGGCACGAGAAGTGGGTAATTCCAGCCTACGCCGCAATGTCGGCGGTAGAATATTGTTCTAGGTCATTGTCATAACTAACCACAATATGATATACTCTCCAGACGGAGGCCAAATCACAGAAGCTACAACTCAATCACAATTCTAAAGATAGAAATAGAACGATATTATAGATATGAAATCTCAAAAGAGAACAAACAAACAGAAAGAAATTAGTCTAAGTGTCTAAACGACACAACATCTCAAACATCCAGAAATAATACAACTCAAAAGTCAAATACAAACAACATAATGAAGTAAGATAAAGCCCAACTAATCTAGCCTAGGCAATTGGGATGATGTCCTCAGCTAGAGCTGGATCCTCCTATGGGACTCACAGGTGTCGTCTAGATGGGCTCCATAATAGGTTGTGCAGAAGTCCTCAATATCATCTATAGTATTTTCAACAGGTCCAGTCAGGACAGGAGCGAATACATCACACTGAAACAAGATCATATCATGACATAATATATAAACAAGCAGTAGAGTAAACTATAATGAAAATTGTAAGACATGAACAAGAACAGTGTAAATAGACAAATCTGAGTACAAAAGATAGTTTGTATATGAAATAAGGACTGTAAGTAATATAAGTGTTTAGAGCATAAGATGGTTATGTAAACAGGTTAGGTTACAATAAAATGAGACTCCATTACACCTGAGGGCATAATGGATATTCGCAAGATTTATACAAGATGGGATTTGATCACATAACCATTTCCTACTCACCCTCCCCAATCAATACACAAGGATCCAGTCAAGTTACATTACCTGTACAAGAGGTTTTTATCCATGAGGCTCATGTGATCATGAGAGTACAAGATTGCACAAGAGTATACATGAATGGGGTGTACAAGAAATACAAGGTGTTCGTGAAAAGCACATGACAAGATGTATTTGATGAACCCGAGGGGGATAACATCGCATGACAAGATCCATAGGGTACTGGTCCGTGCTAACAACGTGACATCATCAAGTAATCTATCTAAAGCATGAATATAAGTTCTAGCAAGTATGAAAATGATCAGAGCATGTACTCGCCTGAGATCCTGAGTGACTGTGAATATAATGTCCGAACTAAGGTGTCTGGGTCCTAAATAGAGCACACAGGTTATTATGTAATCAAGAAGGCAATAAATGAAGTTTTCAATGCAATCTACATGATTCTAGGTCAATCTAGGTTAAAGTCAACTCTGGTCAACTTTAGTCAAAGTAAGTCAAACATCTAGGGTTTGGTCAATCTATAGGTCAATACTCAACTAGGCTATTTGGTATCAAATATATCTAGTTCTAGATTAAACATGCATATATATATATACACACACACACACACCCTAACATTAACCCTATCCCAATATCACTTATAACCCTATCATATTTAAGTATATAATATAGAGTACATCATTGTGTACCCCCCACAAAATGGAATGGCCAATGGCTAATACTAACCTCACTACCTTACCATAACACTCTCAACTCATAACTTAAACTATTTAACATATAACATCTATTTCTCAAACCCCAATCCTCATTCTCACATGCTAACAAACCTTCACATGCTCATCTCTTAATTGAACTAACAAGTATCCTACCAAGACTAATACACTAAGGCACATGTGTCAGACACACCCCTCTAACTCACTCTCTAACTGAACTCAACCCCCCAACCATAGTGGCTATATGCCACTGCTGTTATCTGCTATTACTCCTACTACTACTGATGTTGCTCCTAATGCTACTGCTGCTAGCTGCTACTCTTACAGCTGTTGCTCCTAATGCTACTACTACTACTAGTCCTACTGCTACTGCTACTTGTTCCTACCTCACTTTCCCACTAACCCCCAAACTAACAAAGACACACACACACACACACATGAGCACAAACCTATATATAAACTAGATATGAACTAAAAAATATATATCCCCAATTCTCAATTCACAACCCTCATCCAACTGAACATATATATAGATAACATCTACCTATATATATAATATCTGAAATATATGTATAGATACATCAAAACATATATAATCATCAAAACATATATATATATATATATATATATATAATATATCCAAACCCCAATTTCCGATACATATATATGAACTATAACTCACACACCCATACGAAACCTAAATACATGTGTCAAATGGTGTCTACAGGTGTCAATTGTGTCGAGTGAGTGTGTGAGCATGTCAGTGCGTCCAAAATCGTGTCCAAGTGGTCTGTAAGTGTCCTACAAGGTGTCCAAACCAAAATTCATAATATACATGCATACATAGATACATACATAAATACATAGATACATAGATACAAATATATAGAGAATAGGAAAGGCAAAAGGGTGATTCAACTCTGTGTCAACCCAGTGTCTACGTTCGTGTCCAAACCCGTGTCCACTTGTGTCAAAACCAAGTGTCAAACACAGTGTCAGGAACAGGCATTGCACAGCATCGTGCTGAGGTGTCGAACACCCTATGTCACAACGTGTCCATCCAATAGTCTCGTACTCGTGTCTACAGGTAGGGTAGGTCTAAGGCTAGGTGTCTAGGTACCTGAATTGAGTCCCAGAGTCGCCGTGTCCGAGAATCGAACCCGTGTCAGAACCACTATGTGCGTGTGTGTATGTTCATTCGAAACAGTGCAGACACTAGAACGTGTCTGACACGACTCCAATTGAGCTGAAACTTGGGGGACACGATGTCAGTCGTGTCCACGACCTCTATGTCAAAAATCACGTGTCCAAGTGTCGTGGACACAGAGAACTAAGTGTCAGGTAGCAGGGCACTGCACCACAGCAACGTGCAGTGTCCTCGTATCCGATTTTGGACACAAAATGAGTCCAAAATTGACTACGTCAAAAGGTTTAGTGAATCAAACATATAGATCTACAAATTTATATAATTAGTTTTGCAATTTAACAGAAATGAATTCTAAGAGGCATTTTGACAAACATATTAAACTACACTCCGACACGCCTCCGATACGTGTATCAAATGAACACGAAATCCTAGCAAACTTGGTATACTGGTGCCTAGATGCATGCATCTATGAAGAGAAAACAGGAAAACAAATGAGTTTAGGGCCATTACCTATTGAGAGTTAGATCTCGATGCAAATGCCTAGAAATGAGTCCCTTCACCAACTTGCTATGGTCCAAGAGCCTCCAATCCTTGCTAGCTAGCCCCAATGATCTCATCTACAGCAAGGGAGTGCAATGCAAAAGACTAGGCTCAATTTGGAGGTGATTTGGAGAAAAGGGGGTGATTTGGGGAAGAACACAAATTAGGGTTTGTAGGAGGTAATGGAAAGAGGCAAAGGAGGCTAACATGATGTTATGTAGGAGGAGGGGCTGCCCTTGGCTGTCATAGGAAATATCTAAGGTGAGGGTTAGTTCAATTGGGGTTTAAAGCCTTCTAGCAAGTGTAATTCAAGCCTCAAGCAAGGCCCAAAGTAAAATATCTAACCATAACAAATATCCTACTCTTAACTTAATATCTAGATATTACTAACCTTGTCATATGATGGAAGCTTCTAATCTAATATCTAGGCTCATGACTAATATCAAGACTAGGGCAATTTTAGGTTAAGGCTTAACATAATGCTTAGCACAATATTAATTAATCAAAATTCATTTTCACCAAAAGTCAAAAATGACCAAAATACCCTTAATCAAAAAGTGGTAATTAGTCAATCTAATCACATGGTTAGGTCTCCACGGCTATGGTTAGTCTCTAGGTTAAGTAACTCTAAGGTTACACTAGTAGAACACCAAAATCACAATTCACCAATTTAAATAGTATTAAAATAACTAAAAATCACCATAAATCATTAACATGATATAAATGCTATTATTAAATGATAAATTTTACAAAAGTTCAAAATTACCCTTATTTTAGAAAAGTGGTGGTTACAGTTCAAATGCTCCTTGAAATTCCCCAAGTAACGGTGGCAATTAAGAGGAAGTCGTTCATTAAGGAGCGGTAATTCATTGCTCTTTAAAAGAAGACTTCAAAGCCAATGCCTACAATCCAGAGGAGTAGCTACATTCCTGCACCAACCTTAGGTGTAGACTTGTGATGTTTTCACACCAACTCAAGTCCAACGGCGCAGCTCTCTGCTCCGACCCGGCCCGTTCAATGGCCCATTTTTCTCAGCCAAGACTTGGGAGACACCGTTTGCCTCCAGCACAAGCTCGATTGATACTCTAAAAGCACAGTAAAATGGTCTATCTGAAGGTGCAGCCTACTCGTCGCCCTAAAGCACATTGTCTTTACCCGAAACACAGCCTACTCGTTGCCCCTAAAAGATAGAGGCCCCGTTGTCTTTGAAACATTGTCCACTTGTCGCCCTAAAGCAAAGAGGCTCCGTCGTCTCCAGAAGCTACTCGTCGCCCCAGAAGCGCAGCCAGCCTTGCCTGAAGCACAGACGATATGGTCCCACCCAATCGGTTTGCATAAACCGCCTCTCTCAAAGATAGGATTGGGATTGATCAAGTTAATATCTTAACAGATTGATTTAAATCTCGGACGAAGATTACACAAAATCCAAATCTGAGATGAAATGCCAAGATTTGCTCGACTACATCCGAACAAGCAAATAGGCATGCGCCACGTGTCACGTGTCACCTCCTTCAGTTATTTTGATAACTACCAGAGATCTCGTTTGAGGGGAATCTCAGCACCCGCCACGTGTCAGCACCACAGAAGCCCACACCGTACAAGGACGACATATTCTTTTATATCTCAAAACCCTAATGCACATCGCATATGTGCCCTACTCCCCTATAAATATGAGAGGTTTTGCGCCAACAAGACGATCTACAAGGAGAAGAAGATCTACAGAATTATCAAAATGTTCAACTTCGACGTCCTCCTGATCGGCAACCCTAGAGGTCCATCGAAGGCACCAGAAAGTCGGAGGAAGTCTCATATCATCATCGGATCATCAAGGGAGTAAAGGAGCCGTTGCAGTGCTCGATCTCCACCGTCACATTTTTCTAGAAACTTTTGTACTTAGATTTTTTCGCATAAGAATCGATTGTACTCTTTTTTACGTTCATAATACAAAAAGTTCGTTCAACCTTTTGTCATGTCGAACAATCCTAATCAACCATACATATTTTTTTGAGACTCAATAAAAGTAAAAATATAGAAGAAAATATGAAAAAGCTTGATCTTGATTCCAGTGCATTTGGTTCTTGATGATTACACAATATTTGTACTTTGTAGCAGTAGGACGTAGATTTAGGATGAAGACATGAACCTGTAAACTCGTAGCATTATATATATTTTGCATATCGACCAAACTTGATGTTGATTACCAAAATCAGGTTTGACCATTAACCTATAGGCCAACATCCTCCACCTATTCGTAGGACTATTACTGTGGACTCAGAGGGTCTTCCTCCGCCACCTCCCAAACTGACTAATGGCACAGATGTTTGCGTTGTTATGGGAGATGATGGAGGCTCAGAAGGCTCATGCTGAGGCACAACAGCGATAGGCCAAGGTGATGTGCTAGGGTATCGAGAGTGCCCTCAAGTTGGCTTTAGCTGCAGTAGAGAGGCTGATACTTGTTCAGCCTCAAGTTGCTCCATGTCATCCCGTACAGCAGCAATCGAGGCCAGGTACCATATTGGACTTCAAGAGGATGTTGCCTCGGGAGTACTATGGTACTGAAGGGATACTCTACGTTGATGACTGTTTAGAGGATATAGAGAAGATTCTGCATTTGGCTCAAATTTCTGAGAGATTGCAGATCGAGGCGGCCGACAACCAGTTGTTCGATATTGCCCTCACTTGGTATCGTACAGAGCCCAGCCTCACCATTCCAGACTTACTTGGGAGGTTTTCGAAAAGCTTTTCAAGGAGAAGTGCTTTTTTGATATGGATCTGGGAGCTTTGGAGAGTCACTTTCATGACTTAGTCCAGGGAAGCATGTCAGTTGATGTGTATGCCACTGAGTTCTTTCCTTGAACAATTTTGTAGAGTACGTGGTTTGGGACATATGAGATCGAGCCCAGAAGTTTAGGAAAGGTCTGATTAGGGAGGTCAGGTCACGTACTTCTAGGCGTCACATAGCTACCTTTGAGGACATCTTGATGGATCCTCGGATTGTTGATGAGGACTTAGACCTCAGACCCAAGAGAGTCAGTGATGTTTTGGGTAGTGCTAGTGGCATTATGGGACCAGCCAAGCATTCTGATATCCAGCAGAGGTCGTTCCAGCAGCATCACCAGCAGTACTAGGCACCGATTTATGCTCATATTCGTCAGGTGCAGAGGTAGCCATAGAGGCTGGCACAATAGGCCATTCATTGTGTATTACATGGAAAGCCAGGACACACTAGAGAGGTCTGTTAGAAGAGGTTGGGTGTATGCCTTTTTGTGGGATACCTAATCACCAGTTGAGGGATTGTCTAGCTTATCCAGTTAATAGAGGACCAGCTAGAGCACCTGCAGTAAGAACACCAATAACACCTACAGTACCATCGAGGGGACCTCCAATTGAGACCCAATGGCAGCAATTTGCTCAACACTAGGAGCAGAATGGTACACCACAGGGCAGAGCATTCTCTATGACGGTCGAGGAGACCGAGCCCATCAGAGACGTCATTGCAGCTCATGTTATTCTTGATTTCTTTCCTGCTTTAGCATTATTCTGATGCTACACATAGCTTTTTATATATATATTTTTGGCTCTTAGACATCATATTGTTGTTGATCCTCTGGTTGGACTTAGAAGATCATCACAGAAGGAGGCATTATCTTGGTTAGTGATGTTTACAAGGGACAGAGAGTTTCTTTGTGAGGCCGAGAATTGAGTGCGTATTTACTCTTTATGCCACTTTCGATCTATGATATTATACTCGGGATGAATTAGTTGAGTAGGCACCATGCAAATATCGATTGTAGAGGAGGTAGAGTTTTGTTAAGTCCACCAGGAGAGCCAGAGTTTGAGTTTGTCAAAGGGGCTGCTGAGCAGAGTGATGGTGTTATCTTTAATACTTTGTTAGAAGAGAAGGAGTTGCCACATCCATTAATAAGAGGGTTTTCGAATATTTTTCCTGAGGAGTTGCCGGAATTGCCAGTAGACAGAGATGTTGAGTTCACTATAGACTTGGTGCCAGGAGCGGAACCGATTTCGTAGCACGTCTATAGGATCGACAACAACGAGATAGCTGAGTTAAATAAGCAGGTAGATGAGCTACAAGATAAGGGATTTATAATATCCAATACTTCACCTTGGGTATTGTTTATACTAAAGAAGGATGGATCCGTGCGTATGTGCATTGACTACTGGGCATTAAATAGCCTCACTATCATGAACAAATATACATTGTCGAGGATTGATGATTTATCTCATAAGTTGAGCGACGCGAAGGTATTTTCCAAGATAGATCAGAGGTCAGGTTACCACCAAGTGAAAGTGAAGGAGGAAGACATTCAAAATACTGCTTTTCGGACTTGGAATGGCCAATATGAGTTGATTGTGATGCCGTTTGGGTTGACTAATGCCCCGGTATATTCATGAACTTGATGAACAAGGTGTTCCACCAGTACCTTAACCAGTTCATGATAGTGTTCATCGATGATATTCTGATCTACTCGAAGATGCTAGATGAGCACGAGGAACACCTGAGGATTATGTTAGAGACCCTCAGGAAGGAGAAGTTGTATGAGAAGCTGTTGAAGTGTGAGTTCTTCCTGAATTTGGTAGAGTTCTTAGGGCATGTTGTGACAGAAGAGGAAATCTCGATGGACCCGAAGAAGAATGCTGAAGTTATGTCATGGTCCACACCAAGCACAGTTGCTGAGATTAGAAGTTTTTTGGATCTGGCAGGCTACTATTGGAAGTTCATACTTTTCTAGGATTCCAGAGCCAATGACCAGACTCACCAGGAAGGATGTGGAGTTCGTATGGTCCAAGGAGTGCCAGACTGCCTTCAACGAGTTGAAGAAGAGATTGAGTGCATCTCATGTTTTGACGTTCCCATCAGGGACATATGGACTCACTATCTATATTGATACTTCTAGAAAATGTTTGGGTTGTGTTCTTGGACATCATGGGAAGGTGATTTCCTATGCTTCCAGAAAATTACGTCCTTATAAGAAGAATTAACCAAACCCATGATTTAGAGTTGGGAGTGGCCATCTTTGCTCTAAGGCTGTAGAAACACTATTTGTACTGTAGTGCCTCGACCCGCAAGATGCATTATGATGGCTGATAGACTCGATGAAGCATTGTTGGACTTGTGAATATGTGAAGGATCACTCGGAAGGCTATGCGATCGTGGCAGGAATCGTCTTATAAATGTGAGTAGTGTTGAACCCTTCGATGATCCTTTAGCTTCATGCTTATCAAAAAGAATTAGTATGCTATGTTTCTTGGTTGAGTTGCTAAAAAATATCTTACATGGAACCCAGAAAGATAATAAAAGATAACTAATCACATGACCCAAAAATTGTTGCAAATTATTTCAATGAATTGTATGTTTGCGTACTTGAAATAAAATACATGACAGGTGAAGGAAAAGTCCTAAATACTTGGGCGGTGAGTATATCAAGCCCCAGCTTGATGAATAGATGGTAACACAAATAATAAGACCCAAGAACTGGGCAGTGAGTATGCTTGAATTATGACTGTGAGAAAGTATGTATCAAAGATGTAAGAAGAGATTTAGTAATAACATTCTATTATCTGGTGCCGATGTAGAATAATGATTACACTAAGACCCTGGATTATACAGATAAAAATGCGAGCGTTGGCTCAAGGTATAAGGAAATACGAACAAGAATGATTAAGAATGATGGCTTATTGAGATTGGTGTCTCATTTGCTTAGTTTTTCTTATTATGCATTATATGTTTTCTTTATAGATAAGTTGCATATATTTGCATGGTTTTGGATAACTTGTCGACAAGGTGGTTCCTCGAATAGGATTATGAGGCCTTGGAAACCGATTCGTCCTAGGGGGAACCTCGTGCTGAAGTAGTAGCACAATGCTGAAGAAGTAGCACGGTGATTAAAAAACCTTTCAGACTGGGCCAGCTACCAGCCGCTGAAGCGGAGCCGTCTAACCATAAGTCCAAGATAGCGTGTCGCTAGTGACCTTCATATGGATAGGTCAAGTGCTAATGATGTTTTATGCATGCAGAGTAATTTATTACTCAATTACAAGGAAGGATGTCGACTATTGGTAAGAATCACTTGAACGGTGACAACTATGATAAATATGATATTGTTCTCAACAATATCTTATCTAGGAAGAGTAAGTATTATAAATATGCATGGATGGATACACGACTGTGTGTAAGAACCACCATAGGGAGATAACTTATATGCTTTATATTATGCTGGCTATATATAAGATGCATACTTTACTTCTATCGGATATGAACTGCTAATCGACCCTAAGGCTGAGAAAGGCCACTCTTAATAATGTTCTATAACATGATTACTTAGTGTTGTCTTCTTAGGTGACTTGGGCCAGCACCGCTTGCCAGTACACAGATGATGTACTGATCTACGTTTGTGGGCATCTTTCAGGTGCTCGTGCATGGAAAAATTGTTTGATCAATGCTTGACAACGATGAATCGGATGGGTATACAGAAGCTCTTCTTGCAAGATGATGTCTTCTTCTATACGGGACATAATGTATGGAACAATGTAACTCATATGAACTAGTGAGATTGTAAGCCAAATTGCCAAGTTAATTGTAAGTCGAGTCAGCATGTTCAGTTGTAAGCCTAAATGGCAAGTAATTCAGTTGCCTATTCAAAAGTCTTGTAATTTGTTAAAGACATTGTATTCAACTACAAATCTTGTAATCTATTGCAATTAATAATAAAGAGATACATTTTTTTCATATCTTGTTGTGACTACAATTTATCTGCTTTGTTTGCTACGATGTCATTATTTTTTGAGAAATATCGAAAACAGTAATGGTTTTGCCTTGTACAAGTGCAATTTATACTTGTACGACATCATGCCTAGTGGCTAGTTTTTGATCTTCCGGGATCGGGACATGACAGAATGGTATCAGAGCACGACTTTACGTCCTTGGATTCTTTTTTCTATTTGTTCAATCAAAGTTGCTCTTATGATGATTCAAAGCTGCTTCCACGATTACTCAAAAGTTGCTTACGGGATTACTCAAAGTTACTTCCACGACGAAAATCAAAGTTGTCTCTATGATGACTCAAAGTTGCTTCTGCGATTATTCAGTGTTGCTTCCAACTTATTCTAAGTTTCTTCCTTGACTAAAAATCCGTTGATCCTTTTGGCCGCTCACTAGGTATTTTATACAATAAGTCTAAATATGTGGGCTGTGATGTGTGTATTGTATTGAATTCTTAATGATACCAAAATGAATAACAATGATACGATGTAATGATAAGTCGGTAATGTGTGCTTGGTGCCTTAAGTGTGGGATTCACAGAAGTTGATTGTTTTGAAGTAATCAGCAGAGGGTGATGGCATGGTGTGATGAAAAAGAATTGTGCATGACTTCAGTGAATGAGAATTGACAGAAATCTTCGAGTTGGCTTAGGTGTGTTGGCTTGGTTATGTTTCAGATGCGAGAGAATTGATTGATATTTGTGGTCAATAGAGCCACTTCGGAGATGGATAGACCATAATGGATGTTGGTTTAGTACAAAAGAGAAATATTGTATCGGGAATGGCTTATGCTCTTAGTGGTATATGACTCTACCCTCTTAGTGATAATTATTCGACATCACAAAAGGTTATACGAACTTTTTGCTTATTGAATTTGAAAAAGGAAACAATCGATTCCTATGCGAGGAAATCTAAGTACAAGAATTCTGGGAAAGCGTGACAGTAGAGATCGAGCACTTTTGCGGCTCCTTTACTCCGTTGATGCTCTGACGACGAGTTGGACTTATTTTAGCTTTCTGGTACCTTTGATGTAACTCTAAGGTTACCGATCAAGAGGATGCCAGAGTTGAAGACTTCGAAGCTCTGCCTTCTGCTTCTTTTCTCTCTGTTTGTGTCCTCCTCCACTTTTTTGTTGAAGGGAAAACTCCTTCTATTTATAAGGGAATGGAGGCACATACGCGATGTGCACTCGGATTTGAGATATGAAAGAATCTGCTGTCATTGCACGGTGCAGGCTTCTGCTGAGCTGATACATGGCAGACGTCGAGATTCCCCTCTATCGAGATCTCGAGTGGTTATCAAAATAACCGAAGGAGGAGACACGTGGCGTGTGTCTATTACTTGGAATCCTGTGTTTAGATGAAGACGAGTAGATCTTGGATTTCATCTCAGAGTAGGATTCTGTTTGATCTTCAGGAGGCGATCGGTTTAAACAAACCAACTTGATACGACCTTTATCAAAAGAGCAAACTTCGGCCTTATCTGAGTTTAAAACCAATTGATAAGATATTTGCACTTATCAATATGATCAACCTCTGTCCTATCTTTGAGAGTGGCGATTTAAACAAACCAATTGGGTGGGACCATGCAACCTACGCCTCTAGCGAGGTCTTAGTGTTGCTGCGCTCTGGTGCGGCGAGTAGACTGTTCTCCTGGAGAGAACGGAGCCACTGCGCTTTTCAGGCGACGAGTGGACTATGTTTCGAAGATGACGAAACCTCTGTGCATTTTAGCGACAAGTAGGCTGTGTTTCGATTGGTAAAGTCACTATATTTTAGGACGACGAGTAGGCTGTGCTTCAGGCTAACGAGATTAATGTGCTTTTGGAGCGGCAGGCAGACTTGTGTTGGATGCATCGGTGTTTCCCAAGTCTTTGATGAAGGGGTTGGGCTTCTGGGTCGAAGTAGAGGTCTGCGCCATTGAATCCGGGATGATGTGATGTCATCATCGGTCTGCGCCTCCTGCTAGTGCAGGATTGTAGCTGCACTTCTGGTTTGAAGAAGCTGTCTTTGAAGTCTTCTTTAAGAGCAATTAATGACAGCTCTTTTTAAGGAATGATTCCATCTTGATTGCCACTATTACTTGGGGAATTTCAAGGGGTCTTTTAATGGTCTAAGACTTAGTCGAATTAACCTATTTAATGGGGTTCATCGTACCGAGTCCTAGGTTCATCCCGTTAATGTGGGAACTTTGACCGACGGCCTCGTGTCCTGTATTTTGGACCACTCGTGCCCTATATAAAGAGGGAGTTTCTTCCGAAGTGTCACGTATTCCTCTTTTTGTCCTTCAACACCATGCTAGATCCAGACTTAGCTTCGAGTGGCCGTTAGCCTTGCCTAAATCGGATTTTGTTTGAGGATCCCTTCGTTTAAAGGAGCTGTGCCTTCGTAGAAGAACTGCTGATGAGCTTCGAGATGTTCTGGAATGCGTCTCATGGGGAGTTCGAACCTGAGTGACATCATGGAGGTCTTGGAGGTCCTGAGACCGAGTTTGCTCTGGTTGCCAATATAAGCACCGCAGTTTGTGCTCTGCCCTGCTCATTGTCGGCTGTGCGCTTCTGTTATGCTAGAAGAACCGCAGAAGCTGATGCGCTTTTGAAAGGGGCATCCTGTCGTATTGTGGACTGAGTTCTCGCTTGGGCCAATAGCTGCTTCAGGAAGATCTGCACGTCTGAGAGGGGGGTGTTGTGGTGGCAGACTTTGAAGGCGACTATATTCACATCTTCTATCCACAGTCTCTCCTCTCATGATGATTACACTGTGAAGATGAACCCAAGCGTAGACCGGTAGGAGTTTTTAATTTGGCATATGTAATCACAAATACTTTGTAACATATCCTTGTAACTAGGAAGTCTTCTTTTATGTAATCGTGACGAATTTGTAACAGACTCTTGTAGCCATGATTTAATAAAAATAACTTTCTTTGAACTTTTTGTCTATTTTTTGTGAGTTTGACTTTTTCGTTGGCGTGCTTGATCACCTGCGCTTCTGTGAAGCTGGGTTGGTAGTGAGAGCACCAATCTGTGTTGTTCGTTATCGGCGCCTTTGTGAAGATGGGTAGGTAGCGTGAGTACCCACCTGCGCCTTGTGTCACCCTGTGCTTTTTTATGCTTTTACAAGACCCCCTTCAAAGTGTCTCGAACTTGAGTCGAGCTCGGGATACTTTCAAAAGAAGCATGGCACGTGTTTCTTTCTAGGTAAAAATGCCCATCACGTCTGCTGCCAAGCTGACATCATGCTTGGACTTCACATTAAATACCTCAAGCCGTAGCTTCCTTAAGTTTTGATCATGACTCATTGTTTCTCGCGAACATTTATCATGAGCTTTTTCTGAACCCACATCATTTTGAGGGTGAACGGAGCGTCTTGTCTTCTTTTGTTGACGTGGCACCGCTCTGTGAGCACCCACTGGAGCGTAAGGTCTTCCGCTGGTATTGCTTAGCTTCATACATAGTATTTCTTCAGGAACTTGCCATTGATTGGCATCATGAGTAAGTCACCATTATATTTGGCCAGTCGGTAAGCGTCGTTGGAATACACCATCTCTATGACGAACGGTCCCTCCCACTTGGGTTCGAACATCCCTGCCGTTTTGTGAGTCATCACCATCGGTCTTCGAACTGCTAAGACGAGGTCGCCCTCTTGGAACGTTCTTTCTCGGACCTTTTTGTTAAAGGTCCCGAAAATACGAGCTTGGTAAAGCTCGATCCTTTGCTGCGCTAGTGGGCATTTTTTGTCCAACGCCTCTAACTCTTGTAGCCATCAGCACTGATTGTCTTCGTTAGTCAGCTGGTTGGTGATAGCTACCCGTAAGGACAGGATTTGGATCTCCAGTGGAAGCACTGCTTCGCTCCCATAGACAAGGAAGAATGGTGTGCGGTCCGTGGGTGTCTGAATGGTCGTACGGTAAGCCCACAGACATTCGCCCAACCTCTCATTCCAATCGCGTTTGTTGGAAGAGACAACTTTCTTGAGTAGTTTGACGATGGTTTTATTGAATACCTCGGTTAGTCCATTAGACGCAGGATTGTCAGCCGTTGATGCCACATTTTGTATCTGGTTTTTGTTGCAGAATCGATGGAATGCATGGCTCATGAATTGGGGGCCATTGTCATGGACAATCCTTCTAGGAACTCCAAAGCGGTAAATGATGTGGTGCTTGATACCGCTTTTGCCCATTTGGAGAAATAGTCAGTGATGGCAAGGATAAACCGGTATCCTTTAGAGGAGGGCGGGCTGATCGGCCCAACGATATCCATTCCCCATGCCTCAAATGGCCAAGAGGCCACCGTGGGGTGTAGATATTCTGGGGGTCGGTGGATGAAGTCAGCATGGAACTGACATACCCGGCACTTCTTTGTGTAATCTACGGCATCTACCATCATGGTGAGCCAATAATAGCCCATGCGGCGCAACCGATCTTGTAACTTAGGGCCGGACTGATGGGCTCCGCAAGTTCCATCATGCACCTCTCGGAGTGCCTCTTGCGCTTCTGTTTGGTACAAACAACGCAGGAGGAGTCCATCGTATGAACGACGGTACAACATTTTGGTGGCCGTGTTATAGAAGAACCGGAGTGAGCGTCTCCTGACGGAGGCTGCTTTCTTTGGGTCTTCAGGCAGGATTCCATAGACAGCGTAGTCTATGAATGGGAATCGCCAGTCTCGAATGTACACGTTGGTGTCCACTTGTACTGAGTAGCTTTGACATGTACGTAGAGCATTCTTCGGACAAACTAGCCCTCATCCCACCACTGTAATGGTATATTAGGATCCAATGGGGGCAGCCAAAGAAGCGGCGATGCCAGCTAGTGCGTCGGCCTCTAAGTTCTGTAAGCGTGGCACGTGTTCTATAAAGAACCCTATGAACGTGGAGATGATGTCGATCGCTGCCTAGTGGTAGGGGATCAGGTCTTTATGTCGAACCTTATACTGCCCTCGAACTTGGCTGATGATTAATTCCGAGTCTCCATAGGCCTTGATGTAGTCAACCCCCAACTGTTTAGCGAGTTGGAGCCCAATGATGAGAGCATTATACTCCGCGACATTGTTGGTGCACGACTCTATGAGAGAATACACACGATTGATGACTAGGCCATCGTGGGTGATGAGGACGATCTCAACTCCTGCGATGATATCGCCCTTTGGTCTTGTTCTTGAAGCAGCATCGAAGAACATGTGCCAAACTAAGTTGTCTAAGACTTCATTGGACTCTAGAACTTCATCAGGGATATTGTCGTAGAGTTTCGACGTCTCTGGCATAGGGTGTGCTGCCAGAAAATCTGCCAGCACTTATCCTTTGACTGCCTTCTACGGGACGAACACCATATCATAGGGAGTTAGAAGGATTGCCTACGTGGCTAGTCGTGAGTTTAATGCCCCTGGCTTGGTCATGAGGACTCTGAGGGGATTGATTCTGGATACGACGTGGATCTCTGTCCGGTCACATGGTGTCGCGTCTTCTGGATAGCAAAGAGAAAGGTGAGGCACTCTTTCTCAACATGATTATACCTGTGCTCGGCTCCAATCATGGTTCTGCTGAGATAGTAGATTGCCTGTTCGTGGCCTTTACTGCTCTTTTGGGCTAGCAAGGCACCAAGAGAATGGTCCATGGCTCAGACGTATAGCAGAAAAGGCTTTCCCACAATCGGTGCTACCAGTACGGGAGGACTGGTGAGGTACTTTTTGATGTCGTCGAACGCGCGTTGGCATTCTTCGGTCCATACAAAGGAGACCCATTTCTTCATTAACTTAGTGAAGGGTTGACATTTGCTAGAAAGGTTCACAATGAACCTTCTGATGTATGCCAGGCGTCCTTGCAGGCCTCAAAGCTCTCAGAGATTCCTTGGAGGAGCCATGTCCAGAATTGCCTTATTCTTCTCCGGATCAATGTGAATCCCCTTTGCTGTGATGATAAAGCCCAAAAACTTGTCGCTGGAAATGCCTCTGAAGGACTTAGTCGGGTTCATCTTTAGTTGATGCGTTCGCATTAAATCAAACACTGTTCGTAGATCGTCTAAGTGGTTGGACCGGTCTTGCTCTTAACAGCAATGTCATCAACATAACACTCCACCGTTTTTCGGAGATGCTTGCGGAATATAGTGCTCATAGTCCGCTGGTATGTTGCTCCCGTATTCTTCAATCCAAAGGGCATTACTGTGTAACAGTATACCCCTTTTGGAGTTTGGAATGCTGTATGCTTCTCGTCTTCGGGTAGCATCTTGAGCTAGTTGTAGCCTGAAAAACCATCCATAAAGGACATGTGCTCAAAGCCACAGGTGTTGTCAATCATCACGTCGGTGATCGGGAGGGAAAACTCGTCCTTAAGACAGGATGAGTTGAGATCCCTGAAATCTATGCAGATCCGTATCTTCTCGTTCTTCCTAGTGACTGGGATAACGTTTGCCACCCAATCTAGATGTTGCTCTTTCCGAATGAAGCTGCGCTCAATGAGTTTATCGACTTCTTTATCGACAGCATCCATGATGTTCGAGCGAAACCAATGCTGTTGCTGTTTGACATGCTTAGCATTAGGCGAGATGTTGAGGCAGTGCATGGCAACTTGTGGGTCTAAACCCGGCATATCCTCGTAGCTCCAAGCGAAGACGTCGATGTATTCTCGGATAAGCTGTATCAGAGATTCCTTGTCTTCTTCTGTCAGGCTTTCGCTGATAAAGATGGGCTTAGAAGAGGCCTCATTTCCCAACTCGGCCTGGATGACTTCATCTTCTGTAGGAGGTTTGAATTGCTCGAAACGCCATTCCCATTTAGATCCTAGGCGCCACACCCAGGGTTCATCTTCGAAGTATTCAAACATCTTGTCTCCGTCCTCGATCAGAGGATTTGTGGAGACCATGTTAGCGGACAACATCTTTTTGAAGACCTGCCCGGTACTGGTGTCAGAGTCCCAGGTTGAGGAGTCAGAAGAGGGTGAATGCATCATGACTTTTGTCTCTTAGTCTTTTGAAGTTGAAGTGGGTGTAACATAACCCAACCCCCGGTGGGTGCGCTGGTAATAGTTTTGAGCCTTTTCCTTTGGAGCTCGAATCCGTAAGGAAAGGCGCGTGCCTTTACCATAGTTGAGTCCTTTGTTGTTGTTCAAGTCGTAACCCATCTTCTGGATTAGGTGTTTGGCTTTAGCAGCGTAACGGTAGAGTTGGATCTTGCCGTTGTCGGGTTCTGATTCTCCTGGAGTTAGTCACTGAGTATGCTCCAATCGATCAAAGATGATGGGTACCTCCTCCTTCTTCCTTGTTGGAACTAGGAAGTAAGAGCCCTGGGAAGGGACAACTCGGCTCGCAAGGTTGGCGGCTGTCACTTGTGTTTGTAGCATACATAGAGAGTTGTCTAAGAAATATCTAGTGTTCCAATATGCACATGAGTAATTCGAAGACAACTTTCTATTAATAAAATAAGAAATTTTATCCCGAGGGATAACATCATCCAAAGAGTGAACTTCGGTATTGGCACAAACGTAGTCTTCTAGCTCATCATAGGTGAGGACTAGGGCTGTCGAGGGAGGAACGGGAGGACGCTTCACCTTTAGCTTGACCACCAAGGGGGCTGCGGTCAGAGGTTCCTGCACCTTCGTGGTTGGCTTTAGGGACCTCCAGGGTAGCCTTATTCGTATAGGCATCTGACCATCATCTGATGTCACCGAGTGTGAAGATGGCACTTTGCCTCTGAACTTGACGACGAGGTGCATTGATACCTTGGGGGGTTTTCCCTTCAGCCGAACCTTTAGTGGTTCTTCAGTAACGGCTGCACTTCTTGACGCCGTCTCTGCATCATTGCTCTCATCGTCCCAGGGACTGACTTGTACAGATCAGCATCCGTACAGTAGGCTTCAAGTCCCTGGAACGGGTTGATATCAGCGAATTCGGTCTTGATAGTCCCATCGCTGGGCACGTACTTTATACATCGATGGAGAGTAGAAGGAACGATCCTGTACTCATGAATCCATGGTCGTCCCAACAGCATGTTGTAGTTTATGTCAGCGTCGATGACATAGCATGTCACTTCAGTGTGGAGGTCGCCTATTTGGCACTTCAAGCGAATTTTGCCCAGGGGCTCGCTCTTTTCTGCGTTGAAGCTGCTGATTGTTGTGTTCGTTGCAGTCAGTCGATGCATCGGAATCCCTAGAGTTTGGAGGAAACTCATTGGGAAGATGCTGAGAGAGGAGCCTGGGTTGATGTGGATGCGATCGACTTTAATGGCACCGACATACCCTGTATATTACAGAGGCTTGTTATACCGATTATTCTTCAGCAGCATGTCTTGTTGGGGAAAATGATACTGGGGATCACTTCGACCACACTATGACAATGTGGGCAGGCTGCAGGGTCTTCCTTTGGTGGTCGCACCTGAGTGAGAAAGGACTCGGCGTTCTGCAAGGCTTCGCTGAGCGCATCTCGGGTCTCTTTAGAGAGACGAAGGATCTCGAAGAGTGACAATCTTGCCGGGATATTGGCTAGCTGTGCCAGTATGTCGAAGTTGTAGGGTTTGATAGGTCCTATTGCCGAGTCTTTCCTCAAAGGTTTGTCGAAGCAAACCTCCTTTTGTTTCTGCTTATCTGCGGTAGGAGTCTGAGACGGGCCTGTTTCTGATGTATCAGGAGCAGGGGTTGTAGCTGGTGGAGGTGTTGTCTCCTCTGGAGCTTGGTTCTCCTCTTGCTACTGCGCCGAGCGAGTGGTCACAAGGGTGTCATCGGTCGATGCCGAGACCATGCGACATGTCCTCACCTTCTTTCCTTTCACAGAGGGGGTTGTAGGTACCATCATGTTGGAAGTAAGATCGGGATGGGCCCACATGACCTCGCCTCGTGGTGTGGAGAACGGGACGAGCCCTTGAGCGTTGTCACACGTTGGTGGAAGATTGACTACTTCCATTGTCACCCTCGGCATGGGGACGACCCCATCCTGTGCCTTTGTGGTTGGGTCACTACTAAACTGGAGGGTAACAATGTTGGTCGTGACAGTCTTTTCTTCATAGTCAAGTGATATGACTTTGGCATGGAGGAGGTGCTGAATCTGTCTTTTCAACACGTAGCAATCTCTTTTCGAATGGTGGATATACTAATGATAATGGCAGTATTCAGGGTTGTCCACCTTCCCCACTTCGTCGGGGCACTTTGGTATTGGAAGAGACAGCTTGCCACTCTTCGTCAGCATATCGAAGATGTCACTCCCCGATCCCGATATACGTATTCTTTCATGAATTTTGTACATGGTATCCTGTATTTAGCATGTGCATAATTCTATTTATTATTTATTAATGGTTGCATGTAACTTTTAAGCATGTCATTAGTAGAATGGTTAGAGCATTTTTAAAGATTAGGGTTTTCTTAAGCCAACCCTCACCCACTATAAATAATCTCTTCCACACTCTCTTTCCTCATAAACTCTCTCATTTATTTCCCTCAACCACCAACCCACTTAGGCAAGTACAATTTGCTCAAAAGTGGAGATTTGTGCATTTTTCATTCTTGATTTTTTTTTCCTTTGATATTATTTGTCTATATTGTTCTTCTCTTCATTCTCTACAAGTTTAGTTCTTGGAGTTTTTGATTTTAATGGCTAGTTTTGTGTAGATCTAAGTTTCTAAAACTAGGGTTTTAAGGATTTTCATGGTTTTGACCTATCAAACTTGGTTGTTTTCGAAAAATAATGGTCCTAGGTTGTAGGAAATCTCATTCTACCCAATTTTGCCTTTTGAACCGCCGAATTTTGACTTGTTTTGAGGAAGTTATGCCCAAAACAATATTTGGACATCTCCTATGTTCATCTGTCCTGGTTCTGGCAGGGACGATGAATAGTGCCGTAGGAATGATGTGTGGATGAATAGTGCCACATGGAATGAATAGTACCACAAGAATGAATAGTGCCGTATGGATGCATAGTGCCGCATGGAATGAATAGTGTCGTAGGAATGAATAGTGCCGCACGGATGTATAGTGCCGCATGGAATGAATAGTGCCATAGGAATGAATAGTGCCGCAGGAATGAATAGTGCCGCATGGATGCATAGTGCCGCATGGAATGAATAGTACCGTAGAAGGCCGCATAGTGCCGCAGAAGGCTACATAGTACCCCAGAAGGCCGCATAGTGCTGCAGAAGGCTGCATAGTGCCGCAGAATGCCGCATAGTGCCTATTTTGGCTATTTTTGGCTGTTTTATGCCCTATTTGGCTGAATTGTGGCCAGAATTTCTCCCAACTCCCAACATAAAAGTTGTAGATCTTTGTCTTGGCTTCAAGAATCTTCATGTCTCACTTTAACCAGAATTCATATGTGACTTTGGCACCTTGCACCTTGTGCACCTTTTACCTTGCACATTGCCCATGCGCCGTTTGGGCCACTTCATGACTTGCGAGCACTTCGTACCCTAAGTGCGTAGTGCCTTCTTGTTCTTTTTCCTCTTGTGTCTTGGTCCTCATTCCTGATCTGACTACCTATGCGTGTGCTGGATAATCCTATGTGTGTACTAAGGTACAATCTACGTGAGCACCGAAGTGCTATCCTATGTGCTAAGTGTTCCTACGTGATACCTGCCAGTACCTCCAAGAGTCCAGCATTTATATAGCGAATGGTCAGTAGCAATGACGTGGTATGTGTTGTGTGTTTTATTACACCAAGAAGGGGGTACATACGTATGACTCCATGAGCTAGTACGGATCCCTTCTTGGGGTACTCGTACAATGTACGACATCTAGGGGAGTAAGCATGTGACCACGACATGTGAACTCCGAGGATAACCTAGGGATTAACTAGGCAACTAACTTGGTAGATGCATTGGGTGGGAGGAATCCCGAGATTGTGCCATACTAGCCACCCTAGGTCCAGTCCTGACGTGTCGAGTTTGCCGCCACGGATATGGTTTCATTCGCCTTGAGCAGATGACTATATCCGACTTCTACGAGCTATGTGTTATATGTATTAGCACGGTAGCCCACCAGGGGACCGGTGCATACTCAATGAGCTATATGTCTTATGGTATGGCTAGTCCTGCTGGGCGACACGATCTGAGGATTCCTCTTAATCAGTATCGCGGGGATAACTCTGCCAAATATAGAAAGCCGCAGGAATGAATGGCAGCTTGAAAAACGACTTGACTGTGCCTTGTGCCTTCCATTAGTAGCCGAGGAACATGGACTGTCATGGTGCGTGGTCCGACCTATGTCCTTGTTTGGTTGTTGGGTTGGTCTTTCGTGCTAGGACAGGCTGTGGACCGAGGTTACGACCGGAAGTTTTTGTTATTACTATTATTATTATTTTATGCTTGGGTTTATCTCACTCTTTTGTGCTCCCTTGTGGTACTTGCTATTCGGGGCTGACCCCGCTTGTTTCGTTTGGCCAGATCTCGTAGCAGAGCCTGAGGATCCAACCTTCCTCCCTGACGTCAATGGTGCATACTAGGAGCATGGTTGGCGGGGGACTCGAGTGCACCACTCTAGTATCTTTACTTATGTTCTGGCGTTTAGCCACCGGCACCTGTTTAGCCGGCTAATCTGGATATTTTGTCTTTTGCATAATTTGTAATTAAATCAGACTGCAGCTGAATACAATTATGTACCTATGACTCTCTGGGCTAGCTAACTTATAAAGCTAGATCTCCATGATCATTTTGATGAAGTGTCGGGGACGTCTTACTGCTTTATCTCATATGTTCATTAATTGATATTTTCTTGCTTTGAATGATTGAGACATAGATGCTCTGTGAGACCATAGGAGACTTGAATGTAGCATGCACCCCCTTATCTCTTGACAGCCACGATCGCCGTATGACGTTTGTATACCTCATATGGAGTAGCTGGCCTAGTCCGTCTCCGTATTTCGGTACTGGGGCGTGACAAGATTTTATCGGTGGCCCATGCAGGTCTGATTTTCAGACTTGAGGGGTGTTACTATTATAGGAGTCTCAATCAAAACTTGTTCTCTTTGAATCTCTTGCCTCGACTTCTCCTCCCTCACCTTGATTGATAACCTGAATTTAATCCTCGAATCTTCCTCGTCCTGTTATGTAATATCATGTATTTTTTCCTATATGGGTGCTTCTTTCTCAGTAGCTGACGAGGCCAACATGGAGGAACGTCCAGTAGAGCATGGCTCGACGGGGCAGCAGCAGGAAAGAATACCTTCTCCTGACCAAATCCGAGTGGAAGTGATATTAGAGCCAGTGGAACCGTAGGTTCTAGAAACTCCTGTACCTCCAGCGGTGCCGGCAGCGACGACAGTACCTGATGCTGCAGCACTCCTGGACGTCATCCGGGGATTCCTGGCCACTCAGCAGCGTCAGGTGGCAGCCCATCAGCAACAGCAAATCTAGTAGCAGGAACAGAATGTGCTACTGAATCAGGGGTTACAATTAGCCCTTGAGAGAAGTGTCAGGAATGATTCGGGAGCGTCGGGGAGGTTTTATCCACTTAACACAAGATACTTTGACGGCACGAAGGAGGCCATCACGGCGGATGCTTGGCTTCAAGATTAGCCATATTGACCGCAGCAAAGGTTCCAGCAGAAGAGAAGGTTGACCAAGTCAGACTGTTACTTCAGGACCTCGCCCACGACGGGTGGGCATCATAAGAAGTTGGAATGAGGCGTCCTGTCCCTTGGGATAGCTTCAGTACCAAATTCAAGGCCAAGTACTTTGGTGTGGTAGCGGTATGAGCTACAGCAGAGGTTTATCAGTCTCAAGCAGGCGGGTAAGACGGTGGATGGATATGCAGCGGAGTTCTGCAGACTGAGTCGATTTGCACCGACGATGGTGGCTACAGAGCTAGAGAAGGCTATGAAATTCCAGCAGGGACTTCATTTGGTGATTCTATAGCTAGTAGAAGGGCACGACTATCAAAATTTTGACGTCGTTTTAACGGCAGCTCGGAGGCATGAACTCACCCGACAAAGGTTGGCAACAAGACATGGGGGCCAGAAGAGGTCTCATCCCCAGAGTAGGGACGGAGGAGCAGTGCAGCGAACATCGGCGCCAGCACCTGGCATCCATATTCATGAGTCAGGAGCGCCTCGGAGGACGGCGGTATCAGAGATAACAGCACCAGTTTGGCATCAGCGGGTGAGGAACCAGCAGCAGCGCCAGGGGCGCCCATTGGATGTACTTACTGCGGTAAGGGTGGGCACACTAGGGATGTGTGTTGTTCAGCTAACGGATTGTGCATGAGGTGTGGCAGTCCAGACCACAGGATTGCCAATTGTCCTATGATGCAGAGGCTAGGAGGGCGGTTCAGTAGTTTCCGGCGTTGCCAGCTCCGGGGACAGCACCGAATAGAGGACCAGCATTGGCCGTAAGGCCGCTAGCCCAGCGTTTGCCGACGCAGGCTCAGATGTTTTGCCAGGCGCAGAACCAGGAAGGCCCGCAGAGGCCGCAGTAAAATTATGGTCGAGGATGACAGCAGCAGGGAGCTCAGCAAGGCCAGGGCCAGGCCTTCACCTTATCATTGGAGGATGCACTAGCTTCAGACGACATGGTTGCACGTAATATTTCTGTTACCTCTTTTTCTGTAGTAGCATTGTTTGATTCGGGGGCTACCCACTCTTTTATATCTGCACGATTTGCGACACGTATTGGATTGAAGTTCGAGGCATTGCCAGAGAGGATGAATATGAGTACTCATTGGTAATGGGCTCGTAGGAGTTAGCAGAGTGTGTTTAGCATGTCCGGTTGTAGTGAGTGGGCGATTATTGCCCGCATCTTTGATTGAGTTCCCTATGGGCAACTTTGACGTTGTCTTAGGCATGGACTGGTTGAGAGACAGTTATGCGACGATAGATTGTCGGGGAGGTAGGGTAGTATTTAATGTACCTGGCGTTGAGGAGTTCGTCTTTGTTCGATCATTGGAGGATCGACCCAAGGGTATTATTGTAGAAGTATTGGCAGAGCAGGAGCAGATACCAAGAGTGGTCAGAGAATTTCTTGATGTATTTCTAGATGAGCTTCCAGGTTTACCACCGGTGAGAGATGTAGAGTTTTACATTGAGTTGAATCCTGGAATGGAGCCTAAAGTCGGTAGAGTTTACAGGATGTCGCAGTCAGAGTTGGACAAGTTGTACCAGCATGAAAAAGAACTGAAGGCAAAGCAGTTTATCCGAGACAGTAAATTGCCCTGGCAGCACCGGTGATTTTAGTACCCAAGAAGGATGGATCGACGCGAATGTGCATTGATTACCGGCAGTTGAATGCAGTAACAGTGAAGAACAAGTATCCGTTACCAAGGATTGATGACTTGTTTGATCAATTGAGTAAAGCCTACGTCTTTTCTAAGATTGATCTTCGATCTGGATATTATCAAGTGAGGGTCCGGGAGCAGGACATACCCAAGACATCATTTAGATCGCGGTATGGGCATTATGAGTTTCTGGTGATGCCATTTGGACTGACTAATGCCCCAGTAGTATTCATGGATTTGATGAATTGCATCTTTCTACCCTATTTGGATAAGTTTGTAGTAGTGTTCATAGACGACATCCTCGTCTATTCCAGTAGTGAAGAAGAACATGAGAAACATCTTCGGACAATTTTGCATTCCTTGAGGGAGCATCAACTTTATGCGAAGCTTAATAAATGTGAGTTTTGGTTAGATCATATTTCGTTCCTGGAACACATTATTTCTGGAGCAGGAGTGTCAGTAGATCCGAAGAAGGTTGAGGCAGTAGAGAATTAGCCAGTTCTGAAGACGGTAGCAGAAGTGCGTAGTTTCCTGGGATTGGCAGGTTACTATAGGAGGTTCATGGCAGACTTCGCCAGGATTTCGGCACCCTTGACGCGTTTGACGCATAAGGATGTAGAGTTTGTTTGGTCAGCAGAGTGTCAGACATCATTTGAAGAGTTGAAGAAAAGATTAATCTCAGCCCCGATATTGACACTTCCAGTAGGATCGGGAGGGTTTATAGTGTATTGTGACGCATCCGGGAAGGGACTTGGGTCTGTATTGATGCAGCATGGAAGGTGATAGCATATGCAACTCGACAGCTTTGGGACCATTATAAGAACTATCCGATCCACGACCTAGAATTAGCAGCAGTAGTGTTTTCGCTGAAGTTATGGAGGCATTATTTATATGGAGATCGAGTGGAGATTTACACTTATCATAAGAGCTTAAAGTATGTATTCACCCAGAGGGACCTGAACATGAGGCAGAGAAGATGGTTGGAATTACTGAAGGACTTTGATGTAAATCTTCAATATCATCCAGGCAAGGCAAATGTGGTAGCAGATGCCTTGAGCAGGTGAGGTGGTGGATTCATTTTAACCTCGCATAGACATATTTTGGAAGATGTTCAGGAAATGAGAATTGAAGTGATCTTGCCACAAGATACGTGAGTTATGGCCAGTTTGCAGATTTAATCTACTTTAGTAGAGAGGATCAGAGCAGCCCAGGCAGAGGATCCACGGATCCAGAAGCTTCGATCAGAGTGTGAGTCAGGTCTCAGGAAGGAATTAGTAATCCATGAGGATGGTACACTTAGGTTCGGAAACTGTCTTTTTGTACCAGGTGGAGACCTTCGACATGAAGTTATGTCAAAGGCTCATAGTTCTCCTTATTCCATTCATTCCGGAGGCACAAAGATGTACCAGGATATGAAGCAACACTTTTGGTGGAATGGCATGAAGACGGAGATAGCGAGGTTTGTATCCAGATGTTTGGTATGTCAGCAAGTGAAGGCAGAGCAGCAAAGACCAGTAGGATTGTTACAGCCGCTTTCTATTCCGGAGTGGAAGTGGAAGCACATCACGATGGACTTTGTGACCGGTTTACCTAGATCTCCGACCTGTCGAAACACAGTTTGGGTAATCGTGGATCGGCTCACGAAGGTTGCTCATATTCTTCCTTTTAGAGTAGGGCAGTCTACTGAGCAGCTGGCAGAAATGTATATGAAGCAGATTGTGAGGCAGCATGGTGTTCCCGTCAGCATAGTATCAGATCAAGACACACGGTTTACCTCTCACTTTTGACGGAGTTTGCATGAAAGTTTGGGTACCAAGTTGAGGTTCAGTACAGCCTATCATCCGCAGACGGATGGACGGTCAGAGAGAACCATTCTGACATTGGAAGATATGTTACGGGCTTGTACCTTAGACTTCGGCGGAACTTGAGAAGATCATCTTCATTTAGTAGAGTTCTCTTACAATAATAGTTATCAGGCAAGTATACAGATGGCACCGTTTGAAGCATTATATGGAAGAAAATGCTGGTCCCCTCTGGCATGGGATGATGTGGAAGAACGAAAATTGTTGGGACCGGAGATGATCACGCAGACAGTGGAAACAGTCAAGTTGATCAGAGAGCGGCTTCGAGTTGCGCAGGACAGATATCGACACTGGGCAGATCAACATCGTAGGCCTCTAGAGTTTGGTGTTGGTGACCAAGTATTTCAGCAAATTTTGCCTACTCGGGGTGTCATTAGATTTGGAACCCGAGGAAAGCTTAGTCCGAGATACGTTGGTCCATTTGATATTCTCGATCGGGTAGGCGATGTTGCTTATCGTCTTGCCCTTCCGCCTTCGCTACGTGATGTACATGATGTGTTTTATGTATCTCAGTTGCGTAGGTATGTCCCGGATCCGAGTCACATCCTCGATTATTCTGAGCTGGTCGTCAGTTCCGACCTGACTTACGAGGAGCAACCTGTCTCCATTTTGGATCGGCGAGAGAAGGTGCTCAAGAACCGGACTATTAATCTTGTCCGCGTCGCTTGGGGGCATCACTCACCGGGGGAGTCGACATGGGAGCGCGAGGACGTGATTAGATCTCGATATCCGCACTTGTTCGACTCAGAAGGTATGTTTTCCCTTATGCCTTTGTAATATGTTTCCCTATTGAACCCACTAGGGTGGATGATTGTTCTCTAATGCTTGTTAAAATTGATGAGATTGCATGTATAGTTAGCCTTGTAATTAGTATCTTGCTTGCTTTAATTTTCTCTATCTTGTCTTGGCAGAAATTCTGAGGACGAAATTTTTCTAAGGAGGGTAGAGATGTCACTCCCCGATCCCGATATACGTATTCTTTCATGAACTTTGTACATGGTATCCTGTATTTAGCATGTGCAGAATTCTATTTATTATTTATTAATGGTTGCATGTAACTTTTAAGCATGTCAATAGTGGAATGGTTAGAGAATGTTTAAAGATTAGGATTTTCTTAAGCCAACCCTCACCCACTATAAATAATCTCTTCCACACTCTTTTTCCTCATTCACTCTCTCATTCATTTTCTTCAACCACCAACCCACTTAGGCAAGTACAACTTGCTCAAAAGTGGAGATTTGTACATTTTTTATTCTTGATTTTTTCCTTTGATATTATTTGTCTATATTGTTCTTCTCTTCATTCTCTACAAGTTTAGTTCTTGGAGTTTTTGATTTTAATGGCTAGTTTTGTGTAGATCTAAGTTTCTAAAACTAGGATTTTATGGATTTTCATGGTTTTGATCTATCAAACTTGGTTGTTTTCAAAAACTACTGGTCCTATGTTGTAGGAAATCTCATTCTACCCAATTTTGACTTTTGAACCGCCGAATTTTGACTTGTTTTAAGGAAGTTATGCCCAAAACAATATTTGGACATCTCCTATGTTCATTTGTCCTGGTTCTGGCAGGAACGATGAATAGTGCTGCAGGAATGAATAGTACCGCATGGATGCATAGTGCTGCATGGAATGAATAGTGCTGCAGGAATGAATAGTGTCGTATGGATGCATAGTGCCGCATGGAATGAATAGTGCCGCTGGAATGAATAGTGCCGTATGGATGCATAGTGCCGCATGGAATGAATAGTGCCGCAGGAATGAATAGTGCCGCATGGATGCATAGTGCCACATGAAATGAATAGTGCCACAAGAATGAATAGTACCGTATGGATGCATAGTGCCGCATGGAATGAATAGTGCCGCAGGAATGAATAGTGCCGCATGGATGCATAGTGCCACATGGAATGAATAGTGCCGCAGAAGGCCGCATAGTGCCGCAGAAGGCTACATAGTACCGCAGAAGGCCGCATAGTGACGCAGAAGGCTGTATAGTACCGCAGAATACCGCATAGTGCCTATTTTGGCTGTTTTTGGCTGTTTTATGCCCTATTTGGCTGAATTGTGGCCAGAATTTCTTTCAACTCCCAATATGAAAGTTGTAAATTTTTGTCTCGGCTTCAAGAATCTTCATGTCTCACTTTAACCAGAATTCATATGTGACTTTGGCACCTTATGCACCTTGCACCTTGTGCACCTTTTACCTTGCACATTGCCCCGTGCGCCGTTTGGGCCACTTCATGACTTGCGAGCACTTTATATCCTAAGTGCGTAGTGCCTTCTTGTTCTTTTTCCTCTTGTGTCTTGGTCCTCATTCCTGATCTGACTACCTATGTGTGTGCTGGATAACCTTATGTGTGTACTAAGGTACAATCTACGTGAGCACCGAGGTACTATCCTATGTGCTAAGTGTTCCTATGTGATACCTGCCAGTACCTCCAAGAGTCCAGCATTTACATAGCGAATGGTCGGTAGCAATGACGTGGTATGTGTTGTTTGTTTTATTACACCAAGAAGGGGGTACATACATATGACTCCATGAGCCAGTACGGATCCCTTCTTGGGTTACTCGTACAATGTACGACATCTAGGGGAGTGAGCATGTGACCATAATATGTGAACTTCGAGGATAACCTAGGGATTAACTAGGCAACTAACTTGGTAGATGTATTGGGTGGAAAGAATCGCGAGATCGTGCCATACTAGCCACCCTAGGTCCAGTCCTGATTTGTCGGGTAGGCCGTCATGGATATGGTTTCATTCGTCTTTAGCAGATGACTATATCTGACTTCTACGAGCTATGTGTTATATGTATTAGTGCGGTAGCCCTCCGGGAGATCGGTGCATACTCAATGAGCTATATGTCTTATGGTTTGGCTAGCCCTGCTGGGTTGACACGATCTGAGGATTCCTTTTAATTAGTATCGCGGAGATAACTCCGCCAAATGTAGAAAGCCGCAGGAATGAATGGCCGGTTGAAAAACGACTTGACTGTGCCTTGTGCCTTCCATTAGTAGCCGAGGGACATGGACTGTCATGGTGCGTGGTCCAACCCATGTCCTTGTTTGGTTGTTGGGTTGGTCTATCGTGCTAGGACAGGCTGTGGACCGAGGTTACGACCGGAAGCTTTTGTTATTACTAGTATTATTATTTTATGCTTGGGTTTTATCTCACTCTTTTGTGCTCCCTTGTGGTACTTGCTATTCGGGGCTGACCCCGCTTGTTTCGTTTGGCCAGATCTTGTAGCAGAGCCTGAGGATCCGACCTTCCTCCCTGACGTCAATGGTGCATACTAGGAGCATGGTTGGCGGGGGACTCGAGTGGGTTTCTTCTCCACCACTCTAGTATCTTTACTTATGTGCTGGCGTTTAGCCACCGGCACCTGTTTAGCTGGCTAATTTGGATATTTTATCTTTTGTATAATTTGTAATTAAATCAGACTGCAGCTGAATACAATTTTATGTACCTATGACTCTCTGGGCTAGCTAACTTATAAAGCTAGATCCCCATGATCATTTTGATAAAGCGCCGGGGACGTCTTACTGCTTTATCTCATATGTTTATTAATTGATGTTTTCTTGCTTTGAATGATTGAGACATAGATGCTCTGTGAGACCATAGGAGACTTGAATGTAGCATGCACCCCCTTGTCTCTTGATAGCCATGATCGCCGTATGACGTTTGTATACCTCATATGGAGTAGCTGGCCTAGTCTGTCTCCGTATTTTGATACTGGGGCATGACAGAAGAGTTTCAACGTATCCTCGTCATTGAATGAATAAGTTTTCCTCGACTTCTGCGCTTCTGCAGACTTGGGGTTCATGGTTACTGAACCTTTGGAGATGTTGACGGTCATGGCTTGTTTGCCATTTCCGTCCTTGGGATTGTTGCTAGACGAGCGTCTCCCCTTGTCCTCGAGAGAAGGAAAGTTTAATCCCAGGAGATGCGCATCTTGGGCTTTTCTGCCACATCTGCCTCTTTAATGAAAGGCGTCCAATCTGTGCAAGGATCACTGTGCCATAATTTGATTGCTGGCAGCATGTTCTTGCGGCATAAGTCCATAAGCATGGGCTCGAGCATGCCAGGCGGTAGCCTCAAAGCTGCCTAGCGTAAGCGCTTGATGTATGCGCGGACATGCTCTTTCTCTCTCTGGACGACCTCTATGAGAGTTGACATTGATGAAGAGAGTCTTCAGGTACTCGAACGATGAAATGCAGTCATCCGGAAGACTGCAAAACCACTCATAGGCTACCCCTGTAGTGCTCCTATGAATATGTTGGTGAGGAGGGCGTCGTTCTTTGGTAGGTGCCCTATTATTGAGCCGAAGTACCTCAAGTATCGTCGGTGAGACTCCTTTCCATCGAAGGGTGCGAGAGTCTGCAGATTGTATTCCCACTCGACAGCATATGGCTGTCGAATACCCATCTTCCGGAGTACTGCTTGCTTCTCTTTGGCATTATAGCGAGCATACAGTTCCTTGATGGATTGATATACCTCTGTTGACCTTACAGGTCCTGTGGTCGATGGAGTAGACGACGATGGTGTCGCTTGGTTGATGATGGGCAGCTTACTGGATCCGTCGTTAGCTGCCTGGTCAAGC
This sequence comes from Iris pallida, assembly GCA_029216955.1. Lineage (NCBI taxonomy): Eukaryota > Viridiplantae > Streptophyta > Magnoliopsida > Asparagales > Iridaceae > Iris > Iris pallida. The sequence continues at coordinate 16,086,311 of JANAVB010037419.1, read as the reverse complement.
GCAGGTATGGAGGCAGTGGGGACCAAACTCCACTTGATCTCCAGTATGATAGCAGACAAGGATTTTATTTAGCATTTAACATATCTATGCTCATCTCGAGAGCTTCGATATGTTTCAGCTGGTCAGGTGCTTCACTAATGTCCGCCTCGTCGCCATCGGCCATAAATACGGACCTTATGTGTGGATGGGTGGAAGGGATAGTAGACCCTTTGCTCTACAGCTCAGATGCCTGTACCTCATCATCTTGAGGATGAACTGGAAGGTTGCTGTCTTCTTCAGACTCATTGCGATTGCTACCCCCAGTCAGGTGGCTAGCTGCACCTGTGGAGGTATCCGTATCATATGGTTCCTCCTCAGACTGGAATACGGCATTTTCATGGACTATGGGGGGTTGGCTACCCCTGGCGTCTGACGTGGTACCCAACGGAGATTTAGAACGCGTGCCTTGGAACACACTTGTGTTGGGTACCTTCGCCTTGCTACTCTTGGGCCACTTCTTGGGCTTGGTGGCCGAGATAGGAGGATTCTTGGACGGCTTTTTGAGAGATTGAGAACCTTGTGTCGCGTTGCACGTAGCGACACGGAGTTCATCTTCGTCTGCGCTTGTCGACCCCCTATCGAACCTCTGACATTCGGTTGACACCAGCTGTAGTCTTTGGAAGACGGAACGCCTCCTTGGCCGCACGGTGGTTGCCTATTGACAGCAAAAGTTGATGGTGTTCTGGGTACAAGGATGCCTTGATTTAGGCGTGCCCTGTGCCACAGATTTCTCTTCCGCCTTATGCAGGTGTGAAAGTGTCAAGTCCTCCACCTCTGTACCCCCATTGTATGCGCAAGGAAGCTACACGTGGGTACAATCAGAGAGGGTATAGCGAGGCAGACTCCTATCATGCTTACAGGAACGCTGCTTGCATGAGTCCTTCTCCATGGGATGTACCCCTGGCTTGCATTACGTACAGGAGTGCTCAAGCGACAGAGGGATTTAACTGGTCGAGGCATCGAAGCACGGGGACCAGTTTTGCATAACTTTCCATCGGCTGCACGTGTGACAGTCAACGCAGGCCTTTGATCGGTCATTGACATAGTATGTTTGTTGTACGAGGCACATACTACCATGGATTTCTTCCTACTACCCCCAGTGGGTGCATAGTATTCAGAATCCAATGAGGGCTCGCCTGATGGGAAGGCAATTTTGTCGAAGACAGATCATCTCGTCGGCAATGCTTCCTTTGTGAGGGGTTGAACCACCGTGCGCTTGCTTCGGCATTGTGCCCTTGTCAGGACCGCCATAGGGACACTGTCTTCCTCGTTGTATTTTCCCAAAGTGGGAATCTGGTGAGGTGGCATGGCCACAGTAGCCGAAATCTTCTCCGGGGCTTCAGCGTTTAGAGGGTTCTTGATCGCAGTATCCTCTATCGTGCTGCTCATCGCAGCCATCTTAGACATCCAGACACATTGAATCTTCTTCGGTTTTACTAACCGCTTCGAAGGACTTGACTTCTCTTCAGAAAGGAGGTCTTCAAAAGCTTGTTGGTCGAATCGTACGACCAACATCTTCTGGGAAGAACCCAGTAAGTTGTCGTCAGGTTGTGTCACCACCTTCTCGTTGGAGGAGAAGGTAGTCCCCAGTAGAGTTGCTATTTTGTTCGACATCACAAATGGTTATACGAACTTTTTGCTTATTGAATTTGAAAAAAGGTACAATCGATTACTATGCAAGGAAATCTAAGTACAAGAATTCTGGGAAAGCGTGACGGTGGAGATCGAGCACTGCAGGGGCTCCTTTACTCCGTTGACGATCTGACGACGAGTTGGACTTGCTTTGGCTTTCTGGTACCTTTGATGGAACTGTAGGGTTACCGATCAAGAGAATGCTGGAGTTGAAGACTTCGAAGCTCTGCCTTTTGCCTTTTGCCTTCTGCTCCTTTTCTCTCTGTTTATGTCCTCCTCCTCTTTTTTATTGAAGGGAAAACTCCTTCTATTTATAGGAGAAAGGGGGCACATATGCGATGTGCACTCAAATTTGAGAAATGAAGGAATCTGCTGTCATTGCACGGTGCGGGCTTCTGCTGAGCTGACACGTGGCGAATGTCAAGATTCCCCTCTATCAAAGGAGGAGACACGTGGCGTGTGTCTATTGATGGGAATCCTCTATAGATGAAGCCGAGTAGATCTTGGATTTCATCTCAGAGTAGGATTCTATTTGATCTTCAGGAGGCGATCGGTTTAAACAAACCGACTTGATACGACCTTTATCAAAAGAGCAAACTTTGTCATAATCTGAGTTTTAAACCAATTTATAAGATATTTGCTCTTATCAATATGACCAACCTCTGTCCTATCTTTGAGAGTGGTAGTTTAAACAAATCGATTAGGTGGAACCATGCAACTTGTGCCTCTAGTGAGGTCTTAGTGCTGCTGTGCTTCTGGTGCGGCGAGTAGACTGTTCTCCTGGAGACAACGGAACCTCTACGCTTTCAGGCGATGAGTGGACTATGTTTCGAAGATGACGGAACCTCTGTGCATTTGAGCGACAACTAGGCTATGTTTCGAGTGGTAAAGTCACCGTGCTTATAGGGCGACGAGTAGGCTGTGCTTCAGGATAACGAGGTTACTGTGTTTTTGGAGCGGTAGGCTTACTGATGTTGGATGCACTGGTGTTTCCCAAGTCTTTGATTAAGTGGGTTGAGCTTCTTGGTCGAAGCAGAGGTCTATTCCATTGAATCCAGGATGATATGAAGTCATCACCGGTCTGCGCCTCCTGCAGGCACAGGATTGTTGCTGCGCTTCTGGTTTGAAGAAGCTGTCTTTGAAGTCTTCTTTAAGAGCAATTAATGATAGCTCTTTTTAAGGAATGACTCCCTCTTGATTGCCACTGTTACTTGGGGAATTTCAAGGGGTCTTTTAATGGTCTAAGACGTAGTCGAATGAACATATTTAATGGGGTTCATCGTGCTGAGTCCTTTGTTCATCCCATTAATGTGAGAATTTTGACCGACGGCCCCGTGGCCTATGTCTTGGACCACTTACGCCCTATATAAAGGGGAAGTTTCTTCCAAAGAGTCACGTATTCCTCTTTTTGTCCTTCAACACCATGCCGGATCCAGACTTAGCTTCGAGCGGCCATTGGCCTTGCCTAAATCAGATTTTGGTTGAGGATTCCTTCGTTCAAAGGAGCTGTGCCTTCGTAGAAGAACTGCTGATGAGCTTCGGGATGTGTTGGAACGCTTTTCATGGGGAGTTCGAACTTGAGCGACATCTTGGAGGTCTCGGTGGTCCTGATGACTTAGTTTGGTCTGGTTGCAAATATGAAGCACTGCATGTTGTGCTCTGCCCTGCAAATTGGCGGCTGCACGCTTCCGTTATGCTGGAAGAGCCCTAGAAGCTGATACGCTTTTGAAAAGGGCCTACTGGCGTGCTATGGACTAAGTTCTCGCTCGGGCCAATAGCTGCTTCAGGAAGAGCTGCACGTCTGAGACGGGGGTGCTATGGTGGTAGACTTTGATGGCGACTGTATTCACATCTTCTATCCATAGTCTCTCCTCTCATGACGATTACACTGTGAAGATGAACCCCAGCATAGATCCGTAGGCGTTTTTAATTCAACATATGTAATCACAAATACTTTGTAACAGATCCTTGTAATAAGAAAGTCTTTTTTTATGTAATCGTGACGAATCTGTAACAGACTCTTGTAGCCATGATTTAATAAAAAGAAGTTTCCTTGAACTTTTCATCTGTTTTTTGTGAGTTTGTCTTTTTCTGTTGGCGTGCTTGACAGCCTGCACTTCTGTGAAGCTGGGTTGGTAGCGAGAGAACCAACCTGCGCCGTTCGTCATCTGCGCCTTTGTGAAGATGGGTGGGTTGCGTGAGTACCCACCTGCGCCTTGTGTCACCTTGTGCTTTTTCATGCTTCTACAATAAGATGTCCCTTGACCCTGTTCATGGTATAGTGTTGCTTTACCTGTAAGGTATTGGGTAGTATCGATTCTTAGCTGGGATTACGATTTACACATGACGGCTAGGCGTGTCCCTTTATGATTAAGTTTGGATAGCTTGTTGTGAGTTTGTGATGGTTAGCATTATGCTGGATAATTGAGAATATGAAGTGAATGCCTTGGTTGGAAATGGTATGAATTATAGATTCAGGTCATGACTTGAATTCGTTAGGTAAAAGGATTGTAAGTTCGGTAACGATGGTGGGGTGTTGCTACCAAATGATTTTGGAAGAACAATATATACCGAATATAGAATGATGTTAAAATTGAATAGATGGAATTGCATGTTAGACATCAACAAATTGATGGTGATGTTAGGCACTTATCAAAATGTTGCGAATGATTTAGAAGATGCAAAAAGTTGCATTAGTGACCGAAAATAGAGAATGAACTTGAGGAAATAGATGGTATTTGCACATGTGCAGTTGTGGTTGTGAGAATTAGACGTGTCCCGAATTAACAAGTTATGACCCTTGATTGTTTTGAGGCATATCGATGAACACTTGTACCTTGATGCATGAAAGAGTAGATGTTCCTTATGAGACTCTAATGGCTGGGATACAATTAAGTATCGAGATGCTGCAATATGTAATAGACCCTGTCGGTGGATAATGTTATTACATGAATGATAAGTTGGGTAGAATATAGAGTTGTTGGACTATGACTTAGCTAAATGAGTTATGTCATATTTAGATGACCGAGATACGAATGCTGAATGATTTGGTACCATAAAGAATGGATCGATGCATGAATAGTAAATCTTCTTATGGGGTCATAAAGAGATGACGCAAAATGAATATTGATGGTTAACATGAATTGCTAAGAGATGACCGTGTTTGGTGCTAGCAGAAATTCATAGAGGATGCTTTCGGAAGAAATACAATTATACAATTACCTTATTTGTTGATTAAGGAGTATGGACCGTATTGACGATCTAAAATGTGGAAATAGAATATGTCGCAAAGAGATAAAAGAAAATAGATCGTAAATGATAGAATATTGAGGTAGCAATGTTGGATTATGACTCAAAATAGTTGGCAGATTGAATATACATAATTTGAGTACGATATGAGAATACAAGTCGATTGGGCAGGTGATGTTGCGTCTATGCAAATGAAACTGAAAGATTGGATGTTCGATTGATAGAGTTTTTTATGATGGCTTCGAGATTGATCCATAAGATTTTTTGAATAGATTTTTGTCGGTTGTGGGTAAGTCTAGAATTACTTCGTTGGGTGTAACCCGAGGATGAGTACCGTTAGATAGACTTAACCCTAGAGTATCGATTGGTTGCCTAAGTTTTAGATTTGTTCGAGATGATATTCAGTTGTTTGAATTTGTGAATAAGTTCATGAGATTAGGGTAGCGTCCCATGTCCCTTAGATTGGTTGAATCATAGATTGTCCCAGAGATAAGATAGAGTCCCTATAATAAGAATTGGTTGATGTTGGCCCATTGTTCATGGTCGAACCTGATTTTAATAATTGATCTAACCATGTCTCGATATAACGGCTACTTGGACAACTGCTAAAGAACTCCTACCATTCTGTTCAAGACTGAAGCTGTTTTTGTCGTATGAGTCTGTATTTCATATTCAATGTAATTTTCTTACTTATTGAGTCTAAAAATACTTTGTATACCAAGTCGTACTGGCAAATAGGCTACCCGAAACCGTTTTCAAGAATATCCTAGGTTTTGAAAATAGCTTAGTTTACAAAAGCTCCTAACTTCTTAAACTTTTCAATAAGCTATAACTCAAAAACAAGTTTTACAAAATGTCCCAAAAATTAGAATTGGCCCTAGGAGAATTCGGCCAGAATTCGTTTAGTGTCGTTTAGTTTTTGAATTTGGTCCTCCTGCAGTTACAGATGCAACAGCTATTTGTCAAGATTCTCTCAAAGAGTTATGCCCGAATTCTGCCAGAATTCGGTCTTGGGAAAACCTATAAATATAAAAGGATTTCAATCATTTCAACTCACTCATTCACTTTCTTATATTTTCTCTCTAAGCTTAAACGTCTTCCAAAGTGTTCTAAAAGCTATCATTTTCAAATCAAAGCCAGTTACAATCTTCTAGTCGATTTGCCAGTGCGGTACGGTCTATAAGTTTTTCAGAGGGATTGTAATCAGAGGATTGATTGAAGAAAGACACTTCACAATTGAAGTTGTTTTGTATCAAAACTTGCATTGTAAAAGTTGCAAGGACTTCGTATGAAAACTTGTGGTATTTTCCAGTAGTGGATTCAACTGGAAGCTAGAATTCTTCCGACTGGAATAGTCCTCACAAGAGGAAAACCAGTATACATCGCCATCTTTGCGTTTGCATTCTGATCTCTGCCTTTACATTTACATATTTGTGATATATTATTTATGATCTTGTTGCTAACATTTAAAATTAGCTAAATTTCGCTGCCTACTCTATTCACCCTCCTACTAGAGTATTGCGTTTTATGATTTGTTCCTACAACTTGTATCGGAGCGGGTTATACAGGGAAAGCGAGGTAACACTGCTATTATATTCTTTATTATTTTAGATGTTACATAAATCACATTATAACACATGGCAACTGTGAGTTTCTTTTTGAAATCTCTAGATTTTGATGGTATGAATTATACATACTAGAAAATACGGATGAGTTTCTTTTTGAAATCTCTAGATTTTGACTTATGGTCTATTATTATTGATGGCTATAAAAAGCCTGCACGTATTCTTGTTGAAGGCGAGTTGGTTGAGAAACCCCATGACAAGTATACTGAGGATGAAAAGAAAAAGGCTAGTCTTGATGCACGTGCTATTAATGCTTTATTTTGTGTCTTAGACATGAGTGAATTTAACAGGGTGTCTACGTGCACAATATCATGTGAAGTGTGGAAACTTCTCGAAGTGACTAACGAAGGCACGACACAAGTCAAGGAGTCAAAAATCAGCAGACATACTCAGGAGTATGAAGCGTTTAAAATGAAGCCAAATGAATCCGTCACTCAGATGTTTATAAGATTTCTAGATATTGTAAATCCTCTGTCTTTATTAGGCAAGGAATACAATAACCATGAGAAGATTCGTAAACTTCTACGACCTCTCATGAAGAACTGAATTTCGATGGCTACGACAATCATTGAAGGGAACGATCTCACAACTATGTCTCTTGAAACACTCATGGGTAAGCTACTCACTCACGAGCTAGAACTTCAAGACTTTGAAGATGTTGCACAGAAGGAGAAGTCGATCGCTTTCAAAGCTCAATACAGAAGAATTGTCGAAGATAATTCCGACGACAGTGGTTCTGACTCCGAAGATCAAGCTCTCATAGTAAGAAAATTTAAGAAGTTCACAAGATACAATAGAAGAACAAAGGAACACAACAGCAACAACAAGAAAGAAGATCCTATCTGCTACGGTTGTAAAAAGAAAGGACATATGAAGAAGGACTGTCCAACAGCATCATCATCAACAAGGAAAAGCAACAAATATGACAAAGGTTACCTGAAGAAATCAACAACCAGAAGGTACGCTAATACGAGCATATGGCATGAAAGTGAAGCCAGCGACTCATAAGATGAACAGTCAGATGACGCTACAAATGTATGCTTAATGGCATTCAATCAGGTAAATACTAACCCCCTGTTTGATACATATGATGATTTTACCTTTGAACAATTAGGTGAAGCCTTTAGTGACCTCTTAGGTGATTACAGAAAATTGTGAAGTAAATATCAAAACTCTAAGAAGGTACTCAAGGAGTACAAAGGTGAAATAGGAAGACTTAGCGACCTACTAGATGAGGTTAGAAGTAATGATAATTCTAGCGAGGTAGGTGAGCTTTCTTCTGTTAAGTTGTTACTATATGAGACCATAAGACTATCTAAAGAGAAAGAGAAGACCATTACCCAATTACAGGAAGATCTACTCAAAGAGAAGAAGAGTCTTCAGCAAGCACTAATTAGGAATGATGCACTTACTGCTGATTATAGTTTATTGTATGACACTTCCAGAAAGTTGGAAATTAGGTTAGGAAAATAGCCTGAAGTTGATGCTTTCTATCCTAACACGTGTCACTTACTGAAACATCGGAACACTATCAAACCCAACACTATCAGACCAAACCAAACCAAACCTTTGCCCAAGAAGACTAATAGGAGGAATCCGCCCGAGGAGGGGCTCGCATCTGATTAGCTCGTTGGTAAGCATGCATTCTATTATACTAGAAAACCAAGACCTACTAATTATGCACAACATGCTGCTTCTAACACTCAACATGCTAGATGTCATTATTGTGGCACCATTGGTCATATCTCTCCTGCATGTAAAGTTAGAAAGTTAGTTGATTTAAAAATATGTGCCTGGATACCGAAAAGTAAAATTTTAGGACCGTACAAGAAATGGGTACCAAAAGTTTTATCTGCAAATTCTCTTGTAGATGGAACACCCTTCACATGCTAGAAGCAAATGGATCCTCGATAGCGGTTGCTCACGGCACATGACCGATGACGCTTCATTATTCGCAACACTGTCAAAGAATAGAAGGATACGTTTCTTTCGATAATAATCTTAAAGGGTATATAGTAGGTATCGACAATATTGATAAGGCTCCCTATCCTGTGTCTAGTTACCGAGTTAAAACATAACCTACTCAGCATAAGCCATTTAGCTGACCACGGTTATGGTATTAACTTTGTCAAAAACAAATGTACTATAGTTGATAGCTCGACTGGTAGTACTATCTTTGAAGGTATCAGGGAAGACAATATATATGTTTTCTATTTTTTAGAAGATGCTAACAAAGCAGTTAGATGCTTAATGGCCAAGAGTGATGAGAGTCAAATATGGCATATGAGACTCATTCATGCAAATGTGGACACAATTTCGAGACTATCCACTAAGAAGCTGGTACGAGGCTTACTGGATATTACTTCCAAGAAAGATAAGGTATGTAGTGAATGTGAAAAGAACAAAGCTACCCGATCTACATTTAAATCCAAGAACGATGTAAGTACCACTATACCTCTACAATTACTGCATATAGATTTATTTGGAAAGCTTTTACTCAAACAGAGGGTATCGATTATGAGGAAACCTTTTCTCCAGTAGCCATGCTTAAGTCTATCCAGACGGGTTGATTGAAAAGCTTTTACTCAAACAGAGGGTATCGATTATGAGGAAACCTTTTCTCCAATAGCCATGCTTAAGTCTATCCAGATTCTTTTATCTATTGCAGCTCATCTCGATTATGAGATTTGGCAAATGGATGTCAAGATAGCTTTCCTTAATGGAGTCTTGAGGAAGACATCTATATGAAGCAACCAGACGGGTTGATTGAAAAGGGCCAAGCGCATCTTTTTTGTAAGCTCAAGAAGTCCATTTATGGACTTAAGCAAGCTTCCAGATCTTGGAACATATGTTTTGATCAGGTGATAAAATCCTATGGATTTGATCAATGAATCATGTGTATACAGAAAGTGTGACGAAAACGTGGTGGTGTTCCTAGTACTTTATGTGGATGACATCTTGCTTATTGGAGACAATGTGAAGGTGTTATCTGATGTAAGGGTATGATTATCCAAACAGTTTGATATGAAGGACTTGGGAGAAGTAGGTCACATCCTTGGGATCAAAGTTCTACGAGATCGTAAGAAACGGATGTTGGGCTTATCCCAAGCTTCCTATATCGATACTGTACTAACTCGTTTTAGTATGCAAAATTCTAAGAAAGGTTTCTTACCTTTTAGACATGGAATTGCTCTATCAAAGGAGCAGTGTCCGAGGACACCTAAAGAGTTAGAGAACGTGAAAGCAGTTCCTTATGCTTCAGCAGTAGGAAGCTTAATGTATGCAATGCTATGTACGAGATCAGACATCTGCTTTGCCGTAGGCATGGTCAGCAGATATCAGTCTAACCCAGGACAAGAGCACTTGACTGCCGTAAAGCATATTTTGAAGTACCTAAAAAGGACTAAAGAGTATATGCTAGTTTACCATGCAGATAGTTAAGTTCCCTTGGGGTATACAGACTCAGATTTTCAGTCAGATAGGGATTCCAGGAAATCTACCTCAGGTTATGTGTTTATTTTGGGAGGTGGAGCCATTGTATGGAGGAGTGTCAAGCAAAAATGTATTGCTGATTCCACCATGGAAGTCGAGTATGTGGCAGTCTCTAAGGCAGCCAAAGAAGCGGTTTGGCTCTGAAACTTTCTGTTGGACTTGGATGTGGTACCCAGTTTGCCTAAGTCTATTACACTTTATTGTGATAATAGTGGTGCAGTTGCAAACTCGAAGGAACCACGAGCCCATAAGACAGGTAAACACATTGAGCGCAAGTACCACCTGATACGAGATTTCGTAAAGAAAGGCAAAGTTGTTGTGATCAAGATAACATCAGCCGACAACCTAGTTGATCCCTTTACAAAGAGCTTACTAGCTAAGGCTTTTGATAGTCATGTTGAGGGAATGAGAGTCAGATGTATAGCAGCATGGCTTTAAGTATAAGTGGGAGATTTGTAACAGTATACTGAAAAGCAATGCTTTGAGTATAAGTGGGAGATTGTTAGGGTTATATACTAAAAGCATCACTTTTGTAGTAACCTTATTTTCTTAAATTTTGAATGAGAATCATATGGACAAATATTTACATATTGTATTTGTTGCAAGTGTTAATGCAAATGTCTGATATTCTATATTGTAGATAATATGGTGTGTGGTGTCACACAGAAGATCTTATTATCAGTTCCCTATGGAGTATATAAATAGTTCACAACCTAAATGGACTTAGACAATCTATTAGAAAGGTTGTAGTGTAATATGGTATTAGTCTATCTTGACTATAGGTTTACACTAGTACACTTTGTGTGTATTGAATATGACCACTTGAGGTTGTTCTCTTTGTACTGACTACATAAGTGAACAAACACCTCTGTTATTATGGATGCTTGTGCTCTTAATCCTGATAACTAAGCCGGCTGAAGCGCAGAGGCCGAAAGAGACCTACTCCTTCAGCGACGAAGACACACTAGAACTCTTCGATATGCTGACGAAGGATGGCAAGGCGGCCGCACATCGCTGTGAACTTTGGTACCCACATTCGTTGAGTCATCAACATCAACGGCCTCTGATGCGGGCCGCCTTCCTTCAGCCTTCTTGGAGTTCGTCGCAGGAGCTTTTGGGGTTCTTGATTTCTTAGGGGCCATGGCAGGAGAAGTTAGAGTTTGAAAGAGGAACAAGACTCTGATGAAAAGCTTCTGTGAGAAGAAAAGAAAGACAGAAAGCTTTTCTTTCTCCTAACAGACCCTACTTATAGGATATAGCCATGTCAGCAAAAGAAGACAAAACACTTCGTGAACGAGGAGACTCTTCAGACTACGTAGGAATTAAGAGTAAAGACCATGATGACCGTTCCCTAGAAACGAGGGGTTGTGATCAACTTTTAATGAAGCGATGGCTCAAGGCATTTAATGCCGAAGGCTAAACTGGACGGCAGCCTGTCAGTAAGCGTGTTGGACATTCACTTGTAAAGGACACATGTCATGCTTCTGTTTAAAGTATTCCAAGCTTGGCTCAAGTTCGAAACACTTTAAAGGGGGTCTTGTAGAAGCATAAAAAATGTAGACATATGAAAAGTGCAGGTGGCGTTCTCACTACTGGCTTGACAAAAGTGCAGGTACCCCAAAAGTGCAAACAGACAACTAAAGTCACACTGACGAACAAAAATGGTGCATAAATAATTCTTTATTAAAATTATGTCTACAAAAGATCTATTACAAATTCTTCATGATTACATATAAACGACTAAAACACCTAAAAAAAAGTCTACAAGGGGGTTAACTTCAGCACGCACGCAGCCCCCCAGATGCACAGCACTGTCAGAGCCAGCCACTTCCTGAAGCAGCTATTGGCCCGAGCAAAACTCAATCCACAGCACAGGGTGTGCCACCGTCATTGAGCATAGCAGAGCACAACCTATGGCTCTTCGGATTGACAATCAATCCAAACCCAAAATCTTGGATCTCGAAGACCACCAAGATGTTGTTCAGGTTCGAGCTCCTTACGCCAAACGCTCAAGTGTATCTCAAAACTCAGCAGCAGTTCTTCTATAAGGATACAACTTCTTTGAACAAAGGGATCCACAACCAATAGTCGACTTGTGCAAGGCCAATGACTATTCGAAGCTAAGTCGGGATCGAACATGACGGTGGAAATATTAAGTGACAGAAGACACAATCCTTCAGAAAAGCTTCCCTTTATATAGGGTGAATGTGGTCCAACCCACATGCCACATGGCCGTTGGTCAAAGAATCCTAAATTAATGGGTTGAACTTAAGACTCGACACAATAAATATCATTTAATAGGTTCATTCGACTGAATCCTAGACTATAGAGTTTTTTGAATTCCCCAAATGACGACGTTAATTAAAGAAGACGATGACCGACTCGTCCATCAAAATAGTAGTCATTAATTGCTCTCAAGACTTCGACAGAAACTAGCTCCTTCAACTCAGAAGTATAGCCAGTTTATTACTTCCACTGCGCCCTCACTTCAACTCAGAAGCGTAGCGCCCTCCATCCCATCCAAAAGCGCATCCCGTTCAAAGGCTCCTTCATCTGACACTTTGATGTCCAAAGCACAAGTCTATTCGTCACCCTCAAGCACAGTGACTCCGTTGCTCAAAGCACAACTCCACTCGTCGCCCTAAAAATGCAGTGACTCCATTGCCCAAAGCACTTGTCAAAAATGAATGATAAGATCATCCAAGAATCGACCATTCAAATTCGATTTACGAATTTAGAAAATTATTCATCGCCTTAAAAGTGCAATCTCTGTTGCCTGAAGCACTTGTCCACTTGTCGCCCTAAAAGCATAGTGACTCTATTGCCTGAAACACTTGTCAACTCGTCACCCTAAAAGCATAGTGACTCCGTTGCCTAAAGAACTTGTCTACTCGTCGCTCTAAAAGCGTAGTGACTCCGTCGCCTGAATCACAGTCTACTTATCGCCCAGAAGCGCACTGACCTCAAATCCTCGCCAGAAGTGCAGCTCGCATAGAAACGCACTCTTACGGGGTGACATGGTTCCACGTGGCCAGATGGGTGTTTATGTCATTTCTAGATTGTTTTGTTTAAAAACCATCGCTCTTAAGATAGGACTGAGTTTGATTTTGTTGATAAAAGCAATATCCTATCGGTTTGTTTAAACCACAGATAAGGATAGAATTTTTTCTTATAGACGAGGGCCATATCCAATCGGTTTGTTTAAACTAATGACCCTCCTAAGGTAAGACAAAATCCAACTTCAGGGATAGGAACAAAATCTACTCAGGTTCATCCGATCAACAATAAACATACGTCATGTGTCGTTTATTTGGTTATATTGATAATTCCCCCAAGATCTTGATAAAGGAGAATCCCAGTATTCTCCACGTGTCAGCTCTGTAGCAAGCCTTACCGTGCAACTTCGAGATTCTCTCATATCTCAATGTACAACATTCCTATACAATCCTTATGCACGTCGTATATAAGCTTCCCTATAAATAGGAGTTTTCCTGCGATAAATAGGCTTCAAAATCTTCACAACTTCGGGATCCTTTTGATTGGCAACCCCAGAGCTCCAATCACAAGCACCATAAAGCTAGAGCAAGTTAAACTTATCGTCAGATCGTCAACAGAGAAAAGGAGCCGCTGTAGTGCTCGATCTCCGCCGTTACACTTTCCCAAAAAACTTTGTACTTAGATCTCCTCTTTAGGAATCGATTGTACTCTTTTATACATTTTATATACAAAAAGTTCGTATAACCTTTTATCATGGCAAACAGTTGTAGGCACTCTTTTAAGGTGCTCGTGCTTTAGATGTTCGGTACATGAAGATTGGCTTGATCGGTCCTACGGCATCGAAGATTTCTTTGGCATGCAGAAGCTCTCCATGTAGAGGATGGTGTCTTCTGTTTATAAAGGGCATAATGTATGGAACATTGTAATCATTTGTGCCAGTGAGTTATAAGCCAAGTCGATGAAGTACGTGTAGGCAACTCCAGGAGGGGGGTGAATAGAGTACTTGTGTCAATAATGAACAATTAAAAATTAACTCTATTCAATCCCAACTAGCAAATGATTAATCAGAGTATAAGCGCGGAAAATAAATGAAGATCAGAGAGCATACGCAGACACAGCAGTTTTTAACCTGGTTTCCCTCGAGTAGGACTAGTCCAAGCCAGAGAACTCTAGCTCATATTTCTATTATAAGTAACCATCTAATACTCGTTTTCATCATTGTATGGTCATTCTATACCATATTTAAGTTTCAATCACCCATTTATACTCGCTTTCACCATTCTACAACATTTAATATCTTATTTCGATTAGAAGTCGCATTTCTATACGCGCTTCCACATATCTAGGCCATATTTTACCACAATTTGGTTAGATTCATGCATCTATACTCGTTTTTACCAATGCATGCCCATTCTACACCATGTTTTGACCAAAATCACTCATCTATGCTCATTTTCACTACTCTACGCCCTGTTTATACCATATTTTGGCTAGAATAGCCCACTTATACTCGTTTTCACCATTCCATGTAAGTTAAATAATGTATTTCTATTATAATTAACCATCTAATACTTGTCTTTATCATTGTATGCTCATTCTATACCATATTTCAGTTACAATCACTCATTTACGCCCGCTTTCACCAGTTTACGGGCATTTGATACCTTATTACGGTTAGAAATCACATTTTTATACCCGCTTCCACAAATCTACACCATTTTTACCATATTTTGGATAGAATCACGCATCTATCCTCAATTTCACCAATCTATGCCCATTCTACACCATATTTTGATTAGAATCACCCATCTATACTCGTTTTCACCATACTATGCCCATTTTAGACCATATTTTGGCTAGAGTAGCCCACCTACACTCGTTTTCAACGTTGCATGTAAGTTTTATACTATATTTTTATTGTAAGTAACCATCTAATACTCATTTTCATCGTTATATGCTCATTCTATACCATATTTCAGTTACAAACACCTATTTATACTCGCTTTCACCTTTCTACGGCATTTGATACCTTATTTCGGTTAGAAATCACATTTCTATACTCGCTTCCACGTATCTAGGCCACTTTTTACCATATTTGGGTAAGAATCATGTATATATACTTGTTTTTACCAATCCACACCCATTCTACACAATGTTTTGATTAGAATCACTCATCTATGCTCATTTTCACCACTCTACACCCTGTTTATACCATATTCCGGCTAGAGTCGCCCACTTATACTCGTTTTCACTATTCCATATAAGTTAAATACTGTATTTCTTTTGAAATTAAACATCTACTACTCGTCTTGATCGTTGTATTGTATGCTCATTCTATACCATATTTCAGTTACAATCACTCATTTACATCCGCTTTCACTATTTTACGTCATTTTATACCTTATTTCTGTTAAATCACATTGTTATACACGCTTCCACAAATCTACGCCACTTGTTTACCATATTTTGATTAGAATCACGCATCTATCCTAAGTTTCACCAATCTATGCCCATTCTACACCATATTTCGATTAGAATCACCCATCTATACTCATTTTCACCACACCACACCAATTTTATCCAATATTTCGGCTAGAAATACTCATTTTCACCATTCCATGTCTGTTTTAAACCACATTTCGGTTATAATTATCCATCAAATACTCGTTTCCCTAATTGTATGCTCACTAAGTATCATATTTCAGTTATAAGCAGTTATTTATACTCGCTTTCACTATTTCACGAGCATTTGATTTCTTATTTCGGTTAGAAATCATATTTCTATACTCGCTTTCACAAATTTATGACACTTTTTGTCATATTTTTGTAAGAATCACGCATCTATACTCGATTTCACCAATCTATGCTCGTTCCACACCATAATTTGATTAGAATCGCCCTTCTATGCTCTTTTTTTACCCTTCTATCCTCGTTTTACACCAAATTTTGGCTAGATTCGCCTATCTTTCTCGTTTTCATCATTCTTTGTATGTTTTATGATATATTTCTACTATAACTAACCATATAATACTTGTTTTCATTGTTATATGCTCATTCTATGCCATATTTTTGTCACAATCACTAATTTACATTCGCTTTCACCATTCTACGGGCATTTGATACCTTCTTTCGGTTAGAAATCACATTTCTCTATACTCGCTACCACAAATCTATGCCACTTTTATAATATTTTGGTTGAATCGCGCATTTATCTTCGGTTTCACCAATCTACGCACATTCTACACCATATTTTGATTAGTCTATACTCGTTTTCACCATTTTACACCATATTTCAGCTAGAGTTGCCCGCTATGCTCATTTTCAACGTTGCATGCAAGTTATATACTATATTTCTATTATAAGTAACCATCTAATACTCGTTTTCATCGTCGTATGCTCATTCTATACCATGTTTCAGTTACAATCACCCATTTATACTCGCTTTCACCATTCTACATCATTTAATATCTTATTTCGGTTAAAAATCGCATTTCTATACTTGCTTCCCGATATCTAGGCCACATTTTACCACAATTTGGTTAGATTCACGCATCTATTCTTGTTTTTACCAATCCACGCCCATTCTACACCATGTTTTGATCAAAATCACCCACCTATGCTCATTTTCACCACTCTACGCCCTGTTTATACCATATTTCGGCTAGAATCACCCACTTATACTCGTTTTCACCATTCCAGTAAGTTAAATACTGTATTTCTATTGTAATTAACCATCTAATACTCGTCTTTATCGTTGTATGCTCATTCTATCCCATATTTCAGTTACAATCACTCATTTACACCCGATTTCACCATTTTACGGGCATTTAATACCTTATTTCGGTTAGAAATCATATTTTTATACCGCTTCCACAAATCTACACCATTTTTTACCATATTTTGGATAGAATCACGCATCTATCCTCGGTTTCACCAATCTACGTCCATTCTACACCATATTTTGATTAGAATCACCCATCTATACTCGTTTTCACCATACTATGCCCATTTTACACCATATTTCGGCCAGAGTATCCCACCTACACTCGTTTTCAACGTTGCATGTAAGTTTTATACTATATTTCTATTATAAGTAACCATTTAATACTCATTTTCATCGTTGTATGCTCATTATATACCATATTTCAGTTACAATCACTCATTTATATTCGCTTTCACCATTCTACGACGTTTGATACCTTATTTCGGTTAGAAATCACATTTCTATACTCGCTTCCACGTATCTAGGCCACTTTTTACCACATTTGGGTAAGAATCATGTATATATACTCGTTTTTACCAATCCACGCCCATTCTACACAATGTTTTGATTAGAATCACTCATCTATGCTCATTTTCAGCACTCTACGCCCTGTTTATACCATATTCCGGCTAGAGTCGCCCACTTATACTCGTTTTCACTATTCCATGTTAGTTAAATACTGTATTTCTATTGAAATTAACCATCTACTACTCGTCTTGATCGTTGTATTGTATTTCTATACCATATTTCAGTTACAATCACTCATTTACACTCGCTTTCACTATTTTACGTGCATTTCATACCTTATTTCTGTTAAATCACATTGTTATACCCGCTTCCACAAATCTACGCCACTTGTTTACCATATTTTGATTAGAATCACGCATCTATCCTCAGTTTTACCAATCTATGCCCATTCTACACCATATTTTGATTAGAATCACCCATCTATACTCGTTTTCACCACTCCACGCCAATTTTACACTATATTTTGGCTAGAAATACTCATTTTCACCATTCCATGTCTGTTTTAATATTTCAGTTTTAATTATCCATCAAATACTCGTTTTCCTAATTGTATGCTCAGATGTACCATATTTCAGTTATAAGAAGTTATTTATACTCGTTTTCACTATTTCACGAACATTTGATTTCTTATTTCGGTTAGAAATCATATTTCTATACTCGCTTTCACAAATTTATGACACTTTTTGCCGTATTTTTGTTAGATTCATGCATCTATACTAGGTTTCACCAATCTACGTCCGTTCCACACAATAATTTGATTAGAATTGCCCTTTTATGCTCGTTTTCACCTTTCTGTGCGCGTTTTACACCATATTTCGGCTAGAGTCGCTTATCTTTCTTGTTTTCATCATTCTTTGTATGTTTTATGATATATTTCTACTATAACTAACCATCTAATACTTGTTTTCATCGTTGTATGCTCATTCTATACCATATTTTTGTCACAATCACTAATTTACATTCGTTTTCACCATTCTAGGGGCATTTGATGCCTCATTTCGGTTAGAAATCACATTTCTCTATACTCGCTACCACAAATCTTCGCCACTTTTTATAATATTTTGGTTAGAATCGCGCATCTATCTTCGGTCTCACCAATCTATGCACATTGTACACCATATTTCGATTAGAATCACCCATCTATACTCGTTTTCACCATTCTATGGCCATTTTACACCATAATTCGGCTAGAGTTGCCCGCCTATGCTCGTTTTCAACATTGCATGTAAGTTTTATACTATATTTCTATTGTAAGTAACCATCTAATACTCGTTTTCATCGTTGTATGCTCATTCTATACCATATTTCAGTTACAATCACCCATTTATACTCGCTTTCACCATTCTACAGCATTTAATATCTTATTTTGGTTAGAAATTGCATTTCTATACTCGCTTCCACATATATAGGCTACATTTTACCACAATTTGGATAGATTCATGCATTCGTATTTACCAATCCATGCCCATTTTACACCATGTTTTGATCAAAATCACTCATCTATGCTCATTTTCACCACCCTACGCCATGTTTATTCCATATTTCGGCTAGAATCGCCCACTTATACTTGTTTTCACCATTCCATGTAAGTTAAATACTGTATTTCTATTGTAATTAACAATCTAATACTCGTCTTTATCGTTGTATGCTCATTCTATACCATATTTCAGTTACAATCACTCATTTACACCCGCTTTCACCATTTTACGGGCATTTGATACCTTATTTCAGTTAGAAATCACATTTTTATACCCGCTTCCACAAATCTACACCATTTTTTGCCATATTTTGGATAGAATCATGCATCTATCCTCAGTTTCACCAATCTACGCCCATTCTACACCATATTTTGATTAAGTCACCCATCTATACTCGTTTTCACCATACTATGCCCATTTTACACCATATTTCGGCTAGAGTAGCCCACCTACACTCGTTTTCAACGTTGCATGTTAGTTTTATACTATATTTCTATTGTAAGTAACCATCTAATACTCGTTTTCATCGTTGTATACTCATTCTATACCATATTTCGGTTACAATCACCCATTTATACTCGCTTTCACCATTCTACGGCATTTGATACCTTATTTCGGTTAGAAATCACATTTCTATACTCGCTTCCACGTATCTAAGCCACTTTTTACCATATTTGGGTAAGAATCATGTATATATATACTCGTTTTTACCAATCCACGCCCATTCTACACAATGTTTTGATTAGAATCACTCATCTATGCTCATTTTCACCACTCTACGCCCTGTTTATACCATATTCCGGCTAGAGTTGCCCACTTATACTCGTTTTCACTATTCCATGTAAGTTAAATACTGTATTTCTATTGAAATTAACCATATACTACTCGTCTTGATCATGGTATTGTATTTCTATACCATATTTCAGTTATAATCACTCATTTACACTCGCTTTCACTATTTTACGTTCATTTCATACCTTATTTCTGTTAAATCAGTTATACCTGCTTCCACAAATCTACGCCACTTGTTTACCATATTTTGATTAGAATCACGCATCTATCCTCAGTTTCACCAATCTACGCCCATTCTACACCATATTTCGATTAGAATCACCCATCTATACTCGTTTTCACCACTCCACCACAATTTTACACCATATTTCGGCTAGAAATACTCATTTTCACCATTTCATGTCTGTTTTATACCATATTTTGGTTATAATTATCCAACAAATACTTGTTTTCATAATTGTATGCTCATGTACCATATTTCAGTTATAAGAAGTTATTTATACTCGTTTTCACTATTTCACGAGCATTTGATTTCTTATTTCGGTTAGAATTCATATTTCTATACTCGCTTTCACAAATTTATGACACTTTTTGCCATATTTTTGTTAGATTCACGTATCTATACTAGGTTTCACCAATCTACGCCCGTTCCACACAATAATTTGATTAGAATTGCCCTTTTATGCTCATTTTCACCTTTCTGTGCGCATTTTACACCATATTTCGGCTAGAGTCGCCTATCTTTCTTGTTTTCATCATTCTTTGTATGTTTTATGATATATTTCTACTATAACTAACCATCTAATACTTGTTTTCATCGTTGTATGCTCATTCTATACCATATTTTTGTCCAATCACTAATTTACATTCGTTTTCACCATTCTACGGGCATTTGATACTTTATTTCGGTTAGAAATCACATTTCTCTATACTCGCTACCACAAATCTTTGCCACTTTTTAATAATATTTTGGTTAGAATCGCGCATCTATCTTCGGTCTCACCAATCTACGCACATTCTACACCATATTTCGATTAGAATCACCCATCTATACTCGTTTTCACCATTCTTTGGCCATTTTACACCATATTTCGGCTAGAGTTGCCCGCCTATGCTCTTTTTCAACATTGCATCTAAGTTTTATACTATATTTCTATTGTAAGTAACCATCTAATACTCGTTTTCATCGTTGTATGCTCATTCTATACCATATTTCAGTTACAATCACCCATTTATACTCGCTTTCACCATTCTACAGCATTTAATATCTTATTTCGGCTGAAATTGCATTTCTATACTCGCTTCCACATATATAGGCTACATTTTGCCACAATTTAGATAGATTCACGCATCTATACTCGTATTACCAATCCCCGCCCATTCTACACCATGTTTTGATCAAAATCACTCATCTATTCTCATTTTTACCACTCTACGCCGCCCTGTTTATACCATATTTCGGCTAGAATCGCCCACTTATACTTGTTTTCACCATTCCACGTAAGTTAAATACTGTATTTCTATTGTAATTAACCATCTAATACTCATCTTTATCGTTGTATGCTAATTCTATACCATATTTCAGTTACAATCACTCATTTACACCCGCTTTCACCATTTTACGGGCATTTGATACCTTATTTCAGTTAGAAATCACATTTTTATACCCGCTTCCACAAATCTACACCATTTATACCATATTTTTTATAGAATCACGCATCTATCCTCGGTTTCACCAATCTACGCCCATTCTACACCATATTTTGATTAAATCACCCATCTATACTCGTTTTCACCATACTATGCCCATTTTACACCATATTTCGGCTAGAGTAGCCCACCTACACTCGTTTTCAACGTTGCATGTTAGTTTTATACAATATTTCTATTGTAAGTAACCATCTAATACTCGTTTTCATCGTTGTATACTCATTCTATACCATATTTCAGTTACAATCACCCATTTATACTCGCTTTCACCATTCTACGGCATTTGCTACCTTATTTCGGTTAGAAATCACATTTCTATACTCGCTTCCACGTATCTAGGCCACTTTTTACCATATTTGGGTAAGAATCATGTATATATATATTCGTTTTTACCAATCAACGCCCATTCTACACAATGTTTTGATTAGAATCACTCATCTATGCTCATTTTCACCACTCTACGCCCTGTTTATACCATATTCCGGCTAGAGTTGCCCACTTATACTCGTTTTCACTATTCCATGTAAGTTAAATACTGTATTTCTATTGAAATTAACCATATACTACTCGTCTTGATCGTTGTATTGTATTTCTATACCATATTTCAGTTACAATCACTCATTTACACTCGCTTTCACTATTTTATGTTCATTTCATACCTTATTTCTGTTAAATCAGTTATACCTGCTTCCACAAATCTACGCCACTTGTTTACCATATTTTGATTAGAATCACGCATCTATCCTCAGTTTCACCAATCTACGCCCATTCTACACCATATTTCGATTAGAATCACCCATCTATACTCGTTTTTACCACTCCACACCAATTTTACACCATATTTCGGCTAGAAATACTCATTTTCACCATTCCATGTCTGTTTTATACCATATTTTGGTTATAATTATCCAACAAATACTTGTTTTCATAATTGTATGCTCACGATGTACCATATTTCAGTTATAAGCAGTTATTTATACACGTTTTCACTATTTCAAGAGCATTTGATTTCTTATTTCGGTTAGAAATCATATTTTTATACTCGCTTTCACAAATTTATGACACTTTTTGCCATATTTTTGTTAGAATCACGCATCTATACTCAGTTTCACCAATCTACAACCGTTCCACACCATAATTTGATTAGAATCTTCCTTTTATGCTCGTTTTCACCTTTTTATACTCGTTTTACACCATATTTCGGCTAGAGTCGCCTATCTTTCTTGTTTTCATCATTCTTTATATGTTTTATGATATATTTCTTCTATAACTAATCATCTAATACTTGTTTTCATCGTTGTATGCTCATTCTATACCATATTTTAGTCACAATCACTCATTTACATTCGCTTTCACCATTCTACGGGCATTTGATACCTTATTTCGGTTAGAAATCACATTTCTCTATACTCGCTATCACAAATCTATGCCACTTTTTATAATATTTTAGTTAGAATCGCAAATCTATCTTAGGTTTCACCAATCTGCGCACATTCTACACCATATTTTGATTAGAATAACCCATCTATACTCGTTTTCACCATTCTATGCCTATTTTACATCATATTTCGGCTAGAGTTGCCCGCCTATGCTCGTTTTCAACATTGCATGTAAGTTTTATTCTATATTTCTATTATAATTAACCATCTAATACTCGTTTTGATCCTTGTCTGCTCATTCTATACCATATTTCAGTTACAATCATCCATTTATACTCGCTTTCACCATTCTACAGCATTTAATATCTTATTTCGGATAGAAATCACATTTATATACTCGCTTCCACATATCTAGGCCTCATTTTACCACAATTTGGTTAGATTCACGCATCTATACTCGTTTTTACCAATCCACTTCCATTCTACACCATGTTTTGATCAAAATCACTCATCTATGCTCATTTTCTCCACTCTACGCCCTGTTTATACCATATTTCGGCTAGAATCGCCCACTTATACTCGTTTTCACCATTCCATGTAAGTTAAATACTATATTTCTATTGTAATTAATCATCTAATACTCTTCTTTATCGTTGTATACTCATTCTATTCCATATTTCAGTTACAATCACTCATTTACACCCGCTTTCACCATTTTAGGGCATTTGATACCTTATTTCGGTTAGAAATCACATTTTTATACACGCTTCCACAAATCTACACCATTTTTTTACCATATTTTGGATAGAATCACGCATCTATCCTCGGTTTCACTAATCTACGACCATTCTACACCATATTCTGATTAGAATCACCAATCTATACTCGTTTTCACCATACTATGCCCATTTTACACCATATTTCGGCTAGAGTAGCCCACCTACACTCGTTTTCAACGTTGCATGTAAGTTTTATACTATATTTCTATTATAAGTAACCATTTAATACTCATTTTCATCATTGTATGCTCATTATATACCATATTTCAGTTACAATCACTCATTTATATTCGTTTTCACCATTCTACGGCGTTTGATACCTTATTTCGGTAAGAAATCACATTTCTATACTTGCTTCCACATATCTAGGCCACTTTTTACCATATTGGGTAAGAATCATGTATCTATACTCGTTTTTCCAAATCCACGCCCATTCTACACAGTGTTTTGATTAGAATCACTCATCTATGCTCATTTTCACCACTCTACGCCCTGTTTATACCATATTTCGGCTAGAGTCGCCCACTTATACTCGTTTTCGCTATTCCATGTAAGTTAAATATTGTATTTCTATTGAAATTAACCATCTACTACTCATCTTGATCCTTGTATGCTCATTCTATACCATATTTTAGTTACAATCACTCATTTACACCCGCGTTCACTATTTTACGTGCATTTCATACCTTATTTCGGTTAGAATCACTTTGTTATATCCGCTTCCCCAAATCTATGCCACCTTTTTTTATCATATTTTGGTTAGAATCACGCATCTAGCCTCAGTTCCACCAATCGACGCCCATTCTACACCATATTTCGATTAGAATCACCCATCTATACTCATTTTCACCACTCCACACCAATTTACACCACATTTCGGCTAGAAATACTCATTTTCACCATTCCATGTCTGTTTTATACCCTATTTTGGTTATAATTATCCATCAAATACTCGTTTTCATAATTGTATGCTCACGATGTACCATATTTCAGTTATAAGCAGTTATTTATACTCGTTTTCACTATTTCACGAGCATTTGATTTTTTATTTCGGTTAGAAATCATATTTCTATACTCGCTTTCACAAATTTATGATACTTTTTGCCATATTTTGGTTAGAATCACGCATCTATACTTGGTTTTACCAATCTACGCATGTTCCACACCATATTCTATGCTCGTTTTCACCATTATATGCTCGTTTTACACCATATTTCGGCCAGAGTCACCTATCTTTCTCGTTTTCATCATTCCTTGTAAGTTTCATGATATATTTCTACTATAATTAACCATCTAATACTTGTTTTCATCGTTGTACGCACATTCTATACGATATTTTAGTCACAATCACTCATTTACATTCGCTTTCACCATTCTACGGGTATTCGATACCTTTTTCGGTTAGAAATCACATTTCTCTATACTCACTTCCATAAATATACGACATTTTTTTACCATATTTTGGTTAGAATCGCGCATCTATCTTCAGTTTCACCAATCTATGCACATTCTACACCATATTATGCCCATTTTACACCATACTCTTTTTCACCATACTATGCCCATTATACTCGTTTTCACCATACTATGCCCATTTTACACCATACTCTTTTCACCATCCCATTTTACACCATATTTCAGCTAGAGTGGCCCGCCTATGCTCGTTTTCAACATTGCATGTAAGTTTTATACTATATTTCTATTATAAGTTACCTTCTAATACTCGTTTTCATCGTTGTATGCTCATTCTATACCATATTTCAGTTACAATCACCCATTTATACTCGTTTTTACCATTCTACGGCGTTTGATACCTTATTTCGGTTAGAAATCACATTTCCATACTCGCTTCCACATATCTAGGCCACATTTTACCACAATTTGGTTAGAATCACGCATCTATACTCGTTTTTACCAATCCACGCCCATTCTACACCATGTTTTGATCAAAATTACTTATCTATGCTCATTTTCACCACTCTACGCCATGTTTATACCATATTTCGGCTAGAGTCGCCCACTTATACTCGTTTTCACCATTCCATGTAAGTTTAATAATGTATTTCTATTGTAATTAACTATCTACTACTCGTCTTGATCGTTGTATGGTCATTCTATACCATATTTCAGTTACAATCACTCATTTACACCCGCTTTAACCATTTTACGAGCATTTGATTCCTTATTTCGGTTAGAAATCACATTTTTATACCCACTTCCACAAATCTACGCCGCTTTTTTACCATATTTTAGTTAGAATCACGCATCTATCCTCGGTTTCACCAATCAATGCTCATTCTACACCATATTTCGATTAAAATCACCCATCTATAATCATTTTCACCACTCCACACCAAATTTACACCATATTTCGGCTAGATATACTCATTTTCACCATTCCACGTCTCTTTTGTTCATATTTTGGTTATAATTATCCATCAAATACTCGTTTTCGTCATTGTATGCTCACTTTGTACCATATTTCAGTTAGAAGCAGTTATTTATACTCGTTTTCACTATTTTACGAGCATTTGATTTCTTATTTCGGTTATAAATCATATTTCTATACTCGCTTTCACAAATTTATGACACTTTTTTTCTCCATATTTTGGTTAGAATCACGCATCCATACTCGGTTTCACCAATCTACGTCCGTTCCACACCATATTTTGATTAGAATCACCCTTCTATGCTCGTTTTCACCTTTCTATGCTCATTTTACACCATATTTCGGCTAGAACGCCTATCTTTCTCGTTTTCATCATTCTTTATATGTTTTATGATATATTTCTACTATAACTAACCATCTAATACTTGTTTTATTCGTTGTATGCTCATTCTATACCATATTTTTGTCACAATCACTAATTTACAATTGCTTTCACCATTCTACGAGCATTTGATACATTATTTCGGTTAGAAATCACATTTCTCTATACTCGCTACCACAAATCTATGCCACTTTTTATAATATTTTGGTTAGAATCGCGCATCTATCTTCAGTTTAACCAATCTACGCACATTCTACACCATATTTCGAATATAATCACCCATCTATACTCGTTTTCACCATTCTATGCCCATTTTACACCATATTTCGGCTAGAGTTGCCCGCCTATGCTCGTTTTCAAAGTTGCATGTAAGTTTTACACTATATTTATATTATAAGTAACCATCTAATACTTGTTTTCAATGTTGTATGCTCATTTATGCCATATTTCAGTTACAATCACCCACTTATACTCGCTTTCACCATTCTACAGAATTTAATATCTTATTTCGGTTAGAATTCGCATCTCTATACTCGCTTCCACATTTCTAGGCCACATTTTACCACAATTTGGTTACATTCACGCTAGGGGCTTTCTGTAAATCATATTCCATTTTCATCATCAGTTTGTGGGACTTCTGACTATACCAATAGAATTCTGGTTGGTATTTGATTTCTATCTTTAGTAATATGTTAAAGAAAAAGAAGAAGTTGCCGCTGGAGTAAATTTCGTGTTAAGAGGAGGAACACAAGCATCCTGTGTGATAGATGCACTTGAAACCATATGACATGATTTATATTTGGCCATCTTCTTTGACTTACAAGAGGTAGATGTCTTTGGTCAAAGTCGCTACTAAATCAGGATGAATCCACATGATTTCGCCTTTGTCGGTTGATAAAGGTACCAAGCCGTCAATTCTTGCTGGTGGAAGGTTGACGATCTCTAAGGTAGCCTTTGGGATAGGGACGACTCCATCATGTACTAGTTGAGTAGGAAAGTCACCGAATTACAGAGAGACGACATTGGCAGTCACTATTTTTTCGTCTTGTTGAAGAGTGATCGCCTTGGCATTGATCAGCTCCTGGATCTTCCTTTTGAGTACGTAACATGCCCTAATTGGATGCCCCAAGAACCTGTGATACATACAACATTTGGGATTGTCAGTTTTACCTACTTCATCTGGCCGTTTAGCTTCGGGCAGTTGAAGTTTGTTGCTCTTGATCAAGCAATCGAATATGCTCAGAATGTCGTCTTCGTCGAAGGAATATTCCTCCTTGGGACGTGGTGCTCTCTGCGGAGGTGATGTTGTTGTAGGTGTTGATTGACCCACGTTGATAGCTAGGGCTTCCTTGCCTTTGCAGTTGTTTTGACGACCACTATTGCTGGTAGTGGGATGTTCATCTTTGTCAAGGTTAGGCATCGGGATGCCTTGCTTCTTGAACTTGTCTGCACTATCTTCAGCTGCCCTGGCACTTTATATAAAGGAACCATAATCTTGGAATTGTGTTGGTCCCGTCCATATGATGACTATACGTAACAAGTTTGATTTGCATGTATCTATAGTCAATGCGTCTGGAGTACCCAAAGGCATTTTGAGTGCTTCACGGTAGAAACGCTCTATGAAACGTTCAGCAACTTTATTAGGCCTTTATTTGATCTTAGTGAGGGTGAACTTTATCCCGCGGGAGCGTGCATGGTGATTCATGGCCACCGTGGATAATCAGAATCGTGTGAGATCGGGGCACAACATATTGTTAAGCTAGACGACCTCATGATCGATTACGTGAATTGGAATAGATGACTTAGGAAATGTGGAATGTGAAATTTTGGTTAGCGACGAATTGCGTCATAGCGTGCTTGAATTGAGAAGGATTGATAGGTGAACTATATCGAACGTGTTTGAAGGGATAGACTATACAAGATGACTTATTTAATGAGCGATTTTGATACGTCGTGAAATTGGTTGAACGTGAGTTGTCGTAGGATGGCTTTGCTGAATGACTCGGACCCCGTGCGACTTATAATCACAGGAAAATAAGTAGCACACGGGGGCTCCAATGAATGGGACACAAGTGGCATATGTGTAGTAGGCTCAATGTGGGTCATATCCATATCTTGGGTTGAGAAGTTTGGGTTGGGATTGTGTCTCAAAATCAAGTTGGAAGTAAAAGTGACTCCGTGGGGTGAATCAAGATTGGGTCTTATGTCAGGAAAATTGTGCGATAAAAATGAAGCACAAGATGGTGTGTGTGTGAGTGGAACACGAAGGTCATGGGTGTAGAGTATCTCGACTAGGTCATGCATGTGAAGTTGGTTTTGAGAAAACAACTAGTCTTGTGCTCCTAAATTAAGTCACGGCAACGTGTATATGATAATAAAAAATAAATGTGGGAATTTAATAATAACTAAAAATCTCATAATTAATCGTGTTTAAACTCTAATCAATCTAAATAAATTCTAATTAAAATTCAGAGGGCTTACACCTTTTGAAGACTCTCTATAATAGTCCAAAGAAGATGGCACGACTCCCTACTATTCAGGTGGTCTGTAAATGCTGGTTGTTCAAAGGGATGTAGTATATGGAATGACTATCTCATCATCGTTCATTTTGAGTCAAGTTTGTAAGCCCGTGCAGCATCAAGTTGTAATCGAGTCATGTAAATGATGTCTATGATCAATAAAGTGAAGTTTTTCTACATCATATGTGTCGTTCAATTTCTCTACGTACTCTCTATTGTTGTGTTTCAGATAACCTTATGACTTGTCTTGTGCGGATGTAACTTAGGTTCACACTACATCATGCCCAGGGGACGACTAGCAATTTTGCATATTCGGGGCGTGACAGCACAGAGAAGCAGTGGGCTCCCAGCTACATCTCGACGGAAGGAGGTCGTCATTAGTATACCCAGCGCCCAGTTGGTCAAGGCGGCCAACGGTGCTGTTCGGGAAACAGCCGACAGATCTGGGTGCCGTTCGACGTGCGGTGGAGCTCCGAGTTCTGACGGAGACCCAGGAGTGCGGCACTCAGTCGAGCGGTCCTGGAGAAGGTGCTCGTGCACGGTATGGAGGAAGGGTCTCTGGCGATTGGGAAGGTAGGTGCAGAGAGCTGCTGAGGCCAATCGCCGAGGTTTGACTCGACCGAGTGCGACGTTGAGGAGCGGTGGGTCAGCGCCCGTGACTATGGTATAGTGGTGGAGACGATGATATTGGTGGTGGTTAGATCGAGAGGTCAGAAATCGACGGGCTGTCGGAGCCACAGGGATGGACCGTCGAATTATGGCGACAGGATCTTGCGGGAAGATCCGATTGGTGGACTAGGGTGGAGATGAAGATGGTAACAGTGGTCATAACGCAGGTGCTTCTAGCCTCGACGCGATCACGAGGCTAGGGTCAGGGAGGACGACGGGGAACAGGGGTTGTGTCGAGGTCGACACGACGGTAACGGCAGCTGTACTATACCGGTGAGGATTGGCCGAACACGGCAGACATGACACATGGACATTGCGGGAAAATTTTAGTTGGAGTTGTGAGTTGATTCGAGTTGTGGAAATTGGTGTCCTATGTGACACATGAAATCTGTTGGTTGAGGTTGTGTCCGGGTTTGTCGGACATGAGGAGGAAGCTGTAGTTGTGTTAGAAATAGTGAAAGGAAAAAGATGGACACCCACGATGCACGGCATGATGATTGATGATGATGAATGTTGATGGTTGGCTATGGTTGAGATGATGGTTGTGACACGCGGATACGTGGACACGAATTATCACGACCCGTACCCGGTGAAAGGGTACGAGACCGTGGGTATGTCTAGCCTACGCTGCAGTATCGACGGTAGAATGTTGTCCTAAGTCTCAACAATATTTAAACACAATTTAATTATACTTGTCCAATATAGATATACTCTCCAAATGGAGGACACTCTCAGAAAGATACAACTCAATCACAAAGCTAAGGAGGAAATAACAACACGATATAGATTTAGATAGAATGTCAAAGTGCAATACAACCCAAAAGAGATAATTCTAAGTGTCAACGGTGTATCTCAAAGTATACATGAATTAATATAACATCTCAGAAATAACTGGAGAAAAATTCCAGACAAAAGTTCTAACAGTCTAATCTAGGCAATACTAGTGTCTCCTCTAGGCTAGCAAGATCCTCCTGGCGACCCAAGTAATCCTCCAAGTTCTCTGTAAAATTTTGTCAATATATCTAGTCAGGATTGGAGTGAAGTACATAACTCTGAAAGTAGTTCCAATGCATGATAGAAAATATAGAACTAGCAATAAAATAAAATACATGATGTGTTGTAATAGAAATATAGGAATACAGGAATATGAATAAAGAAACTGAATACATGAATAAAATAGAGAAAATATGAACTATAATAAATATAAGTGATTCAGAGCATAAGACAGTTATGTGATTGGTATAGGTTGTACATGAGTATTCTACGGTAACTCCTTTATACATGAAGGTATAATCGACATATACATGAGTACACTAGAGGAATTTAATCACATAACCACTTCTGCTCCCCCTACCCCAATCAATACACAAGAATCCGATTATATTACGTTACGTACATGATTGTTAGTTTGAACATGAAGAACATGTGAACATGAGAGTACCTAAGAGCATATGAGTGTACATGAATAATACGAATACAAGGAGTACAAGATGTACATGATAAAGTATCTTAAACATGAAATACCCGATGCACCCGTTAAGGGGATAACATCTCATGACAAGATCCATATAGTACTGGTCCGTGATAACAATATGTCAGCATCAAGTAAAGTAGTCTAGAGCAGACAATATAGATACTATCATGATAAAAATGATCAGAGAATGTACTCGCCTGATATTCTGAGCAACGGATGTGTATCGGTATCCAAACTGGAGTCACAGAGACCTATGATGAGAATTACAGGTTACAGAGTGTTCTAGATTAAATAATAGATTTAATTATGATATTTACATACTGCTAGGCCATATCTAGGTCAATGAAGTCAAATTGAGTCAACACTAGTCAAATAAGGTCAAACTTTAGCTAATTGGTCAACTTTGTCAACTTGGTTTGTTTTAGTCTAATTTTAGGGTTTTTGGCTAAGTTGGACCATTCTAGTGCTATGCTAATGTGTCATCAAAATCCATATCCTAGATATGGGTTCAAATATGACCACCCCTATTCCTCTACTTATCCTATAGTGAAGTTATATTATCATGCACAATCCTTATCATTAGAACATTATATATATATATATATATATATATATATATATATATATATATATATATATATATATATACATACATATATATATATACATACATATATATATACATATATATATATACATATACATATATATATATATATATATATATATATATATATATATATATATATATATATATATATATATATATATGCATACTGTTATATAATATCCCCCCTATCACAGCTACTATTATATCATGGCCTTACAATTCACTCCCCTTAACTGATCCCCTCTTAACTAATACATTATAGGTTATATACATATAGCTGATACATTAATGGATATCAAAGCCTATCTCCAACTACTCCACAATACTATGATATGCATCTCATCTTACCCTATGGTATAACTATGGGTTACTACTCAAGCTCATTATCAACTACTAGTATAACATACATGAATATATATACACTGATATATGAGTGGACTGACACATATCTTAGAGGATTTGGGCTGCCACAAGAGACTAAACTAATACCCTATTGATACCAACAATCCAATATCTGACTGGACACATAGCAAGTAAAGAAAATAGGTAATGAAGGGATTGACACTCAAGATGTATCAATGACTGATACACAACCTAAACAGAACATAGACTTTATCATCTAAGGTATCCCATGCTCTAACCATCTACTGAACAAATGATGGACATATGCTCAATAGGGACATGACACTACATTAGGCTGAACAGGTCATGTTAGTTAACTGAACTAAGAAAGTTAGAGATTGAGTATCAGATAAAGTCCTACTCTCCCATTCAAGTAACTGAACTAAACTAAACAATATTGAAATATAATGACTGACACATGGGACTGATCAATTGAACTAAAACAACGATAGGGACTGATCATTTAAAATGTCCACTAACAGAACTTAACCCTCTAAAGCCCCTACTGTTACTCCTTCTATGCCACTGACCCTATTTTCCTACATGACAACAACATATTAGCCTCTTGACCCCTTGTTGCTCCCCACTTCACAACTGGAACACACTATTTGTTGTTGTTCCTAAAACTACCTGCTGCTTCTTATACTTTACATTGACATGTCAAACAACTATTAATCAAACAAAGCCAAGCAAGGGCAAGCTTGCTGTTGCTACTGCTTGCCCTGCTATAGCAATTGGTTAACTCGAGCCTACCCCTCTTAAATCAGTTTACTGATACCATAACTCCCTATCTACCAGTTAGCTAAAACACCAAAGTCCCATCTATAGAGACTGATACCAATTAGAAGAAATGGAAAACTGATACAAAGGATATCTGGTTTGATACATACAGGTAGTAGGGCTGGACTTAAGGGAAATGGGACTGGAAGGAAAATGAGTGGACAAGCTAAGGTAAGGGTCCAGTAGGCTTGAGTAAAAGGGAAACTAATACTCTAAGTGTATCAGTCAACAATTCAAACAGGAGACTGATATAGAATCTATTGGGTCTGCTATATACAATGTACATGGGGCCTTCATATGGAGGCAATAATGGGTAATAGGACATATGCAATTTGGACAAAAGAAGGGACTAATCACCAAGTCCAACTCAACTGGAAATGGAGGAACTGAACAATTTATGGAGTGAACTTATATAAACAGATAATGGTGGACTAAACATTCAAATGCTAATGACTGAACATTGGAGCAATGGACTGTTCATGAGGCAAATAAAGACTGATACCCAAGGGTTAATTAGGATCTGAACACAAGGTGCAATATAACTTGAACATGGAGGAAAGAGATTGCCACGCATGACTAAGGGACTGCACTCAAGTTAGAGTGGACTGAACAAGATACATTCATATGGACTGATGCATACCTCACATGAACTGAACATATGTTCATGGAACTGAACTTGGTAATGGCCTACTAACAATTCTGGTGGACTGATCAAAGAAGAACATGACTTAACTAAAATACAGGGTGGACTGCATAGTGATAATCTTGGGACTGACCAAGATATCTGGGCTACATCAGAAGACTGATACTCTAAATGGTGATTGAATATTAGGTAGTTAGGGATATAGACTGAAACTTATTTAGCCTAACAAATGGAAGGATATGGATAGATCATGTAGATTAGGAGTGTTTGATTGAATCATGAGGTAAAATGGGACTGAGCATGAATGTTAAAGATTGATCATTAAACCTTCAAAGATCTAATCCTGTGTGATACAGGACAATATCAGGTGGGGGTGAATTTCCCCGATGGAGACTGATCCCATGGGGTGACTGAACATCAAGTGAATGCAATGACTAAACATGAAATGCCAAGGAATCAACACTAGACAGAACAGATGTGAGGGACTGAATGATAAGGAGTATGTGGCTAAAGCTAAGGTAAGCAATTGGATTGCTACTCAAAGTGTGGACTGCACATGAGTTAAACTGAACATCAAATACAGTGAACAGTACACTAAACCCTCAAATCAATTTAACCTATCCAAAACCATCCTAATTCACTAGCCATTCATAATAAGTGATAACTCAAGACAAACAAAACCTAAATCAAGGTCCAACTGCGAAATTAGAGTATTGAATGCTCTAAGGGTCATTTTGTCAAACACTTGGCGTGCATATCCGATACTTACGTGATACACACTCCAAATGGATCCAAACTTGACCCAAAGCATGCCTACATGATCACTAGCATGACCTAATCTACCAATTTCACAGTCCCTATGTAACCTCCGTTATCCGAATTTTTGGATTTTCCTCGAATTTTTACATTTTCGAATTTCGAATTTTTTTCCGAATCTTTAGAAATCTTGAGTTTTAATATTTTCGATCGTGATATGCCAACATTATTGGTTGGTCTTGGGTTTTGAGAAAAACTACATCTTTGTCAAAAATCATTCTTGTCATTTATCTAATTTTCTTTATAAGTTATAAATATTTAATTTTGTATAAGAAAAATATTTGTTTAATATGATTTAAAATAAATATATCTATTAACCATTTTAAATAGTGGGTAGCAACTAAATGTTAGTGTTTAGCAATCGGGTTTAGCAGTTAGTAGTTAGTTTTTCCACTAATACCCTATTTTCTATTACAGTTACATTGAACTTTTTAGGGTTTCCTCCCTACCTTATAATTATAGCACACTCCCCAATGTTGCAATAAACAATCCCAAACCCCTAGAAATCACACAGCAGTCATTCCTCTTCCTCACCAATGCTCCATGTCCCACAATCCGACTACTACCATTGTTCTGACCCGCTGCCCCCTCCTTGGCAGCAACACCACTACCATCAGAGCTTCCCGACTCTTCCACGCGGCCAACCACTACTACAGCAGCTCGGCCCGACCGCCGCTCCTTCACCCCTGGCTCCTACTAGCACCTTCCATTCCTGCAACTCCCACCATCGTGTCCACCATTACTGCCATTCCAGACCCGGCCAATGCCACACCCATAACACCATTCCCGACCGTCAACCACCACTTGCGACACCAGCACTCCGCCACCTTCACTGCCTCCTCCATCGGCCACCTCCGGCCACCCGTCCACCATGCCACCATCATAGTCAACCCCGCCACCATCAACTGCCACCACCATTCTCGCCACCACTACACCCTGTCAGCGCCACCAGTGGCACAACTACTCCACCGAAAACACCATACATCAGAGATTCAGAGAGGGAGTGAGAGGAACCTAACCCCGCCACCAGCGCCCGAGCCAGCGAGCGGCGTCGAGCACTCCGCCGCCCCACCTTGCCCCTCCGGAGCCGTCACCGCCTCCGACAGCCCCTAGCTGCCTCGCCTCCGCGTCGGGTCGTATGCTCCGCCGCACAGCCATGTTCTTGTGCGCCGCCGTGTGCTCGAGCCGCCGCTTGGACCCGGCTCTCCGCCTTCGCCGGACGCCGACGCGCACTGTGTGCCCCCTTCCCTCTTCGTCCCTTTCTTCTATTTTAGGGATTTGATAGGGACTTGAGTGATCTGATTTGAACCCCTCTCCCCTTATATTAAGTAAACCCTTTAAGTAGGGACAATTTAGCAAATGCCCCCATTCTAAATGTTGAAATTAGCATATACCCCCACTATTTTATTTATCTAACAAATACCCCCATTTTTGATATAAAATAATAAAAATTTAAGATATACCCCCACTCTTTTACATAGGAGTGGGGGTATTTGCTAAATAAAATAAATAGTAGGGGTATATGCTAGTTTTAACATTTGGAATGGGGGTATTTGTTAAATTATCCCCTTTAAGTATTAACGATTTTAGTTTTTTTAAAGATAATTGTTATTATTATGTGATTAATTAGGGGATTGAGGTTTTTGTAAGTTTGGAGACAGCATAGCTCTCTCTTCGATTGTTGGGGTCAACAGCAGACCCTTAATTTTTCCCATGTCTTCGTTTTTGGTTAGGAAATTTTAAGTGGTGAATGGGTGACCAGCAGAATGAGAAACCCTCCATTAATGATGTAGATTAATTAGGTATTATTATTATCTCTTTTTTTAACAGTAGGTTTAGGATTTCTTTTATAATGGGCTGAGTTGTAAGCTATGGTTTCTTCTTAATAAAAATATTTTAGAGTTATTGGGTCAGGCCGAGGTCTATGGCCTGATTCAGCTATATAATGATAAATATTATGATCATGGTAATAATTTGAGTAATGGTATTATTAGTATTATTATTATTATCGTTAGTATTATTGTATTAATGGTACTATTTATCATATAGAAATATATATAATATTTCTAAAATGTATTATTAAAGTTTTGACCTAAAAATCATATTTGACAAATTTGTGTTTTAGTACTAGAATAATTTCATATATTTTCTAAAATGTTATAAATAATTTTCAAATAAATATACATTTTAGTTATGCCTTTTCCTTTAAATCATAAATCGCGACTATTATAGTCGTTCCCCTTTCTTGGTTTGATTGTCGTACCGAACTCTGATTTTGGGCTTCTATATACCAAGCTAGGCTATTTGGACTATTCTGGACTCAATGGAACCACCTGTGTCATCGTTTGGGACCATCTTATAGAGCTTAGCATCGTACACATTTCATGTCGACACGTTCGTGTCGTGCACGTCGACTCCAACCAAATTGAGGCGATTATATTCTCTGATAGTTTTCATTATCTTGATAGTCTCTATTATATCAGTTTGTAGTGTTATGCTTGATTCCTGACACAGGAGTACACGGATTAGTATATCTTGGATCCTGTCATGAGATGTTACTCCTGGTTATCCTGGTATACTGGTACATATCTCGTTCTTGACTATTGTCCTTGTACTTGTATAGACACCAATTCCTAAGGAGATTTGCTACCTTCTTAGAGAATCCTATGTCGTAACGTGCTATGGTTGGATCCTTATACTAGTCGGGGGATGGGGAGATATTAGGAGATTATGTGATCATACCCTACTTGTTTATTATTTGTGCATAGCTCACCCTCGCCATACGTAGGGTGTAGCCTGACCTTATACTACTTGTGCATAGCTTTCCATTATGGCCGGCCTGATCTCCAGGTTTACCTGTGCTTGTTCTTGTGCATAGTCGGTCAAATGGAACAGCCTGATCTGGACCCAAGCCGATCACATAACACCCTAATATCTCAAGGCACTGTTTAGCAGTAGTAATACATGTTCTATTCCAGATTTTTACCTATTATTCATTGTACCCATGATTACTTACAGTACATTATTACCATGACATGCTCACATGATTTTCCTGCTTTTCCATTGTTCAATTCTACTTACCCATCATGTATTTCACTGCTTTCTATTATTAATAGTTTTTGTCAATTTAAATGGAACTGTTGTTAGTTTATGTACTTTACTCCAATCCTGACTGGATAACCAATATTTTTAGGAGTTGTTATGTCCCATATACTTGGACCATATGACGATGCTAGCTGAGACAGGTTCTCGATGTTCCATTTACCGTGAGTTGTCTTTTGGGAGCTCTAGGCCATTATTTCTGTATTTAGATTGTGTTTTCGTTATCGGATTTGTCTCCGATACATTCTTGTTATTCATGATCCTTGTAGACTTTGGATTTGTTTCAGTGTTGTTACCATCTTTCTATTTCATATATGCCTTAGTCATATGTGATTGGAGTATATATTGTTATTGTGGATCATATAGATGTTGTAGAAATTCATTGGATACTGGACAGTGTTCTAATGCCAATACTGCGACGTAGGCTGGGCGTGACCCACTTATTCATTCCCGAATAACTGGGTACGGGTCGTGACACCCTAGAATCCTATTTTTGGATTCCCCCAATTTCTATTTGTCACACCCCGCTCCCGTAGGAGCGATCGTCCTCGCTAAGGCGTGATGCCGCACGAGCCTAGATTGCGCTCGTGCAAGGTAGTTTCATAACGGCCGATTTCAGCGGCGGCGACAGGGTCGTCGCCCAGAAGCCCCAAGCAGAAACATTGAACATGCAGCAAAAATTTAGAATCAAAACACAAGTTATTCAAAAGAACTCTTTTATTGATATTGAACAATCAGATTACAATAGGCGCAAGGCCATGATTACAAGTCTCTCGTGCTCACTTTTCTCTCATTATACAAGTCACTCTGCTCTCTCTCATCTCTCGATTACAATGCTTGAGCCAGCGGAAGCTTCGAAAGGCAATGTCCATACATTATGTCCCGTATAAGTCTTGACTTCATGCGGCCGCACGCTTCGAGTCGCCAAGGAACTCCATGTCTCGACGCGTCCAAGCGAGCTCCGCGCCACGAGCTTCTACCTGTGCCTGCACATAAAAACTGTGTGGGTGTCAGTACTCAACTGTACTGGTGGAGTGAGCTTCTCGCCCACCCATACAAAACCGACACGTTCATTTACTTTGTGCAGCTTAAATCCCTTTCGATTGTCTTGCTAGTCTTGCCTTAAGATCAATTTTAGGACAAGGACGTTCGACCAAACCGAGGTGCCATGACATGGACGTGCTATAATTCCAACGTGTATTTCGATCGAGACAATGCCTCATCGCTTATGTACTTGACCGAACTTCAACTCGGGACGGCAGGGTCGTGCCATACTCTATTCGTGACTTCAATATATTCGAGACAGTGCTTCGCCGAGGAGCAACTTACGCGAACTCGGCCGTGCCAAGACTTTCACTTAAACTCAAGTGCCTCTAGACCAACTCTTGTGCCAACGACGTCAAGGGGACGACTCGTGCTGGTCGTGCCTCTAGACCAATTCTCGTGCCAACGACGTCAAGGGGACGACTCGTGCTGATCGTGCCTCTAGACCTTGCTTAGACTTGTTTGTGCTTCAAGATTGAGGTCGTGCCTCGCAACTTATCAAGACTTATCCATACTACTGCCTTGCGGCCTACCTGTTCGACTCATAAACCAACTTAGGCAAGACTGGTGAAACATAGTGTCGACTTCATGGTCATCCTAACGCCAAGTATCGTGCCAAGCACGGTACCTATGCTACAGCCCAATCTTAGGCCCAGACGTTGTGTTACCGACCGGACATGTATTCAAGTTCTAGACTCAATCCAAAGACATACACGTGGTTTGCCGCTATTCTGCCGACCCATCTACATGAGTGGTCACTAGCAATGTCAAGCTATCTTGGACACGGCTCGAGATATCGGCTCGTCCCTCCGCGGGTAGCTAGCCCCGGAAGTGCCAAGTATCTCCCATGCGGTTATCCAGCATCCTACCTTGAGCCGCCTCGCTCCTCCCGGGCCGACATGATCCCGGTGCCCCGGCGATCACTCGAGAAGACTTTACCTTGTCGACAAGTTATCCAATGACCATACAGACTCAACTTGATCTATCAAGTCCTTCCTTAACATGACCATGCTTTTCCAACTTCCTATCGAGACTCCCAAGTCGCGGGACCGATCTCGTGTGTTTCCTTGTCGGGACATAGCGAGACTCCCAAGTAGCGGGACCGATCTCGTGTGCGGGACTTATCGAGACTTAGCGAGACTCCCAAGTAGCGGGATCGATCTCGCGTGATTACTTATCGAGACTTAGCGAGACTCCCAAGTAGCGGGACCGATCTTGGCAACAACCAATCGCGTGGACTTCCTTTGTCCGTGGCATTGTCTTTACTAAATCCACCATGGCTCGTGCCTTAGACAGACCTTGTTCTATAGGCGACGCTATCGCTCAAGTCATATACTTTATACGACGAGCCTTGTTCTCAAGGGACTACACGACTTGACAACCGCAGATAGAGCGGGACAGTACTAGAAATGGCTTCGATAGCCCAACACAACTCTTGTCTAACTTATTCGGGCAACAACTCGACGAGCAAAGGCTATGCCAAGCTTCGCATCGAGAGGACGGGCCGTGCACGCGTTCGACTTGAACAACCAAGTTCTCGGGAGCCTAGACTTAAGCCAACAAGCCGTGCAAGATGACTTAACCCACGGGACATGCAGAGGCTATGCCAAGCCTTGGACGACGGGACCGTACATGCTTTATCAAGCATTCACGCGGGCGACGCCTATGACTTAGGCTTATTCGAGTGTCGTGATAACTTAGCAACTTAGGCCAACTTCCTTCTCCCAAGCCATGGGACGAAGGATCGAGTGTCATTTTAAAAGCACGCTGAGCCGACTTCTAAGCAGACCGTGGGACCATTTCCATGTTCTAATACGTTCCGACCCGTCGGGATTATTCCCTTAGATATGTGGATGCGTCTCTTTTATTAACAAGCCTAGCTTGTGCAAGTTAAAAACATGCAAGTTATTAAGTGAAGGCTAAGATGAGGCGAGTTCACCGAAATTATCCCACCTGAGCGAGGAGTCGCCTCGACCGAGCGAGCCTTCGAGCAGCCGTTGCAAGGCTAAGTCCGAACGTCGTCGGCGTTTCCATTCCTCCGATTGACTTTGCGGGACGGGGCACTACAACATACACCACTCAGAACAAGTCTCGTCCTCGAGATTTTCCTGAAGGCAAGCCATCCTACCATTTCTATGGCCAAGACTTAATCGTGCCTAGACACGGAACTATAACAGTCGTGCGAGGTATGCCATAATTTATCGTACACACTCCGCCTACACGTTTCTTTGATTCCGAGCCACGCTCGCACTATTATCATTCTTTCCCTTAACACGATTTCAATTTCTCGACACTCTTCCATTCCTCAAGTCATGCTTGAACTCAACGTATCACTTGGTTGGATCGTGCACGCATTCCAGGCGTCCCCAAAATACATGCATTCAGCCAAGCCGTATGATAGAGAATTCGTCATTCTCACTCGAGTAGTATCGTGCACATGCGCAGGCGTCCTTGAATATATGCATGTCAGTCGAATCTCGTGAGGGGTGTTCCTATATTCGTGATTCACACTATCCATCCATGCCAATCCTCAAGATCAATCTCTTTGATTGCTAACTCTTGAAACATGGGCGTCACGCGTAACCGCTAGGCTATTTCTCAAGGCTAAGTCAATGTCATGATTGGAATCATAGTTCACCAACAATAATGCCAACACTGACCCCAATCCTAGGGTCAAACCATAGTCGGTAGTACGGGATTTTCTACCCAAGCTCGCGTCACTCAGATTTCTAAACATCGAGCACGATCACCTAATTCGCATCATGGCATTCGCTGCGCAGATTCGAATCCGTTCAATTCCACCAGTTCTAACCAATTCATGTATTCAATCACGAGGTCATCTAGCTTAATAATTTGTCATGCCCCAATCTCACGCGATTCCGATCATCTACGGTGGTTCATGAATCACCACGCAACGCTCCCGCGGAATAATCATTCTCATCGGGGCGTAACTCTTGCTTGAGCCTAGACTAATTCATTCTTGATACGCGGATTGGACCTACTCAATCCTCCAGTTCAATCGTCAAGCACACTGAGTCATTCTCGAGTCCACCTTCACGTCAAACCACGAGTCGAAGCATACGAATTGCCACGCCATGCAAGTTCGATCACCCCCGCTGTATGAATCACCATACCAGCGCTCACGTGGAGTGATCGCCCTAATCGGCGTGACGCATGTGCGAGGCTGGAGTTGCGCTCGCATAAGACAAGAACGTCAACATTGTGGTTATCGATGAAGCAAATCCAAACATTTCATTTTCGTCCAAGCCAAGATCTCAATTCGATAGTCCGTTCGTCATTCGTTCAACTAGAAAATCCTCGAGCCAAGTCTATCTTTTCCTCGACACATTCCAACATCCCAAGTATAGCATCCATCGAAATAATGACATTTTACACGATCATCATTCCTTGAATCAGAGTACCCCCGAGTTATCGCACATCGATCTTTGATACGCCTCAATACCATTGATGATGTACGTAACCTGACGATCTTTCTTTTGCAATGAACTCCGAGTCGTGCGACTAATGCTATTGTCTGGGTTGGATATTCCACAATCTCCTCGATATTCAAGATCAAGTTCGATCGCTATTCCTCAAGCTAGTTTCATGATCGTTGTCCAAAACTCAAGTCACATTTCATTTGACTCAATCCGAAATCGTACGTGTGATTTACAAGATTTCCTCGAACAAGACATACATTTTTATTCATTGTTCCGAATCGTTTTCTAACTCGCATTGCCCATTCATAAGTTGTCCGAACGATATCTCGTTCGGGATATTCGAAGTCACGACCAACTAAGCGTGACGCGTTCTAAGGCTTTGCGCGATCGCATCGCCTTGCCGACATACTCACCGTTACTCGTAATCCTCAATTTTTGCTCGAATCAATTCCAAGACAAACCATACACCACTCAGGATTCGAGCCATCCGATCTAGTCCTCAATCACATTCGTATCATTCGCTAAGACATCTTTCAGATTCGTTCGACGAATCTCTAGCGTAATCACTCACGTCGTCTCGACGTACTAGGTCGTTCGCACTATTCCTCAAAATCCAAATCAATCTTCCGTGCACGCCTAAGCGTTATTTTGATAGTTTTCCTATCGATATACACTATAAGTGTATTTCCATTCCCGACCGAGCGATACTTAATATTGCTCGTGGCTCGTTTGCACCAAAAGGTCGAGGTGCACGACACGCGGCACAACTTAGCCGAAAGGCGGTGTGCATAGCCATCCCGTACGGACTATATTCGAGTTTGCATGCTCGTTTGCTAATGTCGACGTAGGACTAGTTAGGCATGCTCACGACTTGCTAACTTTAGCACGTGTTCTCTATCAAGTCAAGTTTGACACCGTTCGGCACAAAGGCTATTGCCTATCGATGCGTTCGAGTGAACACTTGTACGAGCTTTTGAAAATATTTAGACTTATTGTATGGACATGCCGCAGGACATTTGAGAGGGAGCGCACAATTCTTTTACAACGACGAGCTTTCAAAACTGAGAAATTCAACTAGAAGTCCAAGGACGTAAAGCCGTGCTCTGATACCATTATGTCATGCCCCGCTCCCGTAGGAGCGATCGTCCTCGCTAAGGCGTGATGCCGCACGAGCCTAGATTGCGCTCGTGCAAGGCAGTTTCATAATGTCCGATTTCAGCGGCGGCGACAGGGTCGTCGCCCAGAAGTCCCAAGCAAAAACATTGAACATGCAGCGGAAATTTAGAATCAAAACACAAGTTATTCAAAAGAACTCTTTTATTGATATTGAACAATCAGATTATAATAGGCACAAGGCCATGATTACAAGTCTCTCGTGCTCACTTTTCTCTCGTTATACAAGTCACTCTGCTCTCTCTTATCTCTCAATTACAATGCTTGAGCCAGCGGAAGCTTCAGAAGGCAATGTCCATACATTATGTCCCGTATAAGTCTTGACTTCACGCGGCTGCCCGCTTCGAGTCGCCAAGGAACTTCATGCCTTGACGCGTCCAAGCGAGCTCCGTGCCACGAGCTTCTACCTGTGGCTGCACATGAAAACTGTGTGGGTGTCAGTACTCAACTGTAATGGTGGAGTGAGCTCCTCGCCCACC
This sequence comes from Iris pallida, assembly GCA_029216955.1. NCBI lineage: Eukaryota > Viridiplantae > Streptophyta > Magnoliopsida > Asparagales > Iridaceae > Iris > Iris pallida. The sequence continues at coordinate 16,042,926 of JANAVB010037419.1, read as the reverse complement.
CATACAAAACCGACACGTTCATTTACTTTATGCATCTTAAATCCCTTTCAATTGTCTTGCTAGTCTTGCCTTAGGATAATTTTAGGACAAGGACGTCCGACCAAACCGAGGTGCCATGACATGGACGTGCTATAATTCCAACGTGTATTTCGATCACGGCAATGCCTCTTCGCTTATGTACTTGACCGAACTTCAACTCGGGACGGCAGGGTCGTGCCATACTCTATTCGTGACTTCAACATATTCAAGACAGTGCTTCGTCGAGGAGCAACTTATGCTAACTCGGCCGTGCCAAGACTTTCACTTAAACTCAAGTGCCTCTAGACCAACTCTTGTACCAACGACGTCAAGGGGACGACTCGTGCTGGTCGTGCCTCTAGACCAATTCTCGTGCCAACGACGTCAAGGGGACGACTCGTGCTGGTCGCACCTCTAGACCTTGCTTAGACTTGTTCGTGCTTCAAGATTGAGGTCGTGTCTCGCAACTTATCAAGACTTATCCATGCTACCGCCTTGCGGCCTACCTGTTCGACTCATAAACCAACTTAGGCAAGACTGGTGAAACATAGTGTCGACTTCATGGACATCCCGACGCCAAGTATCGTGCCAAGCACGGTACCTATGCTGCAGCCCAATCTTAGGCCCAGACGTTGTGTTACCGACCGGACATGTATTCAAGTTCTAGACTCAATTCAAAGGCATACACGCGGTTTGCCGCTATTCTGCCGACCCATCTACATGATTGGTCACTAGCAATGTCAAGCTATCTTGGACACGGCTCGAGATATCGGCTCGTCCCTCCGTGGGTAGCTAGCACCGAAAGCGCCAAGTATCTCCCATGCGGTTATCCAGCATCCTACCTTGAGCCGCCTCGCTCCTCCTGGGCCGACATGATCCCGGTGCCCCGGCGATCACTCGAGAAGACTTCACCTTGTCGACAAGTTGTCCAATGACCATACAAGCTCAACTCGATCTATCAAGTCCTTCCTTAACATGACCATGCTTTTCCAACTTCCTATCGAGACTCCCAAGTAGCGGGACCGATCTCGTGTGTTTCCTTGTCGGGACATAGCGAGACTCCCAAGTAGCGGGACCGATCTCGCGTGCGGGACTTATCGAGACTTAGCGAGACTCCCAAGTAGCGGGACCGATCTCGGCGACAACCAGTTGCGTGGACTTCCTTTGTCCGTGGCATACTCTTTACTAAATCTACTGTGGCTCGTGCCATAGACAGACCTTGTTCTATAGGCGACGCTATCGCTCAAGTCATATACTTTATACGATGAGCCTTATTCTCAAGGGACTATGCGACTTGACAACCGCAGATAGAGCAGGATAGTGCTAGAAATGGCTTCGATAGCCCAACACAACTCTTGTCTAACTTATTCGGGTAACAACTCGACGAGCAAAGGCTACGCCGAGCTTCGCATCGAGAGGACGGGCCGTGCACGCGTTCGACTTGAACAACCAAGTTCTCGGGTGCCTAGACTTAAGCCAACAAGCCGTGCAAGACGACTTAACCCACGGGACATGCGAAGGCTATGTGCCAAGCCTTGGACGACGGGACCGTGCATGCTTTATCAAGCATTCACGCGGGCAACGCCTATGACTTAGGCTTCTCCAGTGTTGGGGCAAAACGACGGGGCCATGCATGCTTTATCAAGCATTCACGCAGGCGACGCCTATGACTTAGGCTTATTCGAGTGTCGTGACAACTTAGCAACTTAGGCCAACTTCCTTCCCCCAAGCCACGGGACGAAGGATCGAGTGTCATTTTAAAAGTACGCTGAGCCAACTTCTAAGCAGACCATGGGACCATTTCCATGTTCTAATACATTCCGATCCGTTGGAATTATTCCCTTAGCTATGTGGATGCGTCTCTTTTATTAACAAGCCTAACTTGTGCAAGTTGAAAACATGCGAGTTATTAAGTGAAGGCTAAGATGAGGCGAGTTCACTGAAACTACCCCACCTGAGCGAGGAGTCGCCTCGACCGAGCGAGCCTTCGAGCAGCCATTGTAAGGCTAAGTCCGAACGTCGTCGGTGTTTCGATTCCTCCGATTGACTTTGCGGGACGGGGCACTACAGTATCAAAATGCAATGGAGAAATCCTTCAAATAGGAAGATGAGAGTCTCAACTCTAATGGCACCCTAATAAAATGGGGGTCCTAAATGAATGCATCTACACTAATGAAAGAGAAATTAGAGGTTTAGAGATTTCTTACCAATTGGGAGATGGATTCCCAATGCACAAATTCGTAGATCTATATCTCCTCCAAGCTCCAAGTGTCCAAGTGCTCCAAATGCTTCCAAACTAGCCAATAAAGCATTCTCCTCTTCAAAGGGAAGAGAATGCAATTGGTTTGAAGGAATTTGGACACAATTTGGGAGTAGGAAGAAATTTGGAAAAGAACTACAAATTAGGGTTAGGGTTTCAATGGAAGGGGGAAGAAGAAGGAGTGCTTGCTATTAATAACAAGGGGAGGCAAGGTGTGAGACTCGTCTCACAGTATCTGTATTTATATATGGATATGTATTTTGCAGCGTATTTCGTATTTTTTGGTTTTTGGAACACTTTAAATTTTTCCCAAAACTATAGGTTTTCTCCTTGATCGGCATACCGCCGGTATACCGGAGTATACCGACGGCATACCGCCCGGACATATTTTCTACACTTTAGATATTTTCGGTTTCTGATATTTTCGTGAATAGTGTTTAGATATTTTTGTGAATAGTGCTTAGATATTTTCGTGAATAGTGTAGATGCACTCTATTATCCAATAGATAATTGGTTTTGTTTGAATGGCCATGATTGACCTAGACTTTCACACGGATCATGATCCAACGACTAAGATTAATTCCCCCCTTATATATATACCATTTCACTTTCTCTCTCCTCTCTCTTTTCATTCTCTTCACTCTCTCTTCATTTCTTCTTCCCTTCTCTTCCCTTGGAGGCCAAGAGCTTGGCCTTGAGGTCTAGAGTGTGGTTTCGTGCCCCTCTTGGAGGTGGAGTAGAAGATTAGGCTTGGAGCTTAACCTAGGCAAGTACATCTTGCCAAATTCTTGAACAATAGTAATCTATTGTCATTTTTGTTTTCCCTTGGTATTAAAGTCTTAGAATTTTCCTAAACTCATTTTGTTAAATATGATTTCGTGATGATTCTAGTATATGTGCATGTTTCCAAAAAAAATTGTTTAAGCAAGATTTGATTTCCTGTTAAAAACCCAATAGTGACTTAGTGGAAAACTTGGTATCAAGAGCGATACTAGAGTTATCATCATGGATCTTGGTCACATATACATATATGAGGTCCTTACCTAGCTAGTATACATGGATTTTGAGTTTGGTGGCAATCGGGACTCGTTTCGGTGTTTAGAGAACCTCTGTTTTAGAGTATTTTGAGATATTGATCTATCAAATCTTTGAATTTGTGAAATCTAATAGTTCCATGTTGTAGGGAATTCAATTCTATGCAATTTTGACTTTTGAAAATCCGAATTCCGATTTAAAACGAAGCTTTTATGGCCGAAACAAGTTTTGGCAAAATCTGCATTTTTGTTGCTGTTTGAAAAATCGGCATACCGCCGGCATGCCGCAGTATACTGCCAGTATGCCATTTTATGCCGATTTTTGCACGAGAAACTTACTGTCTTTAAAAATTGGTATACCGCCGGCATGCCGCAGTATACCGCCGGTATACCGTTTTATGCTGATTTATTTTGTTCTTGCCCGTTTTCGCCCGTTCTTGTCTGCTTTTGATATTTTCTTCGACTATGATGATTTCTTAACATGATAAGATGATCTTGCTCAGTTAGAGAATGATTGTACACCCTATATAGATTTGATACTAGCACATGTTCAACCATTTTATGAAATGTACTTAGCTTTGATTATCCTTCTCCATATGCCATGATGTCTTTTGATAGATTCTTTCTTATAAGCTATGATAATCGTTGCCATGCCTCTTTGCCTACTTGATAGTGACCCGTCGTGGTGCACTCTTGAACATGTCTTTTTCTTGCTTACATGATAGTGGCCTGTCATGGCGCACTCTTGATTCTAGTACATGTCTCCTTGATAGTGGCTCGTCGTAGCGCACTCTTGTCTTGATATTTTCATGTCCTGTTGTGGCTTGTGGTGGTGCACAATCTTGCTTGTCTTGTCCAGTCTTGCATGTCTCATGTCTAGGATGGATTCTGCGGAATGCCACACCTAGAATCCAACAAGAAAATGTTAAGGACTAAACAACTAGCTTGATTACCTAGATCATTGGAGACTTTCCCGGTTACCTGTTGCCCCTTTGATCTTGGTCTTATATATATATACTTGGGATTTGGAGCTATCTGTCATGATGAGCACTCTTCCATCACACCGTCGAGTGTGGCACCTCTTTAGGACACATGTAACTTACTGCAGTGTGTTTGCTATACTTCTTTTCTTTTTGGCTTGGATCATTCAGGTATTAGCAGGCGGATAACTGGACTTGGATTTCTCAAACTTGCATGTATTAGTAATTAGGATTGTGGCAACCCTAGTTAGCTAAAGTATCAAGCCGTAATCATTGCTTGGCCGTGATTGATGGATGGAGTCCATTCTTGTCTAGTCTAGTCTTGTTCCAGTTTATCTTAATGTAGTACTTAGCTTCCTGTCTTTCCTTACATGCTATTCTTCCTACTACATGCTCGGCTTCTCCATATGCTCACATGTCCAGTTTATTCTATGTATTCACTTGTTATCCTACTTGCATGTTCCAGTTTCCTTTTGTAAACACTGTGGTACCAATTTACTATTCTAGTCCCGTTTACTGCTTTATCTTAGAGATGTTAAAAATTGCATGCTAGTTTTAGTTCATAAGTTTGGCTTCCTTTGTGGTACTTGCTATTGGGGTTCTGACCCCACTGGTTTTGCATTGACCAGATCTAGTTGAGGAGCCCGAGGATCTTTCGGACCTTCCTCTCGATGGTGACCACCCGGAGCACCAGGTGACTTGAGTGGGTGTTCTTTCTCTTACCCAATCTCTTATGTACATATTCTTTTGAGGCGTTTAGCCACCGAGCACGTGTTTAGCTCGTATTTTGGACTTAACATTTGGCCTACGGGCTTAGACATGATGTTATATTTCTAGACTGCAGCTAGAGCTGAACATGTATTACTTAGTCTTGCTAGTTCCTCATTTTGTATTACTAGCTTCATGATCATCTATATATTATAGTTTGGGACGCTTTACTGTCTTATATGCTTGATGATCATATTCTTGTACTTTACTTCTTGTCTGAGACTGAGATATCTAGGTTTATGTGACCTAGGATTGACTGTTGGTTTGTAGCAGTGACCCCCATCTATACAACTTATACGTTGTTTCGGAGTACTGGAGTACTTTGGTATACGTAGCTGGCCTGGTCCGTCCCTACTTGCCAGTATTCTGGTTCTGGGGCGTGACATAGGTTTTAGTGGTGGCCCATGCAGGTCTGATTTATCAGATATGTAGGGGTTGCTGGTAATTATCTCAGTCATAAATTCTTTTCCATTGATATCCTCAATATTACTCTTTACCTCTGATCTTTGACCTGATATCTGCTTTGATCGTTGATCGTTCCCGTTCCCTCGACCTAATCCTTGTGTCCTTAAACTTTCAGGGGCACCGTTCCTGGTCCTTCTGATCGGCCTATGCGGGCTTTGCCGATGGTAGATCAGCATCCCTTAGTTTTGCCAGTTCAGGAGGAGCATCCTCAGCATTCGGGAGCAGAGTCTAGAGTGGACCGAAGGGTAGAGTCGCCAGTTCCTCCTGTTCAGCCAGCAGTACCAGTTCAGCCAGAGCAACTAGAGGGTGTTATTCGAGCACTGGTGGATGTTCTGAGAGATCTCATGGCGTCGCAGCAGCGTCAGAGTGATATTCTCACCCATTCTGTCCAGATGGCTTTGGACAGAGGTGGTGCTTAGGTCTACAATTCTGCGAGCAGCTTCAGGCATCTTCATCTCCCGTACTTCTATAGTACAGAGGATGCTATTGCGTCTGATGCGTGGCTTCAGGATACTGAGGCCATTCTGGAGGCGACAGGGTTTCCGGCTAGGGAGCGTGTGGCAGTTGTCAGGTTTGCAGCTCTTGGATTTGGCCCGCGACTGGTAGGCGGCTCATGAGGTGTCTCTTATGGCACCAGTAGCCTGGGCCAATTTTAGCGAGAGGTTTCAGACTCGCTATTTTGATGTGGTGTCACGTTATGATCTGCAGCAGAGGTTCATTGGCTTGCGGCAGATGAGCAGGACCGTCGACGGCTATGCGGCAGAGTTTAGCCGGCTCAGTCGGTTTGTCCCTTCTTTAGTGGCGACCGAGTTGGACCGGGCGAGGAGGTTCCAGCAGGGGCTTCATCTGGAGATCATACTGGCAGTTGAGCAGCATGAGTTCCAGACTTTTGATGCAGTGATGAGGGCGGCGAGGAGGCATGAGTACACCTCGCAGAGGATCGTTGATTGAGTCGGAGGTCAGAAGAGGCCTCACATTCAGAGAGGATCTTCTTCCCAATCGTCAGCACCAGCTCTAGCAGTCCGAGCTTTGGCGATTGGATCTCCGAGGGGACCTGTTCCGACGACTTCCTTTCAGCAGTCGTCTCAGCCGCGTCCTCGGTAGCAGAGGCAGTCTCCCTCAGTTGCTTGTTCCCATTGTGGGAAGGGAGGGCATGTCTTATCAGAGTGTCGTAGGGCATAGGGCTTGTGCCTAGCCTGTGGAGCACCGGACCACAAGATAGGGGCTTGTCCCAGGAGGAGTTCGGCTCGATCAGCATCCTTCCAGCCAGCAGTTCAGCAGTTTAGAGCACCAGCGTCGGTTCAGCAGCAGCAGGCCCAGAGGCCATTACCGACGTAGTCTCAGCAGTTCCACCAGCAAAGGCCTCAGCAGTATGCTCAGGCTCAGGCTCAGAGGCAGAGGGGTCCAGCAACCAGAGTTCAGGGTCAGGCTTTCACGCTTTCTATGGAGGAGGCGCTAGCAGCAGGGGAGGTAGTCGTAGGTACTATTCTTGTTCAATCTCATTCAGCTTCAGCTTTATTTTATTCTGGTGCTTCGCATTCGTTTATATCTGTACGATTTGCGACACATATTGGTGTAGAGCCAGAATCTTTACCTGTAAGGATGAATATACTTACTGGTAACGGTCTAGTAGGAGTAGACCGAGTCTATGTCTCGTATAGAGTCATAGTATGTGGGAGAGAGTTTCCGCTAGGCTGATAGAGTTTCCTATGGGCGATTATGATGTCGTCCTAGGTATGGATTGGTTGAGTGCTCGACACGCTTCGATATATTGCCATGCTGGCAAGGTTATCTTTCGTGTTCCGAATGAGGAGGAGTTCTCATTCTCTAGAGGGCGAGGTGGAGTCTTCACCAGCGGTCATGTGGATGGCAGTAGCCGAGGAGGTTCAGTTGCCCAGAGTAGTTTGTGAGTTTTCCGATGTGTTTCCCAAGGAGCTTCCGGGTATGCCTCTAGTTCGGAAGATTGAGTATTATATTGATTTGGTTTCGGGAGCAGAGCCAGTGTCAGCGAGAGTCTACAGGATGTCTCCTTCAGAGTTGTTGGTGTTGTATCAGTCTATTGAGGAGCTTAGGACCAAGGGATTCATTCGTCCTAGTGGATCACCTTGGGGAGCTCCAGCCCTTCTTGTGAAGAAGAAGGATGGTTCATCGCGTATGGTCATTGACTATCGTCTGCTTAACGCGGTGACCGTGAAGAACAAGTATCCCTTGCCCAGGATAGATGACTTGTTCGACCAGCTTAGTGGAGCGGCTGTGTTTTCGAAGATCGATTTGCGGTCTGGGTACCATCAGATCAAAGTTAGAGAGCAGGATATACCCAAGACGGCATTTAGATCTCGATATGGCCATTGGGAGTTCCTTGTTATGCCTTTCGGAGCGACCAATGCGCCAACGATCTTCATGGATCTCATGAATCGCATCTTCATGCCCTACTTAGACCAGTTTGTGATAATGTTTATTGATGATATCTTGGTCTATAGTCGGACTGAGGCCGAGCATGAGCAGCATCTTCGCGTGGTTCTTCAGATTCTTCGGGACCATCAGCTTTACGCGAAGTTCAGCAAGTGCGATTTTTGGCTCGATCGAGTCTCTTTCTTGGGTCACATTATTGCCGGAGGTGGTGTTGAGGTGGACCCCAAGAAGGTTGAGGCTATCGAGGGTTGGCCAGTACCTCGTACAGCTTCAGATGTACGCAGCTTTCTGGGATTAGCAGGCTACTACAGACGGTTTGTGGCAGACTTTGCTAGGATCTCCGCACCCTTGACACGGCTGACGTGTAAGGATGTGTGCTTTGAGTGGTCAGATGCTTGTCAGGTTTCTTTTGAGAAACTCAAGCAGAGTTTGATTTCAGCTCCTATTCTGACGTTACCTGTCGGACCAGGTGGGTTCACGGTGTATTATGATGCATCAGGCCGGGGTCTTGGTTGTGTTCTTATGCAGCACGGTCGAGTGATAGCTTATGCGTCTCGGCAGCTTCGGGACCATGAGAAGATCTATCCGACGCACGATCTTGAGTTGGCCGCAGTTGTGTTTGCCCTCAAGCTCTGGAGGCATTATCTGTATGGTGATCGAGTGGAGATATTCGACAGAAGATTATGTCGGAGGCCCACAGTTCTCAGTATTCTGTTCATCCAGGAGGGATGAAGATGTACTGAGATATTCGTCAGCATTTCTGGTGGAATGGTATGAAGAGGAAGATAGCTCGATTTGTCTCTCGATGCTTAGTTTGCCAGCAGGTCAAGGTTGAGCACCAGAGACCGGCCGGACTTCTTCAGTCTTTACCAATTCCGGAGTAGAAGTGGGATCATATTACTATGGACTTCGTGACTGGTCTTACTAGAACCCCGACTGGTAGAGATGCCATTTGGGTTATAGTGGATCGACTCACGAAGGCTGCCCACTTCCTACCTTTCAGAGTTGGTCATTCTACAGAGCAGTTGGCCGACTTGTACATGAGGCAGATTATCAGATTGCATGGGGTGCCAGTTAGCATTGTCTCAGATCAGGATTCCAGATTCACTTCTCATTTCTGGCAGAGTCTTCAGCAGAGTCTGGGTACCAGTTTGAGTTTCAATTCAGCATACCATCCTCAGACAGATGGTCAGTCGGAGCGTACGATTCAGACCTTGGAGGATATGCTTCGATCATGCATTCATGATTTTAGTGGTTCTTGGGAGGATCACTTGCATTTGGTGGAGTTCTCTTACAATAATAGCTTCCAGGCGAGCATTCAGATGGCTCCTTTCGAGGCTTTGTGTGGTAGGAGATGTAGGTCACCCCTAGCTTGGGATGACATTGGAGAGAGGCAGATGCTTGGTCCAGAGATGATTGCTCAGTCAGTTAGAGTAGTCAGGCAGGTCAGAGAGCATCTCAGAGTAGCTCAGGATCGACAGCGTCATTGGGCAGATCAGCATCGACGCCATCTTGAGTTCTCTGTCGGCGACCACGTATTTCTTCGGATTTCGCCTACCCGTGGTGTCATCAGGTTTGGCGTACGGGGAAAGCTTAGTCCTAGATTTATTGGGCCGTTCGATGTTCTCGAGCGAGTAGGGGATGTATCTTTTCGCCTTGCTCTTCCACCGTCGTTGTGCGAGGTACATGACGTGTTTCACGTATCTCAGCTACGTCGGTATGTTCCGGATCCGAGCCATATCCTAGATCATTCTGAGCCGTTGGTACCGACCTATCGTATGAGGAGAGGCCCATATCCATTTTGGATCGGAGGGAGAAGATTCTCAAGAATCGGACTATCCGATTAGTTCGTGTTTCCTGGGATCATCACTCACCGGACGAGTCGACTTGGGAGCGCGAGGATGATATCCGAGCTCGTTACCCGTATCTGTTTGACTCGTGAGGTATATTTATTTCGTATATCTATGTTCTACCTTTTGTGTGATTGTAGGAATACATGATGTTGTTGTTTACGTATGTTTAAATTGCTTTTACATTTCTTGTACATTACTCTAGTTGGATTTCATGCTTTATGAGTTTCCCATCTTGATCCTGATAGCATGTTTTCTTGGATTTCTTGCTTGCTTTTGATACCTTTAGGAAATTTCGAGGACGGAATTTTTCTAAGGAGGGGAGAGTTGTGAGACTCGTCTCACAGTATCGGGATTTATATACGGATACGTATTTTGCAGCGTATTTCGTATTTTCTTGGTTTCCGGAACACTTTAAATTTTTCCCAAAACTATAGGTTTTCTCCTTGATCGGCATACCGCCGGTATACCGGAGTATACCGACGGCATACCGCCCGGACATGTTTTCTACACTTTAGATATTTTCGGTTTCTGATATTTTCGTGAATAGTATTTAGATATTTTTGTGAATAGTGCTTAGATATTTTCGTGAATAGTGTAGATGCACTCTATTATCCAATAGATAATTGGTTTTGTTTGAATGGCCATGATTGACCTAGACTTTCACACGGATCATGATCCAACGACTAAGATTAATTCCCCCCTTATATATATACCATTTTACTTTCTCTCTCCTCTCTCTTTTCATTCTCTTCACTCTCTCTTCATTTCTTCTTCCCTTCTCTTCCCTTGGAGCTTGCCAAGAGCTTGGCATTGAGGTCTAGAGTGTGGTTTCGTGCCCCTCTTGGTGGTGGAGTAGAAGATTAGGCTTGGAGCTTAACCTAGACAAGTACGTCTTGCCAAATTCTTGAACAATAGTAACCTATTGTCATTTTTGTTTTCCCTTGGTATTAAAGGCTTAGAATTTTCCTAAACTCATTTTGTTAAATATGATTTCTTGATGATTCTCATATATGTGCATGTTTCCAAAAAAATTTGTTTAAGCAAGATTTGATTTCATGTTAAAAACCCAATAGTGACTTAGTAGAAAACTTGGTATCAAGAACGGTACTAGAGTTATCATCATGGATCTTGGTCACATATACATATATGAGGTCCTTACCTAGCTAGTATACATGGATTTTGAGTTTGGTAGCAATCGGGACTCGTTTCGGTATTCCGAGAACCTCTGTTTTAGAGTATTTTGAGATATTGATCTATAAAATCTTTGAATTTGTGAAATCTAATAGTTCCATGTTGTAGGAAATTCAATTCTATGCAATTTTGACTTTTGAAAATCCGAATTCCGATTTAAAACGAAGCTTTTATGGCCGAAACAAGTTTTGGCAAAATCTGGATTTTTGTTGCTGTTTGAAAAGCCGGCATGCCGCAGTATACCGCCGGTATGCCGTTTTATGCTGATTTTTGCACCAGAAACTTATTATTTTTAAAACCGGTATACCGCCGGCATGCCGCAGTATACCGTCGGTATACCGTTTTATGCTGTTTTATTCTGTTCTTGCCCGTTTTCGCCCGTTCTTGTATGCTTTTGATATTTTCTTCGACTATGATGATTTCTTAACATGATAAGATGATCTTGCTCAGTTAGAGAATGATTGTACATCCTATATAGACTTGATACTAGCACATGTTCAACCATTTTATAAAATGTACTTAGCTTTGATTATCCTTCTCCACATGCCATGATATGTCTTTTGATAGATTCTTTCTTACAAGCTATGATAATTGTTGCCATGCCTCTTTGCCTACTTGATAGTGACCCGTCGTGGTGCACTCTTGAACATGTCTTTTTCTTGCTTACATGATAGTGGCCTGTCATGGCGCACTCTTGATTCTAGTACATGTCTAGCTCCTTGATAGTGGCTCGTCTTAGCGCACTCTTGTCTTGATATTGTCATGTCCTGTTGTGGCTTGTTGTAGTGCACAATCTTGCTTGTCTTGTCCAGTCTTGCATGTCTCATGTCTAGGATGGATTCTGCGGAATGCCACACCTAGAATCCAACAAGAAAATGTTAAGGACTAAACAACTAGCTTGATTACCTAGATCATTGGAGACTTTCCCGGTTACCTGTTGCCCCTTTGATCTTGGTCTTATATATATATACTTGGGATTTGGAGCTATCTGTCATGATGAGCACTCTTTCAGCACACCGTCGAGTGGGGCACCTCTTTAGGACACATGTATCTTACTGTAGTGTGTCTGCTATACTTCTTTTCTTTTTGGCTTGGATCATTCAGGTAGTAGCAGGCGGGTAATTGGACTTGGATTTCTCAAACTTGCATGTGTTAGTAATTAGGATTGTGGCAACCCTAGTTAGCTAAAGTATCAAGCCGTAATCATTGCTTGGTCATGATTGATGGATGGAGTCCATTCTTATCTAGTCTAGTCTTGTTACAGTTTATCTTATTGTAGTACTTAGCTTCCTGTCTTTCCTTACATGCTATTCTTCCTACTACATGCTCGGCTTCTCCATATGCTCACATGTCTAGTTTACTCTATGTATTCACTTGATATCCTACTTGCATGTTCCAGTTTCCTTTTGTAAACACTGTGGTACCAATTTACTATTCTAGTCCCGTTTACTGCTTTATCTTAGAGATGTTGTAAATTGCATGCTGGTTTTAGTTCATAAGTTTGGCTTCCTTTGTGGTACTTGCTATTGGGGTTATGACCCCACTGGTTTTGCATTGACCAGATCTAGTTGAGGAGCCCGAGGATCTTTCGGACCTTCCTCTCGATGGTGACCACCCGGAGCACCAGGGGACTTGTGTGGGTATTCTTTCTCTTACCCACTCTCTTTTGTACATATTCTTTTGAGGCGTTTAGCCACCGAGCACGTGTTTAGCTCATGTTTTGGACTTAACATTTGGCCTACGGACTTAGACATGATGTTATATTTCTAGACTGTAGCTAGAGTTGATCATGTATTACTTAGTCTTGCTAGTTCCTCATTTTGTATCACTAGCTTCATGATCATCTATATATTATAATTTGGGACGCTTTACTGTCTTGTATGCTTGATGATCATATTCTTGTACTTTACTTCTTGTCTGAGACTGAGATATCTAAGATTATGCGACCTAGGATTGACTGTTGGTTTGTAGCAGTGACCCCCATCTATACAGCTTATACGTTGTTTCGGAGTACTGGAGTACTTTGGTATACGTAGCTGGCCTGGTCCGTCCCTATTTGCCAGTATTCTGGTTCTGGGGCGTGACACAAGGTGGGCCGGGCACACTAGGGCTAGGATTGGTTCATGGGAAAAGTCTAAGTAGCCCTTTCAACTTGTCATGGCAAGTTTCAAGGAGAAAAGCTCCTTCTAACTTAGTGTTTTATCAAATCAATTCTAAATGGTTTCTAGTCAGATTAGAGGCATAACTAACTAATTAGAAATGGATTTAAAGTTTGTCTAATCTCACTAACTAAGTCTTCTCTGGTCATGACTAATCATCTAATCAATGTGGTTCTAAGGTTTTACCAAATTATATCACTAACACAAATTAATTAATTAAATGATAACTAAAATAATCAAATTCACAAAAAGTCAAAAATATCCTCATTTTAGAAAAGTGGTAGTTACACGAATAATGGTTGTGGCTAGAAATTTTGAGTTGTGGAAGAAAAACAAAAGGACGACTCATGTATAAATAGGAGTGTGATTTCCTAGATAGAAAAGGATTAGAATTCTATGGATTAAATCTATCCATGGATTTAAATCCATTAAATATAAATTGATCAAATCTTAAGCTATAAATTGATTACCATAATAATTTAATTAATATTTGATATCATTAATAATTTTATAAATTTAAAGCAAACTAGATAGATCAAATCTCAATTACAATAATAGTTTAAAACAATATTCAATATTATCAATAATCTGCAAAAATAGATTTTCATAAGCACTAAAAGCTCTTTTAAAAAATAACTTTGGCAAATCTTTGTCATTGAAAAATATTTACGAATTTCTTTTATAAAAACCCAAAGAAAATTTATTTTCTAACACTATATATTTAAAAATTAAATATTAAATTTTTTTTAAAAAAATTCGAAAACAGGAGTGACACAAGATTATACCTCTTTGGAAATTTTTTTCTCCAACTATTCAATAGTGTTTATGAATCCTCGAAAATTTTAATGTGTTCATAAATTAAATTATATCCCCTCTAATACATCCTTAATTTTCTAAAGTAATCCACCTAACAATGTAATTGATCTATGGGGGCATATAACTAGTACGAGCCATTTTTCTAACTTCCATCAAACATGAGTGTTCATCCCTCCGGAATAGGAATATGTGAGAAACAATGATAGTGATGTCAAAGAAAATAAGCAAATACAATTGCGAAGGCTAAGGAAGTTAATCAAATTCAACGAGAGTTTCCAAAGCAGCTATGAATTGAGATTCCTAATCATGTTTAATCCTACCGCAGGCTCGCTTGGTACAATGTAATCAAGACGATATGCTTTGACCTGCATAAGCCACCACAAAAACTACGTTATGCTCCAGTCCAAAAATATGTAGGACTAAAATACGTGACAATTTTCAGCTACACATCAAGTGGACTCCAGCCAATGTAACTTGAAGTTGGAGATTTAATGCAACAACAATCTTCAGCTTGTTAGATTTCTGGTATAAATATGTGTCTTTTTAAAGTTTGACTTAGTATCAGAAACTTCTTTGAATGTTATGCACTTTGATCATTTTTTTGGATTAGACATCTTCAACATATACTTTGTGATGAATTCGATGTTAAAGTATTATATTTATTTAGCAAATATATTTATTTTAATATTTGTATTCCCATATCTGTATTCAATTTTGGATCATTTTTAGTCGAGTCTACATATCTTTTAATTATGAGTTTGAAGGATCTGACTCTTGAATATATCTTTACCCGACATCCATACTTGTGTTCGGATAACATAGGTCCTAGGCATAAAAAAAAAAGCTACCTACTTTTTTTCATACTCCAAAAAAACTGTCAACGTTTTTTCGTACAACTTCACTCAATCAAAAGGCAAACTAAAGTTTAGTTGGGTGGCTTAGAATTAGAACAAAGACTATGATAATAGCTGAAAATGTAAGACAATTAGTAAGAGATATTTATGAAAAGAAATAACTTGGAAGCAGAGTTAGAGTTGCTGCTTGAGCAACTTATGATTAGACCAAAACGGAATTCAGTCTCTACCGAACTAAAGTTTAGTTGGGTGGCTAGAATTAGAACAACATTATTCGGACCGAGAACCGAACAAAATAAAAGATTCAGTTCAATTTTTTTTTATTTCGGTTTTCAAAGTATTAAAAAAATTTATTTGTTTACGGTCCAAAATCGAATAAGACTTACACATTATGTCAATACCCCTCAATTTTATGATTATATATATATATATATATATATATATATATATATATATATATATATATATATTAAAAATTATAATTATATGTATGTGTTTTAAAGCCTAACTTTTATAATTTAACTTTGGGTCCAACTTTAAAATATAACAGACGTATTAATAAAAATAACATTTTTAAATATAATTGAACAACATTTTATTTTGGGTCCAATTCATTAAACAACAAAAATAGATCAACCTAACTAATCGATTATTGGTTGTGGTTCGATTTTGGTTATAGTTAATTTTTGATTAATTTTGGTTCGATTTGGATTTTGGATTTTTAAAAGTTCTATTAAAGGATATTTAGACTTTGGATCTCGTATAAGTTAGGATATTTGTGTTAGTCTCCATAATAGACATAATTAGTATTTGAGTCTCCAATAACAATAAGTTATGATATTTGTTTTTGGGCCTCCATAATATATATAGTTACTGTTTGGGTCTTGGACTACCAGTTGATTGTCAAAATCCAACTAAAAAAGAAGAAGAAAAGATTGAAAAAAAAACCAGAAGAAATGGAAAAAAAAAAAAGAAAGAAAAAAAGATCGAAAAAGATTAAAAAAATAAAACAAAAAAGAGAAAAAAAGATAAAAAAAAACGAAAAAGGGAAAAAATGATAGAAATAATTATTGTGGGAATAAATTTGCTCGGGTATTCGTAATTTTCGGAAATATCAAGACCTAAAGTCCAGATATTTCAGGCAAATTTATTATGGAAAATCTATTCCCATGTTTGGTTTAGGTTAAAATTTTTTTTTTTTCGAAAATAATGAATATCCAGATAAATAATTTTACCCACAAAATATGGTAATCTTAAGAATATGTGGTTATAATTCTTTTTGCTCGGACGAAAAAAATTGTTAGTTTTTTTGTTTTTATCCTTTTTCATTTTTTTAGATTTTTTTTTCATTTTTTTTGTTTCGGTATTTTTATTTCTTTTTATCTTTTTTACTTCTTTTCGTTTTATTTCATCACTTTTCTCTCTTTTTTTTCCTTTTTCCTTTTTTTTCCCTTTTCTTTTCTTTGTTTTTTTCTTTTTCTTGTTTTTTTGGATTTTTATTCAATTTATTCCATTTTTTATTCGTATTTTTTCATTTTATTTTTTGTCTTTTTTAAATATTTTTAGTTGAATTTTAACAGTCAACCGTTAGTCTATGTTCTAAATACTAATTATTATGAGTGAACAATTAACGGTTTTAAACGGATAACCGATTCGAATCGAACCGAAGTTGTAATTTAGATCGGTTTTTAGACGGATCGGATTTCGGTTCCATCTAATAGTTAATCGGCTTATCGGTTCGGGTCTCGGTTTCAAAAATTTTGAACCGATCCGAACCGTAAACAGATTTATACAATTACAAACTAACCGTTAATTAAGGAAAAATTTATGAAATGCCCAAAAAACGAAAAAGTTTTATGAAAAACCCAGCGCGCAATAATATTTCATCACGTGCCCAGAATTAGCAAAAAATATATAAAGAGGGTTCCGAATGACCTTTTTGCCCTTCCTTCTAATTTATTGAAAACACCCACGAAACTACTCTTAAAAAAACGTTTCGATACTTCATTTTCTTTCATATCTGCTCACTTTCGAATCTAGGTTTTTTCCTCAAAAATCTTCAAAAACTCGTCGAAAAATTTCGGAAAGACCGAGACAAACGGCAAAAGTGCTAAAACGGAAGTCCAAACATCATTTTTTTTTGCGATTCTATAATTTCGAAAGGCCGACAAACGGTGAAGTGATTTATCTCAGGCTCCTCGAAGATACGCTCATTTTGCGACAAACCGGACCTCGTTTCGACCTCCCAGTCAAAAGTTATGGCCCTCCAAAGTTTCAAATAACCATAAAATGCAGGAGAATGACAATTCTCCGTGTTAGAACATGAAGAATGTTAATTTCGCATGAAGGTGGCTATTCTCCGTATTAGTAACACGGAGAATGGCATTCTCCGTCTTAATTTACACGGAGAATGACCATTCTCTGTGTTAGTTACAGGGAGAATGGCATTCTTCGTCTTAATTTACACGGAGAATGGTCATTCTCCGTGCTAAATTACACGGAGAATGGCATTCTCCGTCTTAATTTACATGGAGAATGGCCATTCTCCGTGTAATTTAGCACGGAGAATGGCCATTCTCCGTCTTAATTTACACGGAGAATGGCCATTCTCCGTGTAATTTAGCACGGACAATGGACATTCCAGTATTAAAACGCAGGAGAATGGCCATTCTCCGTGTTAGAAACACGGAGAATACCATTCTCCATGTTAAATAACACGGAGAATGCGAATGGCCATTCACAGTGTTAAAACGTAGGAGAATGACGATTCTCCGTGTAATATAGTACGGAGAATGACATTCTCTGTGCTAAATTACACGGAGAATGGTCATTCTCCGTGCTAAATTACACGGAGAATGGCCATTCGTTTTAGTAACACGGAGAATGCCTAATTTACACGGAGAATGGTCATTCAAATGTTAAAACACAGGAGAATGGTCATTCTCCGTGTTAGAGACACGGAGAATGGTCATTCAAATGTTAAAACACAGGAGAATGGCCATTCTCCATGTTAGAAACACGGAGAATGCCATTCTCCATTTTAGTAACACGGAGAATGCCTAATTTACACGGAGAATGGTCATTCAAATGTTAAAACATAGGAGAATGACCATTCTTTGTGTTAGAAACACGGAGAATGCCATTCTCCGTGTTTCTAAACATAGGAGAATGACCATTCTTCGTGTTAGAAACACGGAGAATGCCATTCTCCGTGTTAGAAACACGGAGAATGCCTAATTTACACGGAGAATAGCATTCTCCTTGTTAAAATGCAGGAGAATAACCATTCTTTGTGTTATATCGACGGAGAACAGTTGACAGAAACCTAATTTTTTATTTTTTGTTTTGTTGAAAGAAATTTGACATGAATAAAGATTCAAGAGTTTTCGTTCTTCTTTCAAAACGATGCTAACTCTTAAGGAAAAGAAGAAGAATATCTTCTCTCCATAATTGACCTAATTGTCGAAAAAGAAGAAGAAAAGAAGAAGAAAAAGAAGAAGAAGAAGATGAACGATGATCGGAGTTCGACTGAAAAAAAAGTACGGTGAACTAAGAACGATCTTTGCGATCTCTGCTGAAGATGAGAGCAATGGAATTCAGATATCTCGTGAAGAAGAAGAAGACGACGACGAGAATCGCAATCCAAATCTGAGTTTGTGTGGATGGGTAGTTATGGTACTAATTTTGCAAATACAAAGCATCTAAAGGAATCTTGGAATACTTAACGTGGAAATATATAATTCTGGACATTTCATAAAACCCATAAAAACCAACCCTGAAATTGGGTTTCCCAGCAATTTTCAGGTTAATTAACATCCATTTACAAGCCCCTAACCATAAACTTTCTCTATCTCACAAAATTCTCTCAGCTGCCTAACCTATCAGCCGACTCTCTCCCAACTCTCTCTCTCTCTCTCTTCCAAATTCGAACCCGTTAACCCTCCTCCTCTCCCTTCCTTCTCTCTGGTGACCTCGCCCACAAAAGAATCGAAGAAGAGGTGCAGCCGTCGAAACTAGGATTAGGGTTTCGAAACCCCCAAAGAAACAGAAGAGTGTATACTATCAGATGCTTAAAGCTGCCGCTCCTGAAGATTCCGGGCGGCGATTGGGCGTGCGGCGGTGCGGGTTCTGAGTGGCAGGATCAAATTGAGTAAGTTTTCGATTTTTTGTTAAATTTTTTTCTTCTAATTCTGGATCAAGTATGCGTATTATTTTCTGTGTATTGTTTTTATTTTAGTTCATTTATTTCATTTGGTATTATTTTCTGTGATTTACGTTGTTCTTTGTTCTGGATAGTAAATTTTAGCAGTCCCATAAAACCGAACCGAACTGAACCGAACCTTAAACCATTTTTTCGGTTCAGTTTTGATCGATTTTTCTTAACTATGTTTGGTTAGGGTCTGCTTGGCAATTGTAGGGGTAGCGGTTATCAGGGGCGGAACTAGGCCTAAGCCCACCCGGGCGGTAGGGGTGGGCACGGATCGGACCGGGTCCAAATTTTATGGATCCGGACCGGACCGGTTAATTGGCGGGGCGGGACGGGACGGGTCCAAAAAATATTGGAACCGGTACGGATTCGACCCGTTCGAAACGGGTTCAAACCGAGCCGACCCGCGGGTCCAAACGGATCCAAAAAAAATTTCAAAAAATTATAGAATAGTAAACATTTACACATGTTCTATTATCTAGAAGAACAAAACAAGTATTATGTTTTTCCAATTTCTAGAATTTGTTTACTAAACAATAACGTGTGCTATTATTTATAAATTATAATATGAAAAAAATCAAAATTGATAAAAAAAAATCATACTCCTAGAAACGGGTCGGTTCGGGGCCCCGTTTATTTTGAAAATAGGATCCGCCTCGTCCCGTTAGTGTCACACGACCCGCCCCGGCCCGCCCCGTTTAAATTCCAAATTTTAGGAACCGCCCCGTTTGACCAATATACGGTTCGGGCCGGATCGGAACCGCGGATCCTGGACCCGTATGCCCACCCCTACCGGGCGGTAACCCGGGGTCAATTTTGAAATTGTTTTACAATAGTATGGGTAAAAATGTAACTTCATACAATTAAGCCCCCTCCCCTAATTTCCTCTCTATCTACCGAGTTAGGGCTAGTTGGCGCTGTGAACCTGCTGAGTGTTTCGACTGTGATTTCAATTGGGAAGCGGGCGGCAGTACCCGGTCCGGCGGTTCCGATCCCTTCCTCCGTGGTTGAGCTCTAGTTGGCAGGCGACAGTAGTCGGTCGGGCGGTCCCCTCCTCCGTGGACGGCGACAGTCGACACCCATCCTTCCTCCGTGGCTCAACGACGGCAGCCGGCAGGGATTTTTGTTGTGGCCGCGATTTTGAATTCTGCGATTTTGAATCAATCAAGTTTGAATCAAGTTTCAGGTATTTGGTGGTGATGTATCAGCCAATTCTGAATTTCAATTCTTCACCAAGACTTCTCATTAACATCTCAATTTCTCAATTTTTGTGTAAATTTTATTTGTTTTCTGTCTAAATTTTATTTGTTTGTGACTTCTCTTTATTTTATTTGTTTTAAGCAACGATCATAAGCATCAACAGATGGTCTGTGTTTTCTGTCTAAATTCTATTTGTTTGTGACTTCTCTTTATTTTATTTATTTTAAGCAACGATCACAAACATTAATAGATGGTATGTGTTTTCTGTCTAAATTTTATTTGTTTGTGACTTCTCTTTAACATCTCACAGTTACAGAGCAAGTAACATCGACAAGCAATCTCTACATTTTTCTGATTGAATTTTGTTTGTCACCGGTGCTCTTTAACATCTCAAAGATCAAGTAATATTCACAAACCATTTGCATTTTGTTGATTGAATTTTGTTTGTCTGTGACTAATCTTTGATATCTCAAAGAGCAAGTTCCATGGGAAGGCCGTCTGTATTTTTCTAACTTAGCTTTTTTTTTTTTGGTCTACTACTGCTCTATGATGACACAAAGAGCAAGTTTGTGCACCAGACCATTTGCATTTTTTTATCAAGTTTTGTTTGTCCATGACTGCTATTTAATATTCTAATTACTAAGTAATGTATATATTGTTGTGTAATATGTAATATATTAATATCCCATTTTTTGATCAAGTTTTGTTTGTCCATGACTACTAGCCCACCCTACTCCAAAATCCTGGTTCCGCCCCTGGCGGTTATGAGGTGTTTTTAGAGTACCGGTTATGAGGGGTCCGGTTTTAGATGGTTTTTAAGAAGCGGCTTTTAAACCAGTCCAATCCATGCTTGGTAATTCACTAACGAGCGGTTCTGAAAGTTTTTTACACGAAGAAATTAAATAGGGAAGGGTATCAGTAGTTATAATTATATATATTTTTGTGAGGATATAAATGGAATAAAACAATACAGCTGCTCAAAACCTTCCGATTTGGGGTGTTTATAAAGCCACCAATAATACATTACACCGGTTTTGGAGGGTTTTTGAGCCGACCAAAACCGGTGCCTCAAAAAATTAACAAGCAGGATTTTCATAAACGGTCGGCTCAAAAATACCCTAAAATCGGTGAAAACACCGTTACCAATTAGACCCTTAAGGGTTCTTGAAGAATCGGTTATCGGTTTGATCGATTTTTAGGAGTCCGGTTCGGTTTGACCCGAACCGAACCTATGCTCACCCCTACTAAATTACTAATTATGTCTAAACTTATTCGAAACCCAAATACTACTTATGTTTATTATGGAAATCTCAAACACAAATATCCTATTTATTCCCTAACTAAAATTTAAATATCCTTTCTATTTACTCGGGTTCATAATTGGGTTATTTAGTTTTTGGGTCTCACATATATATATGTATGTTAGGATTAGGAACAGTTGAGACACAAACTCTAATATCGGTCAATTTCGAGACCAAATTTTAATATTCACTTGTAAATGCACGTACTTTGTACGTATAATACGTATAATAAGAATAGTATCCAATTACAATCAAATATCTCTTCTAACTCATGTGGTTAAGGTGGGAGGTATTCTTCTTGTTTGGTTGAGTTCAATTTTTCATGTTGAATATGTATAACAAATTTAATTTTTTTCCAATAATTTTTTAACGTATTTTTTTTTAAAATAAAATAGAATATGATATAATTACGGCTTAGATGGCTCACTTTTCAGCCGTTTTGAAGCCTCATTATATAGTAGATTATATAGTAGAAGATGTATACGTGAGACTAAAACTAAATATCCCTTGATAATTTGGGTTCAACTGAAACCGATAAACTCTGCCTTTTATCGGTTTAGGGTTCTAGCGGACGCGAAACCGACAGCTCTAATTCCCCTCCTTCCTCTTTTTCTTTTTTGTCTAGGAGAGAAGAGGAAAGGACATGGGAAAAGCTTCCAAAGACAAAAGAGTAAGTAAATCTGCAACTCTCTCTCTCTCTCTTGCCATTTAAAAGTCCAAGTAGTCTTATTTGTGTGTGTGTTGTGAAGGATATCTACTACCGCAAGGCTAAAGAAGAGGGGTGGAGGGCACGGAGTGCTTTCAAGCTCCTTCAGATCGACGAAGAATTCAATATTTTCCAAGGTATTCTTTCTTTTCTTTTTCCCCTTCCCCTTCCTAGAAGGTCTCTATTTCCTCCTTGCAAGAATGCATATTGTTTAGATGCTAACTGCAAATGTCTTGTTCTGCAGGAGTGAAGCGTGTAGTCGATCTCTGTGCAGCTCCAGGAAGTTGGAGTCAGGTGCAGCACTAATCCTTTTTCCCTTTCATTTATTCGAAAGAAAGTTTTACCAACTATTTTTGATTGTTCGACACCGAATCTCCATGTGTCTGTGTGTGCGCGCACCCTCCTGTGAATTGATGCATGCATTAGCATTTGTATATTTTTTTCATTCTACCTATCATGATTCACGAGGCTTCTGGATACTGCTTAGGAAGACTACCTGGGTTTCGCTAATGTTGTTCTTAGTGGCTGAAATAATCTTTTTTGTCTTTTGCTACTTCTCACATTCATGCTGAATCCCATTATGGGAGACTCTGCTGCAGAGATTTGATCTTGCAAGGATAAATGTTGCAAAAGAAGAAAAGCTTGATGTAAGGCCAGCTTGGTTTGGTGGCTCAAGCCCAACTGCAAGGCCCAAAGAATGTTTTTTACTTGGAGCAAAAAAATTGGATCTTATTCTATTGTGTCAATATGTTCCCATTGCATTCCTTCTCATAAGTTAACATCTCCATTCGGATATCTTTCCTATTTGGTGGTCTATGTACATATGATTCCTGTTTCTCCTGTTGAAATGGCCATCCTGGAAGTCGGAGGTTCTTGCAGAACACATTAAGGGCCTTAGGTTGAGTTAGTTTTATCTATTGCCTAAAGCCGCACATTTTGATTGTTTTAACTAAGTATATTTAAAGTTTGGCTGATATCATCGGCCAATTTGGACCAAATCGTTGACTTGCTTGAACTATTGTTAGGTTGGTTTTAAGCTTGTTATCAGAACAAGATTTATATTTCTGGTTGGATATGATTGAGTATTGGCTTGGCCGGGCAAGAACTAGTAGAGATTATTATAGGACCAACTCCTCCATGTACTGGTGAACAGGTACGTCCTGGTGGGGTGACATACTCAGTAGGAAACCCTATATGTCCTCCCCCATTTTTTTCTCCTAGGAGACTCCATAAACTGTGGTAGCCTCTTAGTATATGGTGTATAAAGTTAGGTATATATAGGAACTCAGACCTGGGTTCGCAGGTTCAGTTATTTTTGGTATTTGTTGAGTAGTTGAGATGCTTGGATTGATTTTATCGGATTTGGTTGTGGCATAGGCTTCAGCCTAAACGGTCTGATTTCGGTGGTTTCAGCTTGAATGATTTTAGATGTTTTTGGTCCAATCAAATTCATTTTACATTTTACATGAGTTTGTTCGGGCCAACTTCATTTTAAACTTGATATGGGTCAAATTCATACGCAGTGGGCAAGGTTTTGGTGGAGTTCATTTTAAACAGTTTGTATTCGAAACAATCCGTTTTGAACTGCTAGGGCGAGTTTATTTAAATGGATTGGGTTTGGCCGAATTCTTTTCAAATGGATTGGATCTAGGCAAAATTCAAACCAAACAACTTCAGCTCGGGCTGAAGTCATTTTTAACAGATTGGTTTTCAGTCACATTCAATTTTAAATGGGTTTGAGGTCAACTTCATTTATAGCTCCAATATTACTGAAATATAATGCTACAAAATTGTCAATTAGACAACAATTTAGAACCATCATAGCATATATTTGAATCCTCAACTCTGGCATTATGGTATTTATTTTCTGCAAGTAAAACAAATCGATAAGCAACCCTAATGTGTTGTTCAGTGTTATCAACCATTCTTATACGAAAGTAACACCAAACCACACAAATAATGTTGACATGGATGCTAAACTGCAGCTATCTTTTATAATTTTAGCAATTCTTTATAATTTTGTGAACTTCATGCTTCAGTACTATGATATAAACCGCCATTATGTGATATACTGGGGTCCTATACCTATTGAAGTTTTAGATCCCTTCTTTTAAACTATTGTGTGAATGTTGTGTTGGTTATTGAAAATCTAGTTACTTGTCGTCCGGGATGTTACTAGCATATTTTCTGGCGAGTCAAGGTTAGATACATCCAAAGTTCTGTTTTATGTAGTGGGCTATCGTGCTCCACGATTACTCTATCTACTACAAGAGTAACCGGCTCTGAAAATTGAATATTTCTCATAATTATGTAAGTCCATGTTTTTGCTAGAAATGATCTTTTAATAATTGCTCTGCACCAATTCTTGTTGGTGTTTCTAAATAATGTAACTGTGACTGCTTTTCAGGTGACCTACCTGTAGTATGAATTCCATCTAGTTTGTCTTTATCTAGTCAGCAAATAATCTTGTGGAAGGCATCAGTTCTTTTTGACCCTTGGACCACAGCACACTTGTTTGTTTGACTTGGATTAGTATTGGTTATCATTAAATTTTTTTATTGTTGCTTCCTTTAAACTATATATCGTCCAATTCTTGTGTCGTCTTTAGCTAACTCTTTACAGGATAATTGACATGCCCATTATGTGGCAAGTGAGTCTGGGCTGTACCGTTCTATTCCAATTTAATTAAGAATGTTCGTAGTTTGAATGAAGAATGGACTTATATAGATGAACCGGAAATTGGGATAAAGAATTAATCATTGTTTATCTGTAGATCAACATAATCATCATCGTAGAAGCCTTCTCTCATTATAATTAGACCGGCTGTGGGGTATAAAAAATATCGATAAAAGAATTGACAGTTTTTATGACCGTTAACCTAAAGTCAATCTTTTGTCAGCACCAAATTCGTAGCCAAGGTAGTTATGAGCATGAGAAGGCCATGCCATAAAACCTAGATCGCAAGTCGGCTGGTAGATAGACCTGCCTTTTGGCCTGCAGTTCAAGCTCATGCAATCCCAGCTCCACTAGACTAAATAAGAGTTTAGATGAAGAGGTAAGATGATACGATTTGCTTTGGGAATGTGCTTTTTTTTTGTTGAGAAAACTTGCTATTTGGAATTGCTTTCATATCTTTATTACACATTAAGCCAAAAGATCCTCATCTTTACTTGTTTGTAGATATTATTAACTTGCCTGATTTTCTGTTGCTAGCTAATTGTTATATTGATTATTCAGGTGTTGAGTAGAAAGTTGTATGTTCAGGCTAAGTTGTCACCATAAAGTTGGTAATTATCTTTCTTTTCCTCAGCTTCAGGAAATTTGCTTTTCCAAGTAGATATTGAAATTAATTCTAATAAATCAGATTATTAGGAATAGCCTAATATTGGAAGACAATAAATGTGAGGCTTTCCCTAAATTTTTGGTTTTAGGGAATTGAAGATTGAGTTATACTAATCTTGACAAGAACAACACATAACTTAAAGTTTAGCTTAATCTTATCATCGAGTTTAATCAAGTTATATCGTGGTACTTAGTCATAATATAAGTTCTCTGATGTTGCAATCCATCTTATCGAGATTTACCATTGTTTTCCAGTTCTATGATGACTGACCTTAAATTGATGATTGTTTACATCTTTCTGTAAAGGTGTACCTCTAGGATATAGTAGATTATGTGAATTCTGTTATATTATGTATTCATATTTAGTTTTCCTTTTCCTTCACTCTTTTGGTGAACCGACTCAAATAGGAACGTGAACGTGGGTAATGTATTTTATTCTTAGGGTGCAAATATCACATTAGTGTGATGTGGACCGTATTATCCTCATTTGAGTTCCTTATTCTTCAGAACCTTGTATCTATAGCTTTACTGAATGAATTCTAATTTTTCATAGGAATGGCTATCATCCTCTTATTGTTGCAATAGATTTGCAGCCCATGGCTCCAATAGATGGTGTTATTCAAGTGCAGGGTGATATCACTAATGCTCGCACCGCTGAAGTGGTAATAATGTGTGAAGTTCTGTATTAATGCTAGCATGTGTAGCTATTTCTTCTGATTTAACATGGTAATCTGATATAGATTTAAAGATTCTGTAGGAGAGTACGATGACACTCATATTATATATAAGTTGATTTTATGTAGGTGCAGAGATATTTTTGTGAATCCGTAAATCAATGTACCACCATGGACTACTAAGCTAGAATTAATGATTCTGGGGATCCTGATCCGTATATACTTACTACTACCACATGTCTTAGTTTCCTTCCAATATATCATCATTATTTTCTATAGTTTAAACCTCTATGCCTGTATATATGTTAATCTATATCCTCCTTCCTCCTTTTCCTCATTTTCCCTACAAAGCTGGTGATGATGTTCATGAACATGTGATTCTTTCTACATGGGGTCCAGTCCCCAATAATTTTTTCATTATAGTATCTGGTGTTGCATTGTACATCATACTTTTGATTGTAGTTGATGTCTTTCAGGTCATCAAGCATTTCGATGGATGCAAAGCTGACTTGGTTGTCTGTGACGGTGCTCCTGATGGTAACTTGCTTACATTGGGTATCTTGTATGTTCTCATTCCTGCGATTAATAGCATTGATGCTTACTAACGATAATGCTATCTGTACCTATTGCAGTGACCGGACTTCATGATATGGATGAATTTGTTCAATCACAACTTATTTTGGCTGTGAGTATAATATTATTAGATGGTTTATTAGATGATTGACTTCCTGGTGGAATTGTGATTGCACAACTTAAGTCTGTGATTTGAATTTCGATGTGTATCTTATAAGTGGCATAGTGGCTGCATGCTTATATAAGATTTTATCAATTTGTTATATAATAGCTCCTGCTCGCATCATCTTGAATTCAAGTGTGTACCGATGGTTGAAGTTATTGTGATGGTATGTGTGCAGGCACTAACTATTGTTACTCATGTTCTTCGAGTGGGTGGGAAATTTATCTCAAAGATATTCCGGGGTAAAGATACAAGCCTCCTTTATTGCCAGGTAACTTGCGTTGCGTAATCTCTCTCTCTCTTTCTCTTTCTCTTTATATATACTAGTCTACATGTACGTGCTTTGCACATATTTTAATTAGAATATCATAAGGTTAGTTGTCGTCTTTTTGTCGTTTCTGGGTGATTATTCATGTGTGTGTGCTTTCTTTTTACAATGCCAAGAGATTCAAAGTACAAATTTTGTTCATTTTTTAATTTTCTATTGAGAATATAATATTATAATTTTGTTTTTATTTCTCTCTCACTCTCTCTCTCTATATATATTCTCTCTCTCTCTCTCTCTCTCTCTCTCTCTCTCTCTCTATATATATATATATATATATATATATATATATATATTTTCACTCTCTCTCTCTATATATATTCTCTCTCTCTCTCTCTCTCTATATATATATATATATATATATATATATATTATGAAACCAACCTATGTTATACACGTTGGATTCGAATTGAATGATTGAGATTAGATGACTTAAAAAGATGGTGGGGTCTACACCTTTTAATCCCAACCACTAAATTCCAATCCAACCTATGAAACATAGTGTGGTTGCATAATACAAAACTAGCCGGCTGGTTTTGGAGCGTTTATATATATATATATATATATATATATATATATATATATATATATATATATAAAATTGGTAATTGGAATCCGAGAATGCTTCAACTGGGAATTGAACCCTGCCCTCCCGGGCTACATGCCTCCAAACTAGCCACTTGGCTTAGTAGTCATTAGCGCGCGCACACACACACATATATAGGGCGCGGATCAAAAGTCCCGCGGGGGGAGCCCCACTCCCCTGCACCATCGAATTTGCGGGCCCGTGTGGAGCCCGTTTGCGCGCGCGCTCGATCAACGGTCGAGGACGACGGGGCTCCTGCGGGGCTCCGGATCCGGACCCATATATATATATATATATATATATCGCAATTTTAATATATATATATATATATATATATATATATATATATATATATATATATATATATATTTTTTTTTAATATATATATATATATATATATATATATATATATATATGGTGTTATACCAACAAGCCAATCCCACTTGTGAAAAAGTGATTTTATAGTTTTTGGCTAATTATATTAGCGCATTTGTTTACATATTTTCTTGATTAGATATGATAAAGTCCAAGATTGTTTTAAGTGTATGATCAAAGTTTAATCTATGATTATACGTATGATGTTTTAGGTTTCACATTTGTAATGAAAAATGAAAATATTCGTAGTTATAGGAGTATCTAATTGGTTTGAATAACTCTAGTAAGACTAGTAATAACTTGATATTGAAAATCGTATTGTAACACGAGATGTTGTATGAAGTTGTTAGGTGTCTACTAGAGAAGCGATGACATAACTAGCTCAAAATGGATCCAAAACAATTATGTATTATATCATAATTTGCCAAATATGTATTATATTATTGTAGTGTATATAGGTTCCTTCGATTTAAATCACCACCGTCGTCTTGTGCACTTGGCTCTCTACTTTGATCACAATTAATTGGTCCAATTACGAGGATTAAAGACCGGTGAATGCTCGGTATAGTAGTCGGTGTTTAGAGCTGAGCGAGCTGCGGAATATAGGACGTGTCATTCTAGTAAAGGGGACTCGAACATCTTCTAGTTGTGTACTAACCAGATCATTTGAGTTGAAATTCTCGGTCGAGACAAGTTGAAGATATTTTTTTTAAAGTTTATAAAGTAGTAACTAAATAGTTGTTTCACTGATCTTCATGACGTCAACTCAATCTGACGGGCATCCAATGAGTTGGACACCAGTGCAACTTAAGTGTTTTTAAGGTCTATTGGGGGTATTATTTGTTACATTTGAGGAGTTATGGATAAACCCCTAAATAGAGGTTAATTAAGGAGAAGATGAGCTACCACGATTAATCCCTAAGTTAACCCTATCCTAATTGTATCTCTAAATGAACCTAAGGAATTACGTCACATATAGGGATGGATACGTCACATATAGGGATGGACTTACGGTTTTTTTCCTTCTCCCTTACGAGCTTAAACCCTATAAGGGAAATGTATTTTTAGAAGGATAAGGCATGGAAAGAGACTTTATATTAAGTTCTACATGACTCCATATCTCTCCCTCTCATCTCCTTCCACTTTGCTTCTTTATTTTGAAGAGAGAGACGAGCGTGCCTTTAGGAAATAAAGTTTTGGGTATGAATCGATGGTATCGCCTAGTTTTGGACGCACTAGGAGCCGCATCACGATATGTATGGCGGTCAAAGGTTAATTTTTGATTACTTGTGTTTGTGTTATGTTTTTTCTTGATTTAATAAGGTTGAATCCAAGGAGATGGTGAATGCCATGTTTACTCTTCTCGTGCTTCGGTCCATTATCTTCCTTCATATATATATATATATATATATATATATATATATATATATATATATATATATATATACTAGTGGATAACCCGTGCCATAATGGCACGGACACGAATCCGGCCTTCTCGACGTAGGCGTGCAGGCACCGGGCCAGCGCCAGGGAGTTCCGGACGGAGACGCGGCCTCCGAACCCGGCCTTCTCGACGTAGGTGTGCAGGCACCGGGCCAGCGCCAGGGACCCGAGCCCGACAGAGGTGGACACGGCAAAGACCACGGTGGGTGGCGGCGCTCGGGACAGCGTGGGGCCTCATGGAGGCGAAGACGCGCAGGGCCGTCGCGGGGCGTCCGAGGGCGGCGAGGCCCGAGACGGCGGCGGTCCAGGAGACGACATTCCTGTGCGGCATTCTGTCGAACACCCACAGGGCGTGGTCGGCGGAGCCGCGTCGGGAGTTGTCGGTGAGCAGGACGGTCTGCACGAAGGGGTCGGACCGGAATTCGAGGAGGAGGACGTGTGCGTGGAGCGACCTGGTGGCGGCTGCGGCGGCGGTGGTGGAGTTGAGCTAGGAAGAGAAGGTATGGGAGTCGAAAGGGACGCGGTGGCGGAGCATTTGGGAGTAGATGGAGAGTGGGTCGGCGGAGATGGCGATGGCGGTGTTGAAGGAGAAGGGGTTGGGGTTGGTCATGACGGAGAAGAGGGAGGCGGCGAAGGAAGGGTCGGCGGCACGGTGGAGGAGGCTGCTTGCGACGAAGGGGTTGCGGAAGAGGCCAACGACGACGGCGTGGGCGAGGATGGAGCGGTGGATACGACACATTTGCAGTCAGAACAATAACAGTCTTTTTAAGACATTGTTAGCCATATGATGTACGTAAACATAGTGTTCGTGCACCTCCTCGTGGCCAAATGGCTAAGCCCGTAAACTGACAACATTAGCATGCCTATAAACTATATGATGGTCACTGGCATTTCGAGCTATAAACGACTATATCACCCTGATATACGGTTGCTCCTCGAATGGGTAGCAAGCCCATCGAGGTCCGTATCATTCATATAGTGACGCGCTCTATCAGTTGAGGTAGCAAGCCCCACCGGAGGTCCCGCAATACCGTACTTAATATCACCATAATTTTCCCCTAGGAAGTACAGTCTCGGTGCTCCGGTGCCTCGACGATCTCGTTCAGAGAAAGCATTCAACCTGTGCACAGGTTATCCCTTGTCCGTGACCATGCAATATATGTAATAATGCAATAAAGTATCTCTACTTGCAACATTATATTTAACTCGCGCCATCATTACTTAACCGATCAGAGTTTCGAATGGTGCCCCGCAAGTCCTAACATACCGAAGCATCGTGCCACATCCGATAGGTTTCTGGGCACCATATCCCTTCCAACAGTTTCGTGGCAATTGTGCCACCATTGCTCGCTTCGCTGACGAAGCCATACTTTTGATGTTCTACGACTTAGTATTCAATGTTCTATGGGTCGTGCACTTGATGCATGCCTTATTACGGTCTTTCATTGTTCTACGACTTAATGTTCATTGTTCTACGATTCGCGCACTTGATACATGCCTCAATAAGATCCTTCGATGTTCTATTATCAATGTTTTGCTACGACTCGTGTACTGAGGCACTCGTCAATTCAGTTGTTCAATGTTCTAATTTAGTGTTCGACACATACTATACTTTCTATCCGAACCACTCACATGGAAATCCATAAATTATAAGCACGATACGGTACGTTTTGTTAGGCATGAAGGAATAGGGGAGAAGGGAGAAAGCCTACTAAACTTAAGTCGATTCGCCTATCCCTCGCCGAGTTGATGCAGCTCAACACCTTGACTTTGCAAATTGTTGCGTTGCATGATTCTCTCATCTGACTTAACTGTTCGAGCACTTCGTGCTCTTTCGTACAAATCTATTGGTTTGATCTATCATATCAACGCTTCAACTTGTTGTGAGGCGATATTCTGATCGTAAGGAACTCCGCACGATACCTGCACATGAAACCAACTAAATCAATACCTCTTCGAATTGAATTTATACTTTCTCGAATCAAACTCATACCTCTTCGAATCAATAGACTCAGTGTAATGTACTGTGCCGTGCGGGGCATTACAGGTATCATCCTCTTCGTCGTTTCATTTGGAGGACTAAACTCCTCATCTATGTTTTGCCCCAATGTTGCAAGGATACGACACATGACATGACATGGAAACGGTTACACATTTGTCTAAAAACTAAGATGCGATACGTTAATGACACACTATGTCATTGTTCTAAAAATTGGCCTAGGCATCCGGTTCCTGCCTAGTGCTCCCCGACGCTCGACTATGCCAGCTTTTTGGTTTTCTAGACAATTTTTGCAATTTTAGCGTTGTTTTTGTTTTATTTTTTATAAACTGTCGAGAACTAGGTGCCCAATGCCCACCTGACTAGTGCAAGCGACATTTACAACCTTGATTGATATATATATATATATATATATATATATATATATATATATCAAGGTTGCCAATGACCCCTAGCATAGCAATACCACTATGCTAGGGGTCATTGGCAACCTTGCTATATATATATAAAATATATATATATATATATATATATATATATATATATATATATATATATATATATATATATATATATATATATAAACAAAGGCCCGTGGACAACGCCACCCAGTCGCCCCTGTGGGATTGGGGGCTCAAAGTTTTAAAATTACCTTCGTTTTCAAATATATATATATATATATATATATATATATATATATATATATATATATATATATATATATATATATATATATATACACACACACACACACACACACAGAGATACACATATAATATCCAAGCTTTAAATATTAGATAATTGAATATATACATTTCTTGGAAAAATAGGTCGTTGATTTTTATGAAATTAAAATGCCAGAGCAAAAATATTTTACGTTTTACCTTTATATTTGATTTTTATCCTTATTTAAAAGAAAGATACTAGAAATAGTGCCGTATACAGCTCCCTTATTCGGAGAGTGTTTGTGTCCAATTTCAAATAAAAATATAAGAACACGTGACGACTATAGTTCGCAGTATCGGCCGATACCGATCCAATACGGTCGATACTGATACGGTTTGGCATGTCCCGATTCGATACCGACCGATACCCGATACTGACTGACATTGGGTCTCTTTTTCGGTCAATTCGGCAAAAAAAATTAAAAAAAAAATACCAGTCAACGAGGGTGTAAAAGAATAGAAAGGTTATAAAACCATGTAAAAGAAGAAAATTTATCAATCGTATGTAAATCAATCGGTAAGGGTGACTACTATTTCATTCAATTTCAAAACTACTAAGAAACAACACTAAAAATATTAAAATTATGCCTAATATAAAATATATTTTCTAAAATATTACTAATTTATTAATAATTATTTGTTTTCTGATACCAAAAAAATTCGATACTCCAATCTGAAACCTCCGATACTGCTGATCACGATACTCATAGGAATGGTCCGATACCGATTTCGATACCGATACTTTGAACCTTACTAACGACACGTCCTTATTTGGAGAATGCCCATGCCCGATTTCAAATGAAAATGCGAGAAAACATAAAATGAGTATTCGATGCGTCCGAGAGTGCGGTGTCTAAGGCGTTTCCGACACGAAACCCGATATTAAGATAAGAGTGTTCGTGCTACATAGCCCCTCTCATGTGATACTTAATTTTGCTAATAGAAGAGGAAC
The DNA here is from genome assembly GCA_029216955.1 of Iris pallida. Classification (NCBI taxonomy): domain Eukaryota; kingdom Viridiplantae; phylum Streptophyta; class Magnoliopsida; order Asparagales; family Iridaceae; genus Iris; species Iris pallida. Next base: position 16,009,545 of record JANAVB010037419.1, on the reverse strand, counting down.
CTACAAGTGCACCGGTACTTCCTAGTCTTAACTTTGTTATTCATTCTCTACCTTGAAGGTTTAACAAAGAACACGTTTATATCCGATTGGCACATAACATGTTTTTTTTAATGTGGCTTTTAACTAATATATCATCCAGTTTAAATATACTGGTCGCAATGGTCAATTACTGCCTAGTACACGGAATAGTGTGGAAGACATTGTCTCCGTGGACTAGTCCGCAACTGGATAACATTCTCTCTAGTGGGATTCGTTTTCGTATTGGCCGGTACTGGGAACAATGCTCTCTCTCTATCTATATATATGTGTTTGTGCGTGTGCGCCAATCACCTCTAGCTCAAGTGACTGAGGTGGGAGACATCCATCTCATCTCACCGGGTTTGAGCCGGGATGGGAGCGTATTATTTTCTATATTTAATAAATAAATGGTAGGAGTGGGGGCGGTGGTAATAGCGGTGCAAAGGCCTCTGGGCCAGGCGTGACAGGCTTTAATGCTGGGTGATGCGAGCCTCCGGGCTCAACGTTATTGGGCCTACCGGCCAAGCAATGTAAGCCTTTGCGTTTGAATGTTTGAGTTGTATGAAATCTCATGAATATACGTCAGACGAGTGTAATATGGTGTGAATGTTGGAATACAAATTTATCTTCTCCACACACACACACACACACACACACATATATATATATATATATATATATATATATATATATATATATATATATATATATATATATATGGCTTAGTTGCAACTTGATACTCTCAACTATTCTACTTTTTCAACTTGATACCCTAAACTTTTTTTTTTGGGTACAACTTGATACCCTGAAATTTTTTTGGACAAAAATACCCCTATTCCAAAAAATCCGATACTCCAATCTGAAACCTCCGATACTGCTGATCACGATACTCATAGGAATGGTCCGATAATTTTGGACAAAAAATCCGATACTCCAATCTGAAACCTCCGATACTGCTGATCACGATACTCACAGGAATGGTTCGATACCGATTTCGATACCGATACTTTGAACCTTACTAACGACACGTCCTTATTTGGAGAATGTCCATGCCCGATTTCAAATGAAAATGCGAGAAAATGTAAAATGAGTATTCGATGCATCCGAGAGTGCGGTGTCTAAGGTGTATCCGACACGAAACCCGATATTAAGATAAGAGTGTTCGTGCTACATAGCCCTTCTCACGTGATACTTAATTTTGCTAATAGAAGAGGAACCTACAAGTGCACCGGTACTTCCTAGTCTTAACTTTGTTATTCATTCTCTGCCTTGAAGGTTTAACAATGAACACGTTTACATCCGATTGGCACATAACATGTTTTTTTAATGTGGCTTTTAACTAATATATCATCCAGTTTAAATATACTGGTCGCTGGTCAATTACTGTCTAGTATACTGAATAGTGTGGAAGACATCGTCTCCGTGGACTAGTTCGCAACCGGATAACATTCTCTCTAGTGGGATTCATTTTCGTATTGGCCGGTACTGGGAACAATGCTCTCTCTCTATCTATATATATGTGTTTGTGCGTGTGCGCCAATCACCTCTAGCTCAAGTGACTGAGGTGGGAGGCATCCATCTCATCTCACCGGGTTTGAGCCGGGATGGGAGCGTATTATTTTCTATATTTAATAAATAAATGGTGGGAGTGGGGGCGGTGGTAATAGCGGTGCAAAGGCCTCTGGGCCAGGCGTGACAGGCTTTAATGCTGGGTGATGCGAGCCTCCGGGCTCAACGTTATTGGGCCTACCGGCCAAGCAATGTAAGCCTTTGCGTTTGAATGTTTGAGTTGTATGAAATCCTGTGAATATACGTCAGACGAGTGTAATATAGTGTGAATGTTGGAATACAAATTTATCTTCTCCACACACACACACACACACACACACACACACACATATATATATATATATATATATATATATATATATATATATTTTTTTTTGGAATACAAATTTATCTTCTCGATACACACACACACACACACACACACACACACACACACACACATATATATATATATATATATATATATGGCTTAGTTGCAACTTGATACTCCCAACTATTATATATATATATATATATATATATATATATATATATATATATATATATATATATATATAAATATATATATATACATGGCTTAGTTGCAACTTGATACTCTCAACTATTCTACTTTTTCAACTTTATACCCTAAACTTTTTTTTTGGTACAACTTGATACCCTGAAAAAATTTTGGACAAAAATATCCCTATTCCAAAACATCCGATACTCCAATCTGAAACCTCCGATACTGCTGATCACGATACTCATAGGAATGGTCCGATAATTTTGGCAAAAAATCCGATACTCCAACCTGAAACCTCCGATACTGCTGATCACGATACTCATAGCAATGGTCCGATACCGATTTCGATACCGATACTTTGAACCTTACTAACGACACGTCCTTATTTGGAGAATGTCCATTCCCGATTTCAAATGAAAATGCGAGAAAACGTAAAATGAGTATTCGATGCGTCCGAGAGTGCGGTGTCTAAGGCGTGTCCGACATGAAACCCGATATTAAGATAAGAGTGTTCGTGCTACATAGCCCCTCTCACGTGATACTTAATTTTGGTGTTGCTGTCGGCGGATAGGAAAGTTGTTTGTGGTGAGTGGTGGTGCAGGGGAGGAGGTCGACCGGTTCAGTTGTATTAGTGGTGGTGCGATGATGGTGATGTTGTGGTGGTGTTGGTCGGGCATGACGGTAGTGTTAGTGGTTTAACAGGACTGGGTGTTGGGTCACGACGGTGGTCAGGGTTGCTGGCGGTGGTGATGGCACTGTGGTAGTACTACGATGGATGGCCGGGATGGGGGTAGTGGTTAGTTGGGACTTATCATCGGGGGGAGTAGTGGCTGGATAGTGGCTGATGGTAGACTGAAATGGGCTATGTAGTGCCCCGCCCCGCCCAGTTCAACATGAGGAATCAAAACACAACAACGTTTGACTATGCAACGACTTGTTCGAAGTTCCGCTCGGTCGAGGCAACTCCTCGTTCAGGTGGGTAGCTTTGATGAACTTGTTTCAGCTTGGCATTCACACTAATAAAATGGAGTTTTCTTATATGCTGAGTAGGTTCGTTAATAAAAGAGATGAATCCACATATCTAAGAGAATAATCCCATCGAGTCAAGTATATGTGTAGAACACGAAAAAAGTGTTAATATGTTGCTTAGATGTTCTCCACGATGGTTTTAAAAGTTGGCACTCGGTCTCTCGACCTTACGATTGAATTAAACAGAATTCTGCCACGGGCTATCGACTATATGTCTAGCATGCACGTTCCCACAGATTTGATGCTTGTTTTAGCATGCACGTTCCTACGGTATCGAAGCTTGGCATAGAGAGTATGACTCAGTTGGTGGCACTTCGCGGAACACGAGTGGTTCAACTTAAGAAAGAGGGTATCAAATAGTCGTTCCTGAGAATGAGTCAAGATGTGAACACATGTAAAGTTCTTGGGACCGTTAGTCCCGAGGCAGCCCCTGGTTTGAGGGATGCTGCCTGAGAAGTTTGGAAAGGCAAGGAAAGGAAAGGAAAAAAAAGAGGAAAAACACAAGGTTTGAGTTTGTGAGATTTGTCTCACAGTATCGGTATTTATATACAGATACGTATTTTGTACTGTATTTCGTATTTTTTGATTTTCGGAACACTTTAAAATTTTCCCAACTTATAGATTTTTTCCTTGACCGACATTCCGCCAGTATACCAGTGTATACCGACAGCATGCCTGTAACTCCCATTTTTCGTTATATGTATTTTCAGTATACGTGTACGGAATTCTAACATTTGTCAGGTGACCCGTATTTTGACTTGTCTTTTTAGCCTTGCCTTGGTTTAATCTTGACTTGGTTTAGTTTGGTTTGATTCAACTTGGCATGGCTTGGTTTGAGTTGAGTTGAGATGAGAGAGTTGGTATATAAACCAATTTCTCTCTTTCTCTTCATTACTTCTCATTTATTTCTTCATCTTCTTCTTCATTTACTCCTACACCAACCCTAAGCAAGTACATCTTGCCAAATCTTGAACAATATTGTTTTTGCCATTTTGTTTTTTCTATTCTCTTCCTCTAATGATTCTAAGCATCTTTAGCACTTGAAGTTTTTGGTTTTGATGGTTACATTTTTATAGATCTAGGTTTTAAGATTTTTCTTGTTCTTCTTGGTTTTGATCTTATTAAGTTTGTTATTTCTGAAATCTTATGGTCCTATGTTTTGGAGAATTTTATTCTACCCAATTTTGGCTTTGAACCGCTTGATTCCGACTTATTTTGAGGAAGTTATGGCATTCCTTGAGTTCATGGGTTTCCCAAGTACTTCGGTGCTGATTTGGGGAAGATGAACAGCCTGCACCAGCGCACTTGTGCACAGCCTGCACCTTCTTACACAGCCTCCGCACCTTCCTGCACAGACTATACAGCCTGTGCACCTTCCTGCGCAGACTGCACAGCCTGTGCACCTTCCAGCACAGACTGCACAGCATGTGCACCTTTTCTGTGCAGACTGTACTTGCGCTTTCCTGCGCAAGCTGCACCTGTGCTTTCCTGCACAGGCTGCACTTGCGCTTTCCTGCACAGGTTGCACCTGCGCTTTCCTGCACTGCACTGCTTTTTCCTGCACATACTGCACTGTGTATTCCCGCACTTAGCTGTTTTTGCATGTTTAAGCTATTTTGTAGCTAGAATCTTAAAAACTCAAAACATGAAACTTGTAGATCTCTGTCTCGGCTTCAAGAATCTTTTTATTTTACCTTAATTGGAATTCATTTGCGACTGATAATTTCAATCATAATTTTGATCTTTTGGCATGTTTTCTGTACTTGGCCGTTTTTGATATTTTTTCGACCCTAATAAATTCTTAACATGATTAGATGATCTCGTATAGTTAGAGAATGATTGTACATCGTATATACACTTGACACTAGCACATGTTATATTATTATTCTATGTTATGTACTTACTTTTATTTATTCCTTTTCACATGCCATGATATGTCTTTCCTTTCGATTATTTCTTTTATGCTATGCTATGTATTGTCATGCCTTCCTGGATTTATTGTACTTTGCAGTGTATGCCATGTCTAGAATTTCTTTGTTGTGGTCCGTCGTAGCACACTCTTGTTACATGCCTTCTTTGCTTACTAGATAGTGATCCGTCGTGGTGCACTCTTGTACATGTTTTTCCATGCTTACATGATAGTGGCCTGTCATGGCCCACTCCCTATTTTCTTTATAGTGGCTCGTCGTAGCGCACTTCTAGCTTCCAGCTTATTATATTTTCTTGTTGTGGCTTGTTAAGTATAACTCTTGTCTGGCCACCATAGTTGATTTTCCTGATTGTGATTGTACAAGCTACCTGTCTCGTCTTGCATCATGTCTAGGACGTGGATTCCTAGTTACCACGGTCAGGGATTCATAATGAATCTGACTAGCTTAAACGACTAGACTGATCAAGTAGTTCATATAGAAAGATTTTCCAGTTACAGGCGATCCCGTTATCCCGGCCACACCAGTGGACTTGTAGCCTGCCGATGAGTAGGGCACAGTTCCAGCACACTGTCATGTGTTGCACTCTAAGTCACCTAATAATTCTTGATAACTCTTGTAACCTCGCCTGGATAACCTGGATAGTCTGCAGGGCTTGTGACTGCGGGAAATATCTCAACTGCATCTTGTTAGTAATTAGGATTGTGATAACCCTAGTTAGCTAATGTATAAAGCCGTACTCAATGCTTGTCCGTGATTGTTGTATGGAGTCCAGTCTAGTCTAGTTTTGTCTAGGCAGTGTCCGGATCTGTTTATTTCAGTACATCATTGTTTATGCTTTATTTTTGCCGATAAATGATTAGAGACTATGTTCTGTTCAGGAGAAGGGTTACAATCCCGGTCCTTATTTGGTTTACGGGTTGTAACTTGGGTTCCGGAATAGTTCCTAAGTTATCTTATCATTTGTCATTTTATATAGTTCTTACATACTCACATGTCACAGTTATCTTACATACTCATATGTTCCAATTATCTAACATGCTCACATATCCCAGTTATCTAACATGTTCACATGTTCCAGTTATCTCACATACTCACATGTACCATTTCTTTTACATTGTTTAGTTTATTTCACATGTTCACATGCTTCCATTTAATTCACATGTCCACAGTTTACATTATGTCACATGTTATTTACCCTATGCTCCATGTTGCCTTGCTTATTATCTTTTCCATTCTCGAGATAACTGCATTGGTAGTGCACGAGTCTCGATCCGCATTTACTTATTTCTGTCTTTATCCGTTGCTATGTTAGTGTTAGTTATTGCTGGTTTTAGTTCATAGTTTGGCTTCCTTTGTGGTACTTGCTATTGGGGGTCTGACCTCACTGATTTTGTTTGGCCAGATCTGATAGAGGATTTTGAAGGATCTTCTGTACCATCTACTCGACGGTGACTATCCGGAGCACCAGAGTACCTTAGTGGATTTTTCTATATCATCCTCCCACTAGTTATGTACATTATTCTTTTGTGGCGTTTAGCCTCTGAGCACGTGTTTAGCTCCTATTTTGGATCTTGACATTTAGTCTATGGGCCTAAACATGATTTGCGTTATTCTATACTATAGCTAGAGCTTATCATGTATGACTATTACTCTTGCTAGTTCTTCACTTTATATAACTAGCTTCATGATCATCCATGTATATATAGTTTGGGACGCTTTACTATTTTTATGTCTGATGATCGTACTTCTTGTACTTTGCATATTTGCCTGTGATTGAGATACCTAGGATTGCTTGACCTAGGATTGATTGTTGGATTGTAGTAGTAACCCCCATGTCTATACAGCTTATACGTTATTTCGGGGTATTGGAGTACTTTAGAATACGTAGCTGGCATGTTGCGTCCCTACTTGCCAGTATTCTGGTTCTGGGGTATGACATAGATTTTAGTGGTTGCCCATGCAGGTCTAATTTATCAGATATGTGGGGGTTACTGATATTTAGATATCTCAGTCACAATTCTCCTTTATTGATATCCTTCATATTATTCTATATCTCTGATCTCTGCCTTGATTGTTGATCTTTTTCGTTCCCTCGATTCGATCCTTGTGTCCTTTAACTTTTAGGGGCACTGTTCTTAATCCTTCCAATCATCTCGTTTGGGTTCTGCCGATGCTAGGTCAGCAATCTTCTGTTAGGCCAATTTTGGAGTATCAGTCTCAGCATTCAGGAGGAGAGTCAAGAGTCGACCTGAGGGTAGTGATGTCCGTCTATCTCGATCAGCCAGCTGTGCCCGTACAGGCAGTATTTCCAGTTCAGCAAGAGTCTCATCAGTCAGTACCAGTGATAGATCATCATCCAGACGAGTCATCGCCAGAGACAGGGCATCATGTATCACCAGTACAGTCAACAGTCCGAGCAGAGGTAGTATCAGATCATCCCGATGTGCATGCATTCCTAGGGATCATGAAAGATATGATGGAGTCACAGCAACAACGAGATCTCGTTCCCCAGCAGAGTATTCAGATGTTGATAGACCGTATTGGGCAAGGAATACCAGAGGTATTTTAAGCCGAGGACTTGCAGGCAGAAGGAGTATAGATTGGAGCTAAGCAGTACCAGTATCTAGTCAGTCAGCATATCGAGCCCGACTACCGTAGAGGCAGTACGAAAGCGCTAACATATAGCCAGGAGGACTACATCCAGAACTGAGGGTCGTAAGAGGTACCATGCACCCGTGTCAGGCTTTCCACCTCGACATCCCTCACCAGTACCAGCATACAAACATCCACCCTAACACCAGGAGTTACCAGTCGTATGTTCCTTTTGTGGAAGGGGAGGGCACACTCATCTTACTTTTTGAAGGGCTAACTTTCTATGTTTGTCATGCGGATCACCAGACTATATGATAGGGGTTTGTTCCCGGAGGAGTTCAGCTGGATCTTCATTCTTCCAGCCTACAGTTACCCAGTTCGGGGGTACCAACACCAGTTCAGTAGAAGCGAGCTCAGAGGCCTTCATCAACATAGTCCCATGTATTCCAGCAGGAGGGAACTTAGCAGTATATGCAGGCCCAGGCTCAGAGGCAGAGAGACCAGCAGTATCATGCAGAGCAAGAAGCATGTACCTATTGTGGCAAGATAGGGCATCTTAGATCAGTTTGTCGGGCAGCCAATAGGCGATGCTTCCGCTGTGGAGCGGAGGACCATTCAGTTAGCACTTGCCCCTATCCGATATCTCGAGGACGACCAACTACACCAGATGTACCACCTCAGTCCTTTCAGTTGCATCAGTCATCACCCATAGCAGTGGATGAGCAGTTAGGGCTAATACTAGATATTCAGCCATTGGCACAGTATCCTCTACCATCGCGAGCTCAGAGGGTCATGCAGTGCAGAGCACTATTGTATGCGCAGTCTCAGGGGCAGCTCTAGTATCGGCATGAGGGTACTACCTAGGGAGTCTCAGGTACCATCTTTATGGTCTTCTTTCAGTTATGCCCTTCAGTAGCATGCCAGGTAGTGGCAGTATATCTTGGGTTCTTGTCGGCGGCCTTGTATTCCACCGATATTGTGGTACAACGGTCGGCTTGACTTATTCGGTGAGTGGATGAGAGTTTCTCGTCCCACTCTTCTATCTTCGTATCTTGCGATACATGATATCTATCACGTGTCTCGGCTACAATGATATGTCATAGGTAGAGTCATGTCTTAGACTAAGTCATTGGTACCAACTTATTTTGAGACTTGACCCCTATCTATTTTGGGAGTCAGCGTAGGCCAGCGAGGGCGGGTCCCTACTCAACTGACTCAGGAGACATATTTGTTCATATGCCTCCAGTCCTTCTTAATTGAGCTTGTGTTATTGCTTACGCATGTATTTATATTACTGATGCCTTCATTTACTTATATGTCATGCTTTGTTTTATTGGGATAGTTGTATTTTCTTGAGCTCTTGTTTTGGTTATCATGCTTGACTAGCTTTTGGAAATTCCGAGAACGAAATTTTTCTAAGGATGGAAGAGTTGTGAGACTTGTCTCACAATATCGGTATTTATATACGGATACGTATTTTTGTACTGTATTTCGTATTTTCTTGATTTTCGGAACGCTTTAAAATTTTCCCTACTTATAGATTTTCTCCTTGACCGGCATACCGCCAGTATACCAGTGTATACCGATGTCATGCCTGTCACTTCCGCTTTCCGTTATGCGTATTTTCAGTATACGTGTACGGAATTCTGACATTTGTCAGGTGACCCATGTTTTGACTTGTCTTTCTTAGCCTTGCCTTGGTTTAATCTTAACTTGGTTTAGTTTGGTTTGGTTCAACTTGACATGACTTGGTTTGGGTTGGGTTGAGATGAGAGGGTTGGTATATAAGCCAATTTCTCTGTCTCTCTCTCTTCATCACTTCTCATTTATTTCTTCATCTTCTTTTTCATTTACTCCTCCACCAACCCTAGACAAGTACATCTTTCCAAATCCTGAACAATATTATTTTGTTGTCATTTTTGTTTATTCTAATCTCTTCCTTGCATGATTCTAAGCCTCTTTAGAACTTTAAGTTTTTGGTTTTGATGGTTACATTTTTGTAGATCTAAGTTTTAAGACTTTTCTTGTTTTTCTTGATTTTGATCTCTTAAAGTTTGTTATTTCTGAAATTTTATGGTCCTATGTTGTGAAGAATTTCATTCTACCCAAATTTGGCTTTGAACCGCTTGATTTCGACTTATTTTGAGGAAGTTATGGCATTCCTTGAGTTTATGGGTTCCCTTTGCACTTCGGTGCTGATTTGGGAAAGATGAACAGCCTGCACCTGCACACTTGCGTGCAGCATGCACCTTTCTGCACAGCCTGCGCACCTTCTTGCGCAGCCTGCGCACTTACCATCACAGACTACACAGCCTGCACACCTTCCTGCGCAGCCTGTGCACCTTCCAGCACAGACTGTACAGCCTGCGCACCTTCCAGCACAGACTGCACAGTCTGCGCACCTTCCTGCACATGCTGCACCTGCGCCTTCCTACACAGTCTACACCTGCGCTTTCCTGCGCAGACTGGACCTGTGCCTTCCTGCACAGACTGCACCTGCGCCTTCCTACAAAGACTGCACCTGCGCATCCCTGCACAGACTGCACCTGTGCTTCCTGCACAAACTGCACTTGTGCTTTCCTGCGCAGACTGCACCTGCGCAGATATATCAAAAGCGCGGGTAGTGTTCTCGACTAGACAAAGTTTCATAAAAGCACAGTTACCTGGAAAGCGCAGACAGAAGATCAGAAACCACAGTTCATAAAAAGCTCTTTATTAAATCATGCCTACAAGGATCTATTACAGATTCATCATGATCATAAGAAAAGAGCTTTGCCTACAAGTATCTATTACAGATTCAACATGAAAAGAACTAAGGGATATAAAGATCTACAAGAGGGTTAATTTTCACAGGCACCATACAAGGAGGTTAATCTTCACAGATGCGCAGCCTCCCAGATGCACAACGCTGTCAGAGCGAGCTACTTCCTAAAGCAGCTATTGGCCCGAGCGAGAACTCAGTCCACAGCAAAGGTCGTGCCACCGCCATTGAGCAGGGCAGAGCACAACCTGTGGCTCTTCGGATTGCCAACCAGTCCAAATCCGAAAGCTTGGATCTCGAAGACCTCCAAGACGTTATTCAGGTTCGAACTCCTTATACCAAACGCTCAAGTGTATCTCGAAACTCAGCAGCAGTTCTTCTACAAAGGCATAGCTTCTTTGAACGAAGGAATCCACAACCATCAGCCGACTTGTGCAAGGCCAATGGCCGTTCGAAGCAAAGTCAGGATCGAGCGTAACGTTTGGAATGCTAAGAAAGGAAGATGACTCTTCAGAAAAACTCCCCTTTATATAGGATGAGTATGATCCAACCAACATGCCACGTGGCCGTCGGTCAAAGACGCCCAAATTAATGGGATAAACCTAGAACTCAGCACAACGCACCTCATTTAATAGGTTCATTCCACTGAGTCCTTGGCCACTAACTTCTCGAATTCTCCCAAATAACGACGACAATTAAAGGGGAGGACGACCGACTCGGCCATCAAGAAGAGCAGTCATCAAATGCTGTTAAAAGGCTTCGATAGGAACCAGCTTCTTTGACTTAGAAGTGCAGCTAGGTACCTGCGCTCCCTCTTCGACCGAGAAGCGCAGATAGCTCATTTCTTCACATAGAGCCCTCACTTCAGTCTAAAAAGCACATAACCTTTAAACCCAAAAGCTCTGCGCCCTCGCTTCTACTCAGAAGCGCAGAGCCCTCGCTGTAACCAAAATCTTGGCCCATTCAACGGCCCCAATCATTTGATACTTTGGTGAGACCGTTGCCCAAAGCACAAGTCTACTCGTCGCCCTAAAGCACAGTGACTCCGTTTTTGAAACACAAGTCCACTCGTCGCCCTAAAGCACAATGACTTCGTCGCCAAAAGCACAAGACCGCTCGTCGTCTAGAAGCCCATTGGCATCAAAAGCTCCGTCAGAAGCGCAGCTCTCATAGCGGCGCAGCCTTACGAAGTGACATGGCTCCACGTGGCCAGATGGGTTCTCATATCCTCCAGGACACCAACCTATTGGTTTGTTTAAACCACAACTCTTAAGATAAGACAGTTTGATTCTGTTGATAAGAGCAATACCTTATCGGGTTGTTTAAACCACAAATAAGGACGGAGTTTGTTCTTATGGACGAGAGCCATATCTAACTAATTTGTTTAAACCAATGGTCCTCTAAGATAAGACAAAATCCACTTTGGGGATAGGAACATAATCTGCTCAGGTCCATCCGATCAATAAATAAGCACACGCCATGTGTCGTTTATTCAGTTATGTTGATAACTCCCCCCCCCAAATCTCGATAGAAGAGAATCCCAGTGCCTGCCATGTGTCAGCTCAGCAGCAGCCTTCACCGTGCCGCCTCAAAGATTCTCCGATATCTCCATGTGTAGGGTATCTGCACAATCCTTATGCACATCGCATATGTGCTTTCCTTTATAAATAGAAGGAGTTTTCTTTCGATAAAGAGGCTTCGAAAATCTTCAATTTCGGCATTCTCTTGATTGGTAACCCTAGAGTTTCAATCACAAGCACCAGAAAGACAAAGCAAGTTTAACTCGTCGTCAGATCGTCAATGGAGTAAAGGAGCCGCTGCAGTGCTCGATCTCCACCGCCACACTTTCCCATAAATTTTGTACTTAGATCTCCTATTTAGGAATTAATTGTATTTTTTTTTACATTTAAAATACAAAAAGTTTGTATAACCTTTTGTCATGGCAAACAAGATGGCGACTCTACTAGGGACTTCTTTCTCCTCCAATGAGAAGGTAGTGGCGCAATCTGACAACAACTTGCTGGGATCTTCCCAGAAGATGTTGGTCGTACATTTCGACCAACAAGATTTTGAGGATCTCCTTTCTGAGGAGAAGTCGAGTCCTTCGAAGCCGTTCGTAAAACCGAAGAAGATTCGACGCACCTGGGTGACGAAGGCGGCTGCGACGAGCAGCACGACGGAGGGGACTGTGTTCCAGAACCCCCTGACCGACGAATCCCCGAAGAAGATATCGGCTACTGTCGCCACGCCGCCTCACTCGATTCACACTCCGGGAAAACGCAACGAAGGGTGCGTCTCTCCTGTGGCGGGCCTAACAAAGGCACAACGCCAAAGGAAGCACGCAATAGCTCAACCACTTTCGAAGGGAGCGGTGCCGATGAGAAATCTGTCTATGACAGAATTGCCTACCCATCGGGTAAGGCCACATTGGCCTCTGAACGTTACGCACATTGTGCAACCAACGTTCTACGACAATAGTCGACCAAAGGCCCGCGTTGACAGTCACGCCTATCATTAGTACATCCACCATTCGACACGTGATTGCTACGTATTGAAAAGACAGATCCAGCGTCTCATTGACGCCAAAGTCATCTCACTTGACTATGAGGAGAAGACTATTACTGCCAACATGGTTACTCTCCAATTCAGAAGTTTTCCAACCATGGAGGCACAAGATGGCGTAGTCCCTATTCCAAGGGCGATAATGGAAGTAGTCAATCTTTTACCAGCTCGTGACCATGCTCAGGGGCTCATCCCATTTATAATGTCGCGAGGCGAAGTTATGTGTATCCATCCTGATCTTACTCCAGACATGATGATGCCTGCAGCGCGCTCTGTCAAGGGAAAGAAGGTCAGGTCGTGTCACATGATCTCTACAACAACTTATGACACCTTGGTTACCACTCGCTCGGCTCACCAGCAAGAAGAGAACCAAGCTCCAGAGGAAGAGACACCTCCTCCTATCGCGACCAACGCCCCCGATACATCAGAAGCAGGCCCATCTCAAGCGCCTGCTGCAGATAAACAGAAGCAGAAGGAGGTTCTCTTTGACAAACCTCTAAGAAAAGACTCGACAGTAGGGTCAATCAAGCCCTACAATTTCAATATATTGGCGCAGCTGGCCAACACTCCGGCTCGACTATCACTCTTCGAGCTTCTCCGTCTCTCCAAAGAGACTCGAGATGCCCTTAGCGAAGCTTTACAGAACCCTACTGAATGTCCACATTGTCATAGTGTGGCTGAGGTGATCCCTAACATCACCTTCACTCAGCAGGACATGCTACTGAAAAACAATCGGCACAACCGACCCCTGTACTATACAGGGTACTATGGTGCCATTAAGATCGATCGCATCCACATCGATTATAGCTATTCTCTCAGCATCATCCCTTGGAGTTTACTCCAAGCTTTGGGGATCCCAATGCATCGGCTAACTGCGTTGAACACTACAATCAGCGGTTTCAACGCTGGGAAAAGTGAACCCCTAGCAAGATCCGCTTGAAATGCCAAATAGTCGATCTCTAGACTGATGTTACTTGCTACGTCATTGACACCGATATAAACTACAACATGCTATTGGTACGACCATGATTCATGAATACATGATCGTGCCCTCCACTCTCCATCAGTGCATGAAGTATGTGGCCAGCGACGGGACTATCAAGACCGACCTCGCTGACATCGATCCCTTCTGAGGGCTCGAAGCATACTGTACAGATGCCGATCATTACAAATCAATCCCATGGGATGACGATGCCAATGATGCCGACGACGAGGCAGAAAGTGCAGCTATTGTTGAAGAACCATTGAGGGTTCGATTGAGGGGGAAATCTCCCCAGACATCAGCCCCTCTCGTCATCAAGCTTCGAGACAAAGCTCCGACTAGATTATCCTCGATCATGTCAGAGGATAGCCAGGAGCCTATGCAAATAAAGCTTCCCCGGAAGGCTCCGAAGCCAACTTTGAGGTCACACGAACCTCCGACTGCAGGCCCCTTGGTAGTCAAGCTGAAGGGGAAACGTCCTCCACCTTCTCCCGCAACTGCCCTGGTGCTAATGGATGAAGAGTTGGGAGACTACATATGCGCCAATACCGAAGCGCATTCTTTAGAAGATTTAATCCCTCGGGATAAAATTTTGCATTTTATTAATAGGAAGTTGTCTTTGAATTACTCTTGTGCACATTGGAACACTAGGTATTTCTTAGACAATGCTCTATATATGCTGCAAACACAAGTGACAAAGGCTAACCTCGCAAGCCGAGTTGTCCCTTCTCAAGATGCCTAGGAAGAAGGAGGAGGAACCCATCATCTTCGGCCGATTGAAGCATCCTCAACGACTGGCACCGGCAGAACCAGAACCCGATAGCAACAAGATGCAACTCTACCGTTACACTACTCAAGCCAAAAAACTCATCCAGAAAATAGGTTACGACTTGAACAGTGACAGAGGACTGAACTATGGCAAAGGCCGACGCCTTTCCTTGCGACTTCGTGCTCTAAAGGGAAAGTCCCAAAACTATTATCAGCGCACTCGCCGGGGGTTGGGTTATGTTACACCCACAACAACTTCGGAGAGCTCGGAGCCGAAGGCCATGGTGCATTTACACTCCTCTGATTCCTCAACCTGGGACTCTGATACCAGTATCGGCCAGGCCTTCAAGAAGATATTGTTCGTTAATATGGTCTCTGCAGATCCTCCAGTTGAGGATGAAGACCAAGTACTCGAATACTTCAAGGATGAACCCTGGGCTCAACGCCTGGGATCCCAATAGGAATGGTGCTTCGAACAGCGCGAACCTCCCACTGAAGACGAAGTCGTCTAATTCGAGCTAGGAGATGAGGCTTCCCCTAAACCCATCTTTATTAGCAAAATCTTGACAGGGGAAGACAAAGAATCTCTGATACGCTTATCCGAGAATACATTGATGTCTTTGCATGGAGCTACGAAGATATGCCGGGTTTAGACCTGCAAGTCACCCTGCACCATCTCAACATCCTACCCGATGCTAAGCCTATTAAACAGCAACAACGGCATTTCCGCCCCGTCATCATGGATGCTATCGAGGAAGAAGTCGACAAACTCTTTGAGAGTGGCTTTATTCGTGAAGAACAACACCCAGATTGGGTGGACAACATTGTCCCAGTCACTAAGAAGAACGGGAAAATTCAAGTCTGCATAGACTTCAGGGATCTCAACTCAGCTTTCCCAAAATACGAATTTTCTCTCCCTATTACCGACGTGATGATCGACAATACTTGTGACTTCGAGCGTATGTCCTTTATGGATGGTTTCTCAGGCTACAATCAAATCAAGATGTTTTTCGAAGACGAGAAGCATACTTCATTTTAGACTCCAAAAGGGATATAATGTTACAGAATGATGCCCTTCGGTTTGAAGAATGCAGGAGCAATATACCAGCGGGCAATGAGCACTATATTCCACAAGCACCTTCAAAATACGGTAGAATGTTACATTGATGACATTGCCGTAAAAAGCAAAAAGAAATCCAATCACTTGGATGACTTGAGAACAGTGTTCGACTTAACACATCAACTAAAGATGAACCCAACTAAGTCGTTTATGGGAGTCTCCAGTGGCAAATTCTTGGGCTTTATCGTCACAGCCAAGGGTATTCATATTGAACCTGAGAAGACTAAGGCGATCTTGGACATGGCTCCTTCGAAGAACCTCCGCGAGCTCCGAGGCCTGCAAGGGCGCTTAGCATATATCAGAAGATTCATAGCAAATCTCTGGTAGATGTTAACCTTTCACCAAACTGATGAAGAAAGGGGTTTCTTTCGTCTGGACAGAAGAATGCCAGTGCGCGTTCGACAACATCAAACATTACCTCACTAGTCCTCCAGTACTAGTAGCACCAGTCGTGGGGAGACCCTTCCTGCTATACGTTCGAGCTATGAACCATTCTCTCGGTGCTTTGCTAGCCCAGAGGAGCAATGAAGGCCACGAACATGCAATCTACTACCTTAGCAGGACCATGATTGGGGCCGAGCATCGGTATAATCCTGTCGAGAAGGAGTGTCTTGCCATGCTCCTCGGCATTCAGAAGATACGTCATTATGTGGCCAGACAGACGATCCACGTCCTCTCCCGAGTCAACCCTCTCAGGGTCCTCATGACCAAGCCAAGGGCCTTGAACTCACGGTTAGCCACATGGGCGATACTTTTGACTCCTTATGACATGGTATTCGTCCCACAAAAGGCAGTCAAGGGCCATGCATTGGTCGACCTTTTAGCAGCATACCCCGTGCCAGAGACATCAAAGCTCTATGATGACATCCCTGATGAAGTCCTAGAGTCCAATGCCATCTCAGATAACTCGGTTTGGCGCATGTCCTGTGACGGTGCTTCAAGAACAGGGACCAAAGGCGAGATCATCGCAGGGGTCGGAGTGGTCCTCATCACTACCGACGGCTTGGTCATCAATCGGTCATATTCTCTCATGGACTCATGTACCAATAACGTCACTGAGTATAACGCTCTCATCATCGGACTCCAGCTCGCTAAACAGTTAGGTGTTGACTACATTGAAGCCTAGGGCGACTCGAAATTGATTATCAACCAGGTTCGGGGATAATACGAAGTCCGGCATGAAAATCTGGTTCCATACCACCAAGCGACAATCGATATCATCTCTACCTTCATAGGTTCTTTAGAACATGTACCTCGGTTGCAGAACTTGGAGGCTGACGCACTTGCTGGCCTCGTCGCTTCTCTGGCAGCTCCTGTGGGAACCCAATATACCATCACGGTAATGGGCCGGGAGCTGGTTGCCTGAAGAACAATCTACATATGTATCTGAGTTACTCAGTACAAATAGACACTAATGTGGACGTTCGGGATAGGCGATTTTCGTTCATAGACTATACAGTCTACGGGATCCTACCCGAAGACCCGAAGGAAGCTACTTCTGTTAAGAGACACTCTTCGGTTCTTCTACAACACAGCTACCAAGATACTGTATCGTCGTTCATAAGACGGGCTTCTCCTGCGATGTTTATCCAAGACAGAAGCACCAGAAGCACTCAACGAGGCACACGATTGCAAGACCGATTGCGTTGCATGGGCTACTACTGGCCCACTATGATGGCAAACGCCGTTGATTACGAAAAGAAGTGCCGGGTGTGTCTGTTGCTTGCTGACTTCATCCATCGGCCTTCGGAGTTCCTGCACCCCATTACGGCCGCCTGGCCATTTGAAGCATGGGGAATGGATATCATTGGACCGATTAGCCCACCATCCTCTAGAGGACACCGGTTCATACTTGCCATCACCGACTACTTTTCTAAGTGGGCGAAAGCAGTACCTCTGGCTGAGGTAAAAACTGCAAACGTGATCAGCTTTGTCAAACATTACGTCATATACCGCTTCGGCATCCTACTGGCCATGTTTTGTAAACCCATTATCACTATTAATGAAAGTTCCTTATTTTGCCACACTGTTGTGAATAATCTATTAATCTCTATGTGAGAACAATCTTTCAAATGTCGCATAAGATTAGATTTGGCAAATAGAAGACAGCTTAAAACATTCCATTGTGATTCAACAGCCTTGATGGTGATATAGGACTCATGAGGTTAGCTTTAACTAGACGCACATGAGGATAATCTCCTTTGCGTCTCCCATGATTTGGAAGGAAAATGATCGCATGGTACTTTCTTAGAAGAAGATCAATTTGGTGTCTTGACTTTGATGTGCAAACTCATTATCTAAGTTGTACAAAACATTAGATACAGATTACTTTAAAAGTTACGCATCATATTTGAAGACAACATATGAAAAAGAATTATTGTAGTTCTTTTCTCTTTCTTTCTTTTGTGGCTGATATAGGACCGTTGAGCACCTCTAGAGGGGGTGAATAGAGTGTGTGCGTGTACAGCGAAAATAATCACCAATTAAAATTAAAGCAGTTAATAACTACGACAGAAATAAAGCGACGGAATTGTAAGTGCAGCAAGAGATAGAAAATCAAACTCAGTGAACGTTGTGATATGTACTGGTTTCCCTCTAACAGGACTAGTCCAGTCACAGGTACTCTTGCCCACTGTTAATCCACTATTCACAAGCTAATTGAGAGCTTGCAGTCTCTTTACAACACCGTGCTTGGTGACAAGTGCATGACCGACTTCACAATATCGTGCTTGGTGACGAGCGCACGACTGGCTCAAAAAACTGAGATGTTATCTGAATTTGAAAAACCTCTTAGCAACTATGTAAACCAAAGACTCT
This sequence comes from Iris pallida, assembly GCA_029216955.1. Lineage (NCBI taxonomy): Eukaryota > Viridiplantae > Streptophyta > Magnoliopsida > Asparagales > Iridaceae > Iris > Iris pallida. Next base: position 15,990,894 of record JANAVB010037419.1, on the reverse strand, counting down.
AAATTGAATAGATGATACTGGCTTTGGCTAAGAGATGTATAGGTGGAATGTGAAAGCTTTAGATCGCTGAAAAATACTTTAGAAATATATAGAGAGAAGGGTGAATGAGTGATTTGAAATAAAAAATTCTCTTTTATTTATAGGTATTTTTAGGGACCGAATTCGGGCAAAGTTCGAGCAAAGTTTGGATGCGAAGATCTCGCAGACGAACGTTGTATGCAGGTTTGGAGGCAACTGTTATTTGAATTTGGGTAAACCAAATTCGGACCGAACTCAGACTGAGTTCTGTCTGAGTTCTGTCAATTCAGAACATAGATATTTGGACCAAATTTGCATAGTGTTTGTGGCTTTTTGGATAAGTGGAGCTATGATAAATGGGTATGCTTTTTAGATAAGTGGACTGTAGATGACCTAAGCCAGTAATACCCGATCGATTTTACATTCTATGTCCTAGACTCAATAAAGAATAAAATACAGAATAAAATGTAAAATGACTCGATCTGATTCCGATTCATTTTGCTTTTGGATGACGACTTGAATGCTTGTTGTAGATGTAGTATGCTCTTCGATATTGATTTCACTTGTCCTGAAATATTAGCAGCAGTTCGTATATTTTGTGTATCAACTTAAATTATCGTTGATTATCAAAATCAAGTGTGACCATTAGGCAATGGGCCAACAATCTCCTCCATTTTGATAATTGACAAACTTGAGTCTATACACCAAAATATAGCTAATATATAAATAATATACCTGACTTGTTCTTTGATTCATCGATTCATCGTTTGAATTTTTGAAATTTTTGTATTACTCTTCTCCCCCTTTGTTATGTACAAAATTTGTAGCTCCCCCGTAATGTGTAAAGCCAACAATTTATAAAACGTCACAGACAAAGACAAGAAAACAGAGTAATAACCACAATATACAAGTCACAGCATAAGTAGAACTAGTAGCAGTGAAATAAAAGACTGATATATCACAAACTGAACTGAATTGAAGTACATCAAATGTGCATAGAAAGTCATAACTATGAAAGTTTATGACTATGAAAAGAAACTAGATAAAGTCTAACTATAACAGTTTAGACTGGTACAGGAAAAAAACTATACAGATCATTATCTCTAGCAAAATAAAATCCAAAAAGACTAAACTGAAGCCCATATCACATCTGTGTGTCATCATCTCCAGGAGTAGTAGGTGGATGAGGATCAAAGTAGGCAGTGGTAGGATCAAAGTGCTAAATGGTCGCATCATCAAACCTCGGTCCAGCAAAACTGGGATGATGGATCATGTGAACTAGATGTTCAGGGTCATGCGCCAAACTCCAGTGAAGATTAGCTATGCTATTTCGCAACACCTGTTCCTGTGAGGTGTGTCAGAACTCTGCATCAACATAACTTTAATGACGTTGTCCCGAGAGGGTGACAAACTCATCAAAGCGCTGATAACGTTGCTCAGAGAGAGCAACAAAGTCATCGAACCGTTGATAGAAGTACGAGTCATATCCTGGAGCAGGAGCAGCTAGAGCAGGGGCATCTGGATCATCAGCAGGAACAGGAGCAGGAGCAGGCTCAGCACCGGGTGGAGGAGGTGGGTTAGGATAAGTCTTGGATCTAATCAGCTCAGAAGATGTGGAAGAATAGGGACACAAGGCAAGATTGATTTCGAATCTTCTAATGATAGATGCTAGATGCATGGGATATAAAAGCTTACGCCCCCGGACGCCTGCAACTGATCATCCAAGCTATAAAGGTCTTGGGAACAGAAAATGGAATACTGCAATGCAGATGATACATCGCAAACATCTCATAAAACATGATCTCATCAGAAAATCCCGTTTTGGGAAGCAAAGTGGAGAAAATAAAGCGATGTAATTCATAGAAATTTTGATTAAGGTGCTTTGACTACACCCTACCGTTGCGAGGAACAGGTCTAGGGTGACACATAGCTACCTTGAAAGAATCATGGGTAACACCTTCCTGGAATTGAACATGATGAATATCAACCAAAGTCTTGTCGACATCCGGCATGTGAAAGTATTCACTAATGTCGGTTGAGTTGAATTCAATCTCATGACTAAATGTTACCGTTGTCCTTAACTTGCATATTGCAATAGAACATACGAACAACATTGTCCTATATGTTGTCGGCGGTTTCAAAGAAGTCAGGGAGAGAAAGTCTTTCAAAAACAGGAGCGTATTCCAAAAATATAGTAAAATTTACAGAGCATCCTGGACAAATGTCTCTACCATGAAAGGAGTCAAACCAAGCAATTGAATATTCTGCAGAAGAAAAGAATGCAGAATCGTAATCCTCGTCGTTAGTAGGACGAGCGGGACTGAAAGTGCTAACAGGTTCATACTCCAAAGTTGATGATGAACCCGCTTGGGAAGCAACTTTCTTCCTCTTGTCGAGCTTAGGAGCCATAGAAAATAAGAGAGGAAGAGAAGATAGATACCTCAAAGAAAGTGGAGAATATGAGGAGGGAGTCACCTTCAGAGCTTCTTAGATCTAGGGTTGAAGGAGGAGGAGAACTTGGAAGAAGAAAAACTAGGATTTTGAATTATTTTCGGAGGAGGAATGAAGAAGGAGTATGGAGGGGTTTATAAAGGGCTAGGGCCAGCTGATGTTCTGGAAATCCGCATCGACGTTAACCGAACTCGGTCCGAGTTCTGTCCGAGTTCGGCCACTTGGATTTCCTATTCATTAATGCATAATGAATGATAAATGCACTTGATAACTTTTAAACTTCTTCATTTAATAATATTCATTTCTTTGGATTAGCTGTAGGGGCCGGATCCCAGCTAGCGGTAGTCCGAAGACTAGTACACCGTGTCACTTCAGGCTATTTACGCCTGTATGACAGAAGGGCCCTTTCGGCTTGTACCCAGAATAACTTCAATTAATAAATTTTAAAGTTTTAAGTTATCAGAGTTTTTATTAATCATAATGCATCATGAATCAGAAAATTCAAGAATGCCTAGCTCTCGACGCAGATAGTTAAAGCGGTCTTCAGCCAGTAGTTTTGTGAAAATATCTGCAAGTTGATGATCTGTGTCAATAAACTCTAAGCAAATATCCTCATGTTGTTGGTGATCACGTAAAAAGTGATGACGAATCTCTATGTGCTTTGTGCATGAGTGACACACAGGGTTATTAGTCAGGTTAATTGTATTAGTGTTATCACAATATATAGAAATCTTACTGTAGTGCAGATTGTAGTCTTCTAGAGTTTGCTTCATCCACAAAATTTGAGCACAACAGCATCCTGCAACGATATACTCAGCCTCAGTCATTGATAGTGCTATAGAATTTTGCTTCTTGCTAAACCAGTAGACTAAAACTTTACCTAAGAAATGACACGTACCGCTGGCACTTTTACGATCTACTTTACATCGTGCAAAATCCGCATCTGCGATTAGGTCAAAAGATTTGGTTTTGGGATACCGCAAGCCGATTGTAAAGTTCCCTTAAGGTATCGAATGATACGCTCAATGGCACAGAAGTGTGATTCCTTAGGATTAGCTTGATATCTAGCACAAATGCAAAAAACTAAACATAATATCAGGGCGACTAGCAGTTAAATATAATAAACTACCAATCATACCTTGATACTTACGCTGGTCGACTGGTCTGCCACTTTCATCAATGTCAAGCTTGGTAGGTGTAGCCGTAGGAGTTTCGATAGGCTTTACGTTGTCGAAGTCATACTTCTTCAGTAAATCCTTCATATACTTGGCTTGGTTGATGAATGTTCCCTGTGAGTGTTGTTTGATCTGAAGTCCTAGGAAGTAGTTCAGCTCTCCCATCATACTTATCTCAAACTCACTCTGTATACACTTAACAAATTCTTGACATAGTTTTTCGTTAGTAGAACCGAAAATGATGTAATCGACATATATTTGCACAAGTAGAATATCATCATCTAAAGACTTGATAAAGAAAGTAGTATCAACTCTTCCTTTTGAAAAATTATTTTCAAGTAGAAAGGCACTTAGGCGTTCATACCAAGCAAGAGGGGCTTGTTTGAGTCCATAGAGTGCTTTTCTAAGTTTGAAGACGTGATCGGGTTTTTGAAAATCTTCAAAACCAGGGGTTGTTTCACAAAAACTTCTTCTTTCAAGTATCCGTTTAAAAATGCACTTTTTATGTCCATTTGAAATAATTTGAAATCATGAAAACATGCGAATGCACAAAACATGCCGATAGCTTCTAGTCTAGCATCAGGAGCATATGTCTCGTCATAATCAATACCTTCTTCTTGATTATAACCTTGTGCAACTAGACTTGCTTTGTTGCTTAGGACTTACCCCTTAGTTTATTTCAGAACACCCATTTGGTACCAATTATCGATTGACCAATTAGTTTAGGGATGAGTTCCCAAACATAGTTTCTCTCAAATTGATTAAGTTCCTCTTGCATGGCATCAATCCAAAATTCATCAGCAAAAGCATCTGCTACAGTTTTAGGTTCTACTTGCGATATGAAAGCTATATTAGCTGCTATGTCAATATCTTTATTTGAAGAACGTGTACTTACACCCTTCGATATATCACTATTATGAGCACCTCTGGATGATCTGGCAAGAACTTCCATGATTTGAATCTTTGGGTCAGATCTTCCTCAGGACTCTCTTTGGTAGCAGTATCTTTGGATGACTTGGATTTGACCTGTGCATCTTCGTTATCACTGTCGCTAGATCTGTGTCTATTGAGCTCATCAAAAGTAACGTTAATGGATTCTTCAAACAATCATAGATCTTTTATTGAATACTCTATATCGTTTACTCTTAGCAGTATATCCGAAAAATATCCATTCATCTGCTTTAGAGTCAAACTTTCGCAAGTTGTCCTTGGTGTTCAGGATAAAACAGCGACATCCAAAAACTTTAAAATAAAAAATATTAGGAATCCTTCCAAACCAAAGTTCATATAGTGTTTTCTTCGAGATAGGTCGAATTAACACCCTATTCAAAATATGACAGGCTGTACTAACAGCTTCTGCCCAAAAATATTTTGAAAGATTATGTTGATTCAGCATGACTCTAGCCATCTCGCATAGAGTTCGATTCTTCCGCTCCACAACACCATTCTGTTGGAGAGTTCTAGGACAATAAAACTCGTGGTAATATCCACTATCATCACAAAACTTTTTGAAATCAGAATTTACGAATTTGCCACCATGATCACTTCGGATACGAGTAATCATGAAGCCTTTTTTGTTTTGTCCCATTTTGCAAAGTATCTGAAATTCGAAAATAGGATCACTTTTATTTGATAAAAAGTAAACCGAAGTAAAACGAGAGAAAACATCAACAATAACAAAAGCATAGAGCTTATCGCCAAGACTAGCGACTCTACTAGGGCCAAACAAACCCATATGATTTAACTGCAAGGGTCTAGACATACTTACAACATTGATAGATTTAAAGGTTGACCTAGTTGTCTTATTCTTTTCACAATCAGCACATACCATATCTCTCTTAAATGTTATTTCGGGGAGTTCTTTTACCAACTTCTTGGTGCTAAGTCGTGAGATATTATCCATATTAGCATGTCCTAGCCTCATGTGCCATAGCCAACTTTCATCCTGATTTGCTACTAGGCACCTTCCTGCATTGTTAGTACTCTCTAGAAGGAAAACATAAATATTGTCTTCTCTAATCCCTTCATATATGGGATTACCAGATGACATATCATATATAGTACATTTGCCTTTTACAAAATTGATGTCATAACCATTATCTGCCAAATGACTTATGCTAAGTAGGTTATGTTTCAATTATGTAACTAGACAAACATCTTTTATTACTGGGTAAGGAGACATACCAACAGTGCCATTTCCAATAATATTACCTCTCAATTTATTTACGAAGGAAACGTATCCTTCTTTCTTCATCAATATCGTAGCAAACAAAGATGCATCACCAGTCATGTGCCACAAACATCCGCTATCGAGGATCCACTTGCTTCTAGTATGAGAGGGTTGAGAGTCCACCTACAAAACAAGTAGACGAATCCTTTGGTACCCACTTCTTGAAGGGTCTATATTGATTAGTCTTAGGTCCCCGAACAAGTGTTTGATTGTCAACAGTGCCATTTCCAATAATATTACCTCTCAATTTATTTACGAAGGAAACGTATCCTTCTTTCTTCATCAATAGCGTAGCAAACAAAGATGCATCACCAGTCATGTGCCGCAAACATCCGCTATCGAGGATCCACTTGCTTCTAGTATGAGAGGGTTGAGAGTCCACCTACAAAACAAGTAGACGAATCCTTTGGTATCCACTTCTTGAAGGGTCTATATTGATTAGTCTTAGGTCTCCAAATAAGTGTTTGATTGTCAACAAGCTTTCTTGCTGGCAATACTGTGATATGTGCCCGTATGTACCACTGTACGTACAAGTAAGTTTTAAAAAAGTGTTCTTTGTTTCTGTGTTGACAGGTAATTGTGTACTTTTTAAAAACCTATACGTGAAAGCATGATAATGAGCGTATTTCTTGCGTGTGTTCTGTGGTTGAGTCCTCTTAGATGTATGCTTAGCATTAGGACTAACCTTAGGCTGTGTCACTGGGATGGCCTGCTTGCCTCTCTAACTTTTTAGAGACCGCAATGTTTGCCATTAAATATCAAGCACAAAAATTACAGATGAATTGAACTTGATTGCAAACTCGCTTGTACAGAAGAAAACCTAGAAAGAAATCCTAGGAAACAATCTAAGTACAACTGTTTAATTTTTGATTATGGGGGGTGATGATGGAAGCTCGAAAAAGTGTAGCAACTATGCCTTACTCCTTGGACTATCAGACACAGTCTTTGCTCTTGAAAAAAATTGCCAGCCTTTGATTGCCAACCTTTAGCATAGGTGTGGTACCCTGCTATTTATAGTGATTCCTACATAAAGCAGATTTTGGGCCGCATAGAGGGCCACGTGGCCACGTGTCTGTAACATCACACGAAGACTCGATCTTGGGCTGCCAGCAGGTGGGGGTTGTTGAGATTTCTTTGTTGTAGCAAATCTGGGTGGTTGAGACTTGGTCAAATTGCCACGTATCACTCCCACAAAATAGAGCCCGAATCGTTTTGGCCGCATAATGGCCTTAGGAGTCTCTCCTGCGGCTCGACTCCACTTGGCCGCATGGGATCTTCGACAACCTTGCTTCTGCGGCTTGGTTTCACTTGGCCGCATTGGCTCTTCGAGAGCCTTGCTTCTGCGGCTTGGTTTTACTTGGCCGCATGGGATCGTCGAGAGCCTTCCCTCTGCGGCTCGAACACACTTAGCCGCAGGGGGTCTTCGAGAGCCTTGCTTCTGCGGCTCGAGTTTTCTTAGCCGTATGGGGTCTCCAGGAGCACTCCTTCTGCGGCTTAGTTTCTCTTGGCCGCAGGGGATCTTTGAGAGCCTTCCCTCTGCAGCTTGGTTTCTCTTGGCCGCATGGAGTGATGATCCGCATAAACTCCATCTTTTCCATGCTTCTACAAGACCCCCTTCAAAGTTTTCAAATTACAAATTTGGAATACTTTGAATAAGAAGCATGGAGACATTCATAAAACGTTAAGCCACAGGGAAGCTTCGAGCTGCAGGGAGATCTCGATCTGCAGGGAAATTTTAAGCCGCATGGAGATCTCGATCTGCAGGGAAATTTCGAGCCGTAGGGAGATCTCGATCTGCAGGGAAATTTCTAGCCGCAGAGAGACTCTGTCCAGCTATCACCGCCGCATTAAATGCTCGGATTTGCTTTTTAGATTTGGGCTCTCTTTTCAAGATAAAGATGACGGTTACTAAGGATAAAATCCAAAAGGTTATCATTATCTTTAATGGCACGGTAACTGAAGCGGCGCCCATTCGTTTTAGCCTATAAATACAGGCTGTATGATAGAGAGAGAATTTCTTCTATTCTCTTTCAAATTTATCTCTCTTTGCTGCGTTTTCTTCATCTTCTCTGACTAGCCATGGCCCCCAAAGCTTCTAAAGCCACCAGTGCCGCCGACAAAGGGAAGGGGACCGCTTCTGAGAAGTCACCCTCCTTCCATCCAGACGTTCATCGTCCCATCAAGGGTAAGGCGGGAGAATGATCACTCGAATTTAAACAGCAATGTCGCATGTTTTATGCGTGGTCTGACCACATTTCGCCGCTGTGCCATGGCTTCAATGCCTTTAGTACATAGTTGACCTTCATGGGGCTTGTGCCGCATGTGCTCTGTGTGACTGGGCCGCATGGACCGAGTCGCATAAGTATCAGAGCACATGCGGCTTGTACCCCGTCTGTATCTAGGCCGCATAGGTGTCATATGACTGAGCTGAATGTATCCTCCTATATCTGGGCCGCATATGTTCTGCTTGCCTAGGCCGCATGTGTTACTTAATTTGAGCCGCTTATGCTCCCTTCATAACTGAGCCGCATAGGCTCTGTGTATTGCTTAAAACCCATTCATTTTTGTTTTCTTCTGAATGTCTTCTTTCTTTGATATTTTAGTGACCTTGCCCACGGCTCCTTCAGGGGAGGTTCGGTAGGATATGCTCAGTCTGCCTTGGGTGCTAGATTTGACCATATAGTCCAGGATGTGTTGACTCAGATCACCCGAAGTCAACCTAAAGACAGATTGAGGGAGATCAGAATCCAACCCTTTTTCTTCTTACTTAGCATGATGAACTCTGGGCAGCTGAATGGCATTCATCTGAAACCTATGTTTCTGTTCAGGGATGCCCTGGCTATTTCAGACCCGAGCATTATAGAGATATCTGAGAGCTGGGACTTCTATTTTCAGGAGGAAGCGATTCATATACCCCTGATGGAGCGCCACTTCCCCCTATCGGGCTTTAATATGGTGCCTCTTGAGAGAAAGATGTCAGGTTCCCTAACTCTGGATCAACAGGCTGTATTCGTGGGCCATATCCGTTTTAACAATCTACACGATCAGTGGTTGCAGTAAGGGAGACAATGAGCTACTGTCCTTGGGCTGGCTCCTGGCAGTCTCATCAACGAACTGAAGCCCAACATGCGATTCTCCGAGGCCGACACTTTTTTGAATTGGATTGCTCGCAAAGGGTCATACCCTGCAGGGAGATTGTCGCTATTGAAATGGCCGCACTGTTCCCCTCTATGGGTCAATCTGACCTCTTGTATCTTAGCGGAGTATGAGGACACCCTACAGCGGATCGGCCTCTATTACGCCGTTAGGGGCTCCTGCTATGGCTTGTTTATGAACCCGAAGTTGTTTATAGCATTGCTTGAGATGTACAACTGTCGGACTGGAACTTTTGTCCCAGGGGAGAGATGGGGCTTGGTCTTCACGAGATGCATGATGTGTCCAAATTGCCCTTGGGAGATGAAGCTTATGAGGAGTGTACCTCGACAAACAAAGGGTTTGAGGAACAGGAGCGGCGGTTCTCCGGATTCCTTGCCGTATACCAGGAAGTGCTATGTTACCATAGCACCTGTCAACAAATATCCAAGAAGAAGGACGAAAGCTCAGAAGGGAACCTTCCTCATACCAAGGCTTGGATCGGTTATCTTTTTGACCTTAGCGCCTCTGGTCGGGTTGCCGTTAGGAGTCCCCAGTCTCAGGAACAAGTGGGTGCTCAGGTGCGAAGCACCAAGAGGGCCCGGGCTGTTGGAGACAGGTTCGGGAGTCTGAGCGATACTTTCAGCTATTTTTATCATGATACCCAAACTATGTCTACTAAGGCCATCCTGGCCGGGTACCTGATGATATGGCTAAGGATTTGTGTCGTCTTAGGGGGCTGTGGTTCGATTAAGAGGATCAGCTGCAACCTGATCCTTCCGGCGATGAAGCTGGTCTTCGGAGGCAAGTTGGCTCTGCTTTCAGCTATGGTATGCAACATTCATCGGGGTCTTCGTATTTTCATGTCAAAAGTTATCGCTCGTGAATTTACGAAAGCCTTCAACAGAATTGAGCTGCCGTACCATTATTTAATGGGGTGGCTGCTCATGCATTGCCCCTCTCTGATGCGACCTGGACCGGAGGGTAATGCGATAAGTGACGATGCCTTCATCTATCATAATTGTGACATGCCCTGGAACTGTACCTCTTTTCCCGACTTCCAAGCCGCTCTTGCACGGGTGGACAGATACTCCTTTCTTGTGTCGGTCCCGTCTTTTACTGAGGAAGAGATGGGACGCGTTCAACTCGATAGTGCTGCTGCGCCCCAGGCCCTGTCCGAAAAGCTGTTTTGCTGGTTGCAGAGTATCCGCCCCTCACATGGTGCACTGCAACCGCAACATTGTATACTTGGAGCCATACTTACCCAACCGGTACTCTCGACAATTTGGGTATAGTCAATTATATTTGAATAAACCTAATCCCTGCCTGGGTTTCGAGGGGAGCGTCTTGGATGGTATTAGGGCCTGGTACTATTATTCGGCGACCCACACCCAGGCCAACTTCATCATGCCTGACGCCGGGACTTCGGGGCATATCTCGTATATGGCGGCCCTTCGTCATGTGTCCGTGAACGCACCCTCCAACGACTTTGATCCACGTACCAGTTTTATTGTTGGTACGAAATTGGAGGAGCGACAGAGGGAATCCCACAAAAGGACGGGGAAGGGGAAGAGGAAAGCTTCCGATTCTGACTCTGACAGCACGGAAGAGGTGGAGGATAACTCTGAAGATCTCTAGCCCTCTGTAAGTCCTTTGGCGATGTGCGCGCCTTTCCCTGTACCGAACCCTCCGCCTAAACGAAACAGACCTGAACCCCCTGTCACTGATAGGCCTCGTTCCCAGAAGCGAGTTACGGCTAGGTTTCGTGGGCCTGCCGTCGAGGAAATGGTTAGTGACACCGAAGTCAACACGGGCTAAGTTCTTTCACGACAAACCCCAATGTTGTTCTCGGAACATTATTTGAAGGCTCTTCTTTGCAGGCATCGGAGGAAGCGAACCTTCTGTCACCAGATGCTGCCCATGCGGTTCCCTATCTGAGATCTGACCGTGGAGCTGTGGGGTCCTCACAAACTGGTGCCGATATTATTACGTCTCTGCCCGGAGCAACAGGGGAAGAGGAGGTAGACGTGGGTGGTTCGAGCGCCGCTGCTGACCTTATAAGGGATGTGGACGCGGCGGAAGGAGCTGAGACTACTCTGACTGAGCCCCAGTCTTTGCCCCCACCTCTGGTAAGCTATCTCACATTCTTACCAATGAGGAGATTTTTTTGCTTCAACTCCATCTTCTTCGGATCAAGCTGATTGTCGGTTTTTCGGACCTATAGGGCCTGCCTCTCCACTACCGATGGTGGATGTGGCCACGGAGGAAGGGATAGAAGAGGATCCAGGTGCTGACCTGGTAAAAGCAAGAAGTGTCCCTTCTCCCCTTCCAGCTCGAGTCGAGGGGCCTTCCACCATATTGAGTACAGAAGTCGCGGCTCCTTCAACCTCTTTGGTGGATGCGAGATCGACTAAAGCTGCCTCTTCCCCGGAAGTTGAACTTTCTGCTCTGCCCAGTCTTCAGCTTCTTCGGACCGCAGAGGAGGAGATTGCCGCTGCGCGAAAATCTTATCGCTCGGAGTTTGTTTCCCTTCTAACTGGGTCATCAAGCTCCGCTGCGCCTCCTTCCCAGACGCCTTCAGCTTCCTTTGGTGCTATCCCTTCTACGCCGTCCTCTTTGAAGAACTTAGACGAGTCGTCAAAGGACATAGTCGAGAGCTTTTACCGCCATTTGAAACGGAGGTTGAGGCTGTTTTGAGGAGAGGAACGTCATTTGCCGTAGCTCGTTATTGTGCCTGTAGTCAAATTGAACTGCTGAAGACGCTCCCAGGTGGAGAAGGGATGGCTACTCTTTTAGAGCATAAACTGGTATAGGCTGATCGACGCCTAACCCAATTGCAACAATTGCGACAGATCGACGTTCCCGCTGTAGTGGAACAGGAGCGTGCCTTTCTCATAATAGCCATGGAAAAACTGAAGGCTGTACTGGAGACGACCAAGCCCACCTTAGAGGAAGACCTCCAAAATTTGTCTCTTAAGTATGACAAGCTGAGCCGAAAGGGAAAGGTTTGCCTAGCTCGTAAGGAGACAACTGTTCGTGCTATGACTGAAACTAACAAGCAGATGTTCCAGCTCCAAGCTAAGCTGGCATCTCTGGAGACTGAACTCCAAGCCACCCGTCGAGAGAGAGAGAGAGAGGATCTGCGAGGAGACCGATGAGGTCACACGAGCCTCTGCCGCTCTAGAGGGTGCACTGAAGAAGGTAGAGGACAACTGCAGGCTCATGCACATCTTGAGGATGCTGAAAAGCTGACCCAGGAAGCTGAGCGTCGAGCTAGACTGAAAATCGAGCGCTCAACTGCACAGCTGGAAGACATAATCACCAAACTATGTGTCGCTGATGAGTAGTGGATTTTCCTTTCTCTTTTTTTTCTTTGGAGATGTAGCCCCACCAATGTAGTTGATGTTTACTTGAAATAAAGAGAGATTTTCTCCATTCTTTTGCTTATGATGTCTGAAGTGCTTGTACTAGGGGGCCTGATACAGCAGTTGTGGTTGGTAGAGGACATCCCACTATGGGACTTTTTGTGGACCTATTACCCTTTTGTGCATCTGGAAATGCGAGCAATATATTTGAACGATTTTTGTGAACCTATTACCCTTTTGCGCACTGGTGGTGCGGACAATAGATTAGAATGATTTTTGTGGACCTACTACCCTTTTGCGCACTGGTGGTGCGGACAATAGATTAGAATGATTTTTGTGGACCTACTACCCTTTTGCGCACTGGTGGTGCGGGTAATAGATTTGAAACAAAACCTAACAGAGGTAATATGGATATGATAGGTTCTGTGACCTTAACACCATGATTTTATCCCGGGTTGGGTATAGGTGTCAAGTTAGGAGATTATCTATATCAGAGGTAATATGGACGTGACATACGATAATCATGAATAATTTTTTGTGGACCTATTAATCTTCTGCGTACTGGTGGTGCGAGTAATAGATTTTAAGACAAAATCAAATAGAGGTAATATAGACGTGATAGGTTCTGTGGTCTTAACACCGTGATTTTATCCCAGATTGGGTACAGGTGCTAAGTTAGGAGATTATCTATATCATAGGTAATATGGACGTTTCATATGATAATCATGAATAATTTTTGGTGGACCTATTACTCTTCTACGCACTGGGGTGCGAGTAATAGATTTTGAGACAAAACCCATCAGAGGTAATATTGACGTGATAGGTTTTGTGGTCTTAACACCATGATTTTATCCCGGGTTGGGTATAGGTGTTAAGTTAGGAGATTATCTATATCAGAGGTAATATGGACGTGACATACGATAATCATGAATAATTTTTGGTGGACCTATTACTCTTCTGCGCACTGGTGGTGTGATTAATAGATTTTGAGACAAAACCCAACAGAGGTAATATGGACGTGATAGGTTCTGTGGCCTTAACACCATGATTTTATCCCGGGTTGGGTACATGTGTTAAGTTAGAAGACTATCGATATCAGAGGTAATATGGACGTGACACACGATAATCAGGACCAGGAAGTCTGATCAGAGATGGCAATAAGCCTGGTGAACTCCGGCGGAGTGAAGCATCAGGGCGGAAGTTCAGAGGTATTTCGTATACATGACTTGTCACCCAGGAGGATGCAATGTGAATCCACTCGGAGCTAATAGAGTGTAAGTTCAGAGGTACTTGGTGTACATAACTCGACAGTCTAGGAGATTTGGTGGTTTGAGGAAGTACCAGCATGTCTTTGGACATAGTATTTCTTCAGGAACTTGTCGTTTATGGGCATCATGAGCAAGTCCCCATTCCGTTTCGCGAGCCGGTATGCGCCGTTGGAGAATACAGTCTCGATGATGAATGGACCTTCCCACTTGGGTAGGAATTTGCCGTCGTTTTTGTGAGTCATGACCATTGGTCTGCGAATAGACAAGACGAGATCGCCTACTTGGAACGTCCTCTGCTTGACTTTCTTATTGAAGGCTCGAGAGATGCGTGCTTGATAGAGCTCGATGCTTTGTTGAGCTTGCAAATGCTTCTCGTCTAAGGCTTACAATTCTTGTAGCCATCGGCGGTAGTTATCGTTCGACGTCAACCGGTAAGTAAGGGCCACGTGAAGCGAGGGGATCTGGGTCTCCAATGGGAGAACTGCCTCGCTCCCGTAAACCAGAGAAAAGGGTGTATTTCCTGTAGTCGTACGAATTGTAGTGCGGTACGCCCATAGGCATTTGCCCAGCTTTTCATTCATGTCGCGCTTGTTTGAAGACACTAACTTTATGAGAAGCTTGATTATGGTCTTGTTAAAAGCTTCAGCCAAACCATTAGCCAATGGGTTGTATGCCGTTGAAGCGACGTTCTGGATCCAATTCTTGTCACATAATCGATAGAAAGCATGGCTTGCGAACTGCGGACCATTGTCATGAATGATCCTCCGGGGCAGTCCAAAACGGTAGATGACGTGATGTTTTATGAAACTAATCACGTTTGATGTCTTTGCCTCTGCAAGCGGAACAGCTTCCGCCCATTTGGAAAAGTAGTCGGTGATTGCAAGTATAAACCGGTGTCCCCTAGACGACGGCGGGGTGATTGGGCCAATGATGTCCATTCCCTATGCTTCAAATGGCCAAGAGGCCACTGTTGGGTGCAAGAACTCGGATGGCAGATGTATGAAGTCTGCATGGATTTGACAAGCCTTACACTTCTTTGCGTAATCGACAGCGTCTGCTACCATCGTAGGCCAGTAATAGCCCATCCGACGGAGACGGTCCTGCAACTTCGGGCCAGGTTGGTGAGCCCCGCAAACGCTATCGTGAGCCTCGGGTAGGGCTTCTTTGGCCTCTACATTTGACAGGTATCTTAACAGTAGCCCATCATAGGATCGTCGATATAACATTTTTATTTCTGTGTCATAAAAGAATCTGAGAGAACGCTTTCTGATTGAAGTCGCTTCTTTCACATTCTTAGGCTGGATTTTGTAGACTGCAAAGTCGATGAACAGGAGTCTTCCGCGTCATTGGTTATCTGGGCAGAGTAACTCGTACCTAGTTGAATGTTGCTTTTGGGACAGACCAACTCATGGCCTACCACATCAACTAAATGATGAGCATGATTTGGAACCGCCAAAGAAGCGGCGAGGCCTGCTAGGGCATCGGCTTCAATATTTTGGAGCCTAGTTACATGTTGTATAAAGAACCCTCCAAGGTTGTAATGATGCAATTTCTGTCTGATGATAAGGAATCAGGTCCTCGTTGCGGACCTCGTATGAGCCTCGGATTTGATTAACAATCAACTGCGAGTTGCCATACGCTTCTAGGTATTCGACCCCCACTTTTTTGCGAGTCGGAGCACGATGCCCAGAGCATTATATTCAGCTACATTGTTTGAACAGGGTTCAGTGAGAGAATATGCCCGATTGACTACCAATCCAGAGGGAGAAATTAATACTATTCCGTCTCCAGCGACGATATCACCTTGGGGTCCCGTCCTTGAAGCACTGTCGAAGAACATTCGCCAAACGGCATCATGTGAAGTCATGTTTGAGTTAACGACTTCGTCTGGATTTCTTCATAGATTCTGGCTATTTCTGAGCCTGGATGGGCTGCTAAGAAGTCGGCCAAGGCTTGACCTTTGACAGCCTTCTATGGAACAAAAACCATGTTATAGGGGGACAACAATATCGCCCAGGTGGCTAGACGAGAACTGATTGCGCCTGGCTTGGTCATGAGAACCCTGAGGGAGTTAACTCGTGAGACAACATGGATGGTCTGCCCTGTCACATAGTGCCGTGTTTTTTAAATGGCGAACACCAAGACAAGGTATTCCTTCTCCACGGCGGTGTACCTATGCTCCGGCTCCACCATCATTCGGCTGAGGTAATAGATGCCTTGTTCGTGCCCTGCGTCATTGTTCTGTGCTAGCAAGGCGCCAAGGGAGTGTTCCATTGCCCGTACATAGAGCCGGAAGGACTTTTTGGCGACCGGGGCTATCAGAACTGGCGAATTCGACAGGTATTCCTTAATGTCATCAAAGGCGCGTTGACATTCTTCATTCCATACGAAAGAGACGCCTTTCTTCGTGAGTTGTGTGAAGGGTTGACATCGCCCTGAGAGGTTAGATATGAACCTCCTGGTGTAGGCTAGTCTTCCCTGAAGGCCGCGGAGTTCACTCGGTGAACTCATCTCCAGGATTGCTTTTGTCTTATCAGGGTCTATATGAATGCCCCGGGAAGTAATAACAAAGTCCAAGAATTTCCTGCTGGATACGCCCAGGAAGGACTTGGTGGGATTCATCTTCAGATTGTGCGCTCGCATAAGGTCGAACACTATCCTCAAATCGTGTAAGTGATCACCCTTGGAGAGGCTTTTAACGGCGATGTCGTCAACGTAACACTCGACCATCTTACGCAAGTGATCTCTGAAGATGGCGCTCATAGCTCGTTGATATGTAGCACCGGCGTTCTTTAGGTCGAAGGGCGTGACTGTGTAACAATACACGCCGATCGGTGTTCGAAATGACGTATGCTTCTCATCATCAGGAGATATTTTGATTTGATTGTATCCCGAAAAGCCATCCATAAAGGACATGCGCTCGAAGCCACACGTATTATCGATCATTATGTCGGTGATTGGAAGAGGGAATTCATCATTAGGACATGCCGCATTCAGATTGCGAAAGCCGATGCAGATTCAGATCTTTCCGTTCTTCTTGATGATTGGTACTATATTAGCTACTCAGCCCGGGTGCTGCTCCTCACGGATGAAACCGCTAGCTATAAGCTTGTTTACGTCCGCCTCGATGGAGTTCATGATGTCTGGACGGAACTGTCGTTACTGTTGTTTGACTAGTTTTGCGTCCGGATGAATATTGAGCATATGAAGTACAATCTCGGGGTTTAGCCCTGGCATGTCATTATAGCTCCAAGCGAAGACGTCGATGTATTCTTTGACGAGTTGCAACAGCGACTCCCGCTCGCCGTCCGTCAGGCTTTTACTGACAAAGATTGGCTTTAGGGAGGATTCGTTGCTGAGGTCAACTTGCATGACTTTGTCTTCAGTGGGAGGGTCTCGTTGTTCAAAGCTCTTCTCCCATTGTGCATCCCATTGTTGGGCGCATGGCTCCAATTCAAGAGGTTCAAGTAAATGCCATGTTGACAGACAATGACTGCCTAAATATATTCTCAATGCTATCATCAGAATCGTATGTAGGCGATTCGGATGAGTGAGAATGCCACTCGCATTCCTCATCGGAGCTCTCAGGCGTTGTTGCTGGTGTAACATAACCGAGACTGCGTTTGGACTTGCTGTAATAATCCCAAGGTTTCCTAGCTGGGCTGACATCTACAGAGGCGATCGCCGGCCGTTGCCGTAATTCAGACCTGGGGTAGTCTCCACGTCATACCCTTGCTTTTGCATGAAGTACTTGGCTTGGGGACTATACAGGTAGAGCAACAATCTTCCAGCGTCGGGTTCGAGATCGAACTCTTCTGGCATGAGAGATTGAGGACCATTATTTCGGTCGAAGATGACCGTGTGATCCCCTTTTCTTCTGCCTGGGACTAGGAAGCAGGCACCACTAATAGGAGTAAGTCGGTTTGCGGTATGGACGGTTGTCACCTGTGTGTGCAGGTCAATGTCCAGGCCGTGCTCCATAGCATACATCAGATTGCACTCAGGGTAGTTCAAAGGTAGCCTCTTATTGATGAAATAAGGAATTTTGTCTACAGGGATTACATCATCAGGAAAGGGACTATCAACCTGTGCAACTAGATATTTTGCGGGTTCTGCCTCCTCTTCAGCTACACCCTGCGTGACCGGAGGTTGGGACGCTGTCTTGGGCAACTTGACCACCAAGGGTTCTGATGTGGCATTGGCTTGCCTGAAGGCCTCGGATCAACACTTGGTTGCCGGCTCGTCTTGGGGAGACGGATAACCATCGGCTCGACAGATGACTTTGCATCTTCCGATTGCCTTTGATTGGATTTTGGCAATCGAATCCCCATCGGCTCCACAGAGGGCCTCGCATCTTCCGATCGCCTCTGATTGGATTTTGGCAATCGGATGACGGGCTTTGCATCTTCCAATCGCCTCTGATTGGTTTTTGGCAATCAGATCACCATCGGCTCCATTACGGGCTTTGGCTCCTGGCTGGACCTCGGGAGTCTGATGACCATTGGTTCCAACTGCGCAGCTGGGGCGGGGAAACCGGGAACCTCTTTATGCAAAGTTGCGACAAGGGGTACGACTTTACCCAGTTTACGGGCCTGGAGATGGATTTTCAGAGGTTCCTCTAACCCTGTTATGGCCTCCAGTTCGTCAGTTATGTGCTTCTTGGATTCTTCATATAAGCCTCCGAAGAATAGTACGACTCAACCCTATTGAAGGGATCAATGTCGACGAATTCTGTCTTCACGAAGCCGTGCTTACTGACATACTTGAAGCACTAGTAGAGTGTGGACGGCACGATCATATAGTCATGTATCCACGGATGCCCCAAGAGGATATTGTAGGACGTATCTGCGTCTATGACGTAGCAGGTAACCTCCGTCTTCAGGTCGCCAATCTGACATTTCAAGCGTATCTTTCCCAGGGGATAGCTCCTTCCCGAGTTGAAATCGCTAATGGCAGTGTTGGTTGCCGCTAGCCGGTGCATAGGGATGCCAAGGAGTTGAAGTAAGCTTTTCGGATAATGCTTATTGACGAGCCAGAATCGATGTGCATCCGATCCACTTTGATGTCGCCTATGTATCCAGTATAGTACAAGGGGGATCATGCAAGTTGGTCTTGATTAACATGTCTTGTTTGGTGAACACGATGTTGGGCATTGCGTCTGCACAATTGCTTGCCTGGATATTCGTTGATGCATCCTCCCCTGTAGGCTTGACCTGGGCTAAGTAGGCGTCAGCATTCTGGAGTGCTTCGCTCAATGCGATACGAAGATCCTTGGAGAGCCTTAGGAGCTTGTATAACGACAACTTTGCTGGCGTATTAGCCATTTGTGCTAGTATGTCAAAGTTGTAAGGTATCTCCAGCCCCTGAGGTGCATCCTTACAGAGTGGCTGTCGAAGCGGGTTTCCTTCGGCTTGGACCTGTCTGCCGGTGGAGGCTAAGATAGCCCTGGAACATCGGTAGGAGGCAGCGTTGTCGGCTGAGGATCCTTGACTGAATTACCCAGGGTGGGCTGGACTTGTGCGCTAGACCGGGTAACAATGGCTACCGTCTCCTCCGCTTCGGCTGAGATTGTATGGCAGGATCTGGACTTTCTGCCCTTCTTTTTGTTGGTTGAAGATGGCACCGCCTGGGTAACTTCGGACACTAAGTCTGGGTGCACCCACATGACCTCTCTTCGTGACGTGGTGAGAGGCACCAACCCAGTCGTCTAGTCCAGGACAGGTGGAAGATTAGTAACCTCTATCGTTGGCCGGGAGACGGGTACTACCATGTCTTGAGTTTTTGTCGGGGGAAGTCACCGAACTGAACTGATACCATGTTCGTAGCTACGATAACCTCTTCGAAATCTAGTGATAGAGCTTTGGAGTCGATAAGATTCTAAATGTACCGCTTTAATTGAAAGCAGTCATGAGTGGAATGATGGACATAGCGGTGGAAGTGGCAATATTTTGGGTCCTCCATCTCCGTCGCTCGAGGCCCGCACCTTGGTGGAGGGAGTTGGATCCTATCCCCTTGCAAGAGCATGTCGAAGATAGGCTTGACATGACTATCTTCAAATGAGTAATTCACCTTGGGCCACTGAGCTTCTACCTGTAGTGCCCCGTCCCGCTCAGTCAATCGGAGGAATCGAAACGCCGACGGCGTTCGAACTTAGCCTTGCAACGGCTTGATCGAAGACATCGCTTAGGTGGGGTAGTTTCGGTGAACTTGCCTCATCTTAACCTTCACATAATAAATTGTATGTTTTCAAATGCACAAGTAGGCTTGATAATAAAAGAAACGAATCCACATAGCTAAAGGGAATAATCCCGACGGGTAGAATTGAGTTAGAATATGGAAAGGTCCAACGGTCGGCTTAGAGTTGGTGCACGGCGTGCTTTGAAAATTGACACTCGGTCCTTCGTCCCGAGGCTTGGGAGAAGGAAAGTTGGTCTTCAACACAAAACTATGAACTTGCCTAAGTCATAGGCGTCGCCCGCGTAAATGCTCGATAAAGCATGCACGCTTCCACTGCGCAAGGCTTGGCATAGCCTTTGCTCGTCCCTCGGGTTAAGTTGTAGGCTTGAGTAAGTTAGGCAAAGTTATGCCGGTCGACCTAAGTCATTCCAAGTGCTGTCCCGCTCTTTCTGCGATTGTCAAGTTAAATAGTCCCACGATTCCAAGGCCCGTCATATGAGGTATGACTTGGGCGATAGCGTTGCGTAGAACACGAGTTGGTTTAAGGCACGAGCCATAGTTGGTTCAGTGGAAAGTTAGCCATGGTCTGTCGATACTTAAGGAACACGTTATGTTCAAGTTAAGTTGGAAGGCTATGTAGTAGCCGTTCCCTGAGTTTAAAGAATGTTAAGTCTAAGCGATGGTTAGTCGCCGAGAGAAAATATGTCGGGACTGTAGGTCAGTCGCCGAGGCAACCCTGGTTTGGGCTCTGCAAAAGAAGTGTGAAAAGTGGAAGAAGTAAAGCAAAGGAACTACGTGATGATGATGAGACCATGCAATTACGTTAAGTCTAGAAGTTAGCGTAGGCGCGTGGTCATGGACAACTTGTCGACAAGGGCGATGTTTCTTCGAGCGGCAACCCGGGGCCACGGGACCGACTCGGCCTAGGAAGAAACCCGGTATAGCCGAGCTGGGTAATAGGCAACCGGTAGTTCGGGGACTTACATCGGGGATCGCTACCTGCGGTGCAAGGATCCCGTTTGCCAGACTTTGTCCACGATGGCTAGTTAATGCCAGTGACCTTTCATATAGATAATAAGTTGGCGTGCTGAGCGGCAATCCGCATGCACGGTGTCGGTGAATTCTAAGAAAATGTAAGCACGTCATAAGTTGTGTTAAGAAGGTATGCGTGCACAATCTGCACCATGATTCAGGAGCCTAGGGTGTGGCTAAGTAAAGACCCGTGCTTCGGCACGAGATGTGGCGTCGAATGTTAAGTCGTTGGCATAGAGTTGCATAAGTCAAACTTGAGTCGTTGCGAGTTAAGTCGAGAAGGGCCGTAGGGCAAGTTGGGTGAAGTTACGTTGAGTTGCTGGGCACGACCTCAATTATGAGGCACGGCTGCGCTATCATAACAAAAGTATGGGTAAGTCAGTAGGTGGCGAGGCACTGCCTCAAGGAGGTAGCACGGTCACATGGAAATGGGGTGTATCGTGTAGTTGCGTCTCTGATTATGGCCGTAAGACAAACACGACTTGATAGGTTAACGTTGTTGGCATTGAGAAGGGGTCTAGAGGCAGAGTATGAGTTAACATTGTTGTTGCAAGTACGGGATGGTCCTCAGACACAAGTATGCCAAGGCGTCTGTCATAAAACTGATCCTAGGATAAGACTAGAAAGACAATTGATAAGAAGAGACTATGTTGCACAAAGTAAATCAAACGTGTCGGTTTTGTATGAGTGGGCGAGGAGCTCATTCCACCAGTACAGTTGAGTACTGACACCCACATAGTTTTCATGTGCAGGCGCAGGTAGAAGCTCGTGGTGCGGAGCTCGCTTGGATGCGTCGAGGCATGGAGTTTCTTGGCGATTCGAAGCGTGCGGCCGCGTGGAGTCAAGATTTATACGGGATATAATGTATGGACGTCGCCTATTCGAAGCTTCCGCTGGCTCAAGCATTGTAATCAAGAGATGAGAGAGAGCTGAGTGACTTGTAATGTGAGATGAGTGAGCTTGAGTGAGCTTGACGGACTTGTAATCTCGGCCTTGCGCCCCATTGTAACCTTTGTTTCAATATCAATAAAAAAGTGTTTTGCAACGACTTGTGTTTTGTTTCAAATTCCACTGCTATTATTCAATGTCTCTGCTTGGGACTTCTGTACGACGACCCCGTCGCAGCCGCTGAAATCGGCCATTATGGAACCCTTGCACAAGCGCAATCTAGGCTCGTGCGGCATCACGCCTTAGCGAGGACGATCGCTCCTACGGGAGCAGGGCGTGACACTACCTGCTTTTGTTCATGCTTTTTGGTGTACCAGCGACCATGGCCTGTTTGCCTTTGGTATACTTGTTATTGGTGGTGCCGCCACTATTGCTGTTACTGGAGGTGGTACCGGGACGTTTGCCTTTGTCCTCTCCATCTAGGATGTGTAATCCCAGCTGGCGAGCCTTCTTTAATTTTGCCTCCGTATTGGTAGCGCTTATGATGAAGGTCGTCCAATCCCTGAACTGATCTTCGCCCATCCAGAGGCTGATTGTAGGGAGCAACTTCTGCTGGCAGATTTCAATCAAGGAGCTTTTAGGGTTGCCTTGGGGTAATCTAATCGCGGTTTGGCGAAACCGCTCGATATAGTAGTTCCTTGTTAGCTCCCTCTCTCTTTGAGCGACGTCCATGAGAGACGACATTGTTACATCATGTCCCACTTCGTAGAACCTTTCCAGGATCATATGTTTGAAGCCGTCAAAGGAATGGATGCCATTGTCCGGGAGATTGCGGTACTAGTCGAACGTGATCCCCTCCAATGCTCCGATAAATAATCGATGTGAGGATGGCATCACTATACGGCAAATGGTCGGTTGTGACCTCAAAATATGTCATGTACCGGCTGGCAGAGGTCTTTCCGTCATATGAATCGATATGAAACGGTTTGTACCGTGGAAGAAAAGGAACATCTCTCCATACAACAGATACGGCTACCGTATTCTGAGGTCGCGGGAGGAGTCTCGGGCATTAAACATTGCTCGAAGCTCCTGGACATCCCTCCTTGCCTCCCTGGCTTTGTCTGCAGCTGAGGGAGCGGATACTCCAGGAGGATTGTCGCCCAGAGGAGGAGCGGTCGTGTTTGAGTCTGTGTTGACTGCGGGTCCCAAGCTTGTTTGTCCAGGCGTCCTTGCTGGTTGAGTCGGCAAGGCAGCTTTAATTTCGTCCACTAACTTGACCAAGGGTAGGAGCATGGCTTCAAGTACCTCTAGACGTTGTCGATCCTTAGGTCCTTCATGATCATCTCCCGCCATAAACAATGTCCGCGTGTGGGGAGAGACAGATGGGATCGTAGTGGATGTGCTTTCCGTGTCGTGCCCTCGTACAGAGAAATCGTCGGGGAACGTCGGAATGTTCTCCTCCTCGGATTCCGAAGGTGTACCACCCCCTGTGTAGGAAGCTGCATCATCTTGGCGAAGGCGTTCACCCTCGGGGACATCCAAGTCTGTTGCATAATTCCAGTGTATTGCTACTCCCTGTGTATCCTCATGGAATACCGGGTTGTCGCATACATTGAGGGGACTGCTACCCCCAGCTTCATCTACCCCCAGGGAGGTCGATGATGCACCCCCAGGTGTTGAAAGCTTCTTTCTGGATCGGGTGCCTAGGTAGACACCCCCTGTGGTTGTCGGCGGCAATCCTCCAAATGAGAGTTTCCTTGTAGTGCTGGCTGAGATTGCCGGCCTGGAGAAGCCTGTCTTCTTTCCTCCTTTGCCGGCAGGAATCTTCCGAGTTGAATTACAGGAGGCGAAAGAAAATTCCTCGTCACCTGAAATTTGCACCTGTTTCTCGAGTTATCGTCGGACAGGTGTTGGCTGGTGTTGTCGTTAGAAAATGGACTGCCGATCTTTAGGTGCTGCCGTCTTGTTGCCGCAGCAGTTGATGATGACTTAGGTGCAATGATGTCCTGAAATCGGCTCATCACATGCCAAGGTTGCTTCTCTCTCCTTGCGTTTGTGAGTAATCACCTCTCGCAAGTCGATAGCAAACTGATCTACCTTTGCATCCAATTTGTGTACTCGAGTATCCCGAGCACACGGGTGCGTAGGTATCATGTTTGCTCCCTGATCCGAGGCTAGTAAAAGCACTTGGTCTCGATCGTTGTAGGGAGACTTTTGGGATCTACCCTGTCCGTTTGCCCCGGAGAGCTGGACGCGGGTGGTTCTGTACAACTTTCCATCAGGAGCCCGCATAACAGTTAACGGTGCCCGCTGACGGTCAGCAGCTTGGACAGTTAACGGGGCTTGTTGGGCCCGTACTGCCCTAGACTTCTTCGACTTAGCACCCGAAGGCGCATAATAACAAGAGTCCAGGTTGGAACATTCCCTATTCTCAATGGGCCGCATGGGGTCGGGTCCGCATGAGAGACAGTCGAAAACAGAGCTTCTGATATGGCCGCATGGGGCAGCCTGTCTGCGGCCAGGATTGGCTGTCGCATGGGCCATCTACCTGAGGCCAGACTTGGCTGCCGCATAGGCAGACTGCCCATTTTTCTTATGCGGCCTCATCTTCGTCCGCATGGATTTCCCTTGTGCCCCTAAAAGCTCAGCATCGTAGTGTTTTCCTTTACTGGTTTTGGGGACAGTGGGGTTCCCTGTGGTCGGAAGCAAGGCCGAAAGGGAGCTTTGATCACCGTCTTGGGCCGTAGAAGAAGCTTCTTCGAGAACCTGGCGAGGGGCAACAGTTTTGCGCTTCGACGTCCTACGGGTTCTCTTAGGGTTTGCTCGCTTCTCTGACGGACTGGCGCTCCCTTTAGAGAGCATTTCTTCGAATGCTTGTTGGTCAAAACAAACCACAAGCATTTCTTGGACGTGTCGGATTGCATCACCAACTTCTCATCAGAGGAGAACAAACTCCCAGCAGAGTCGCCATCGTGTTTGCCATTAAATATCAAGCACAAAAATTACAGATGAATTGAACTTGATTACAAACTCGCTTGTACAGAAGAAAGCCTAGAAAGAAATCTTAGGAAAAAAAATCTAAGTACAATTGTTTAATTTTTGATTCTGGGGTGACGATGGCGGCTCGGGAAAGTGTAGCAACTCTGCCTTACTCCTTGGACTTTCAGACACAGTCTTTGCTCTTGAAGAAAATTGCCAGCCTTTGATTGCCAACCTTTAGGATGGGTGTGGTACCCTGCTATTTATAGTGATTCCTGCATAAAGCAGATTTTGGGCCGCATAGAGGGCCACGTGGCCACGTGTCTGTAACAGCACACGAAGACTCGATCTTGGGCTGCCAGCTGGTGGGGGTTGTTGAGATTTCTTTGTTGTAGCAAATCTGGATGGTTGAGACTTGGTCAAATTGCCATGTGTCCCTCCCACAAAATAGAGCCTGAATCGTTTTGGCTGCGTAATGGCCTTAGGAGTTTTTCTCCTGCGACTCGACTCCGCTTGGCCGCATGGGATCTTCGAGAACTTTGCTTTTGCGGCTTGGTTTCACTTGGTCGCATGGGCTCTTCGAGAGCCTTCCCTCTACGGCTCGAACCCACTTAGCCGCAGGGGGTCTTCGAGAGCCTTGCTTCTGCGGCTCGAGTTTTCTTAGCCGCATGGGGTGTCCAGAAGCACTCCTTCTGCGGCTTAGTTTCTCTTGGCCGCAGGAAATCTTTGAGAGCCTTTCCTCTGCGGCTTGGTTTCTCTTGGCCACATGGAGTGATGATCCGCATAAACTCCTTCTTTTCTATGCTTCTACACGCACAACACTCCTCATATCTAGCAGTCATGTCAATGAGTCTTTGCTCTGTGACTAAGTGCCTCTTCTTCTCTATGTCATAATGTTCTTGTACTTTGACATAGTATCTTTCTTTTCTTTCGATAGTGAGGATAGCCTCATGATAGTCTACTTTGAGTTTGACTATCTCATCCGTGTTACCGATAGTAGATGTCTCTTTGATATCTTCGAAAAGATTAGACAATCTAGCCACTTCGGTTGTGCATGCCTTAACCTCTTTACGAGATTGCTTATACTTGTCTAACACATTTCTGTGATCTTCAAGTAGTTCGCTAAAGGCATTTTCAACCTCATCGAAAGTAAAATCATCGTACAAAGGATTAGCAGATACCTTATCAAATGCCATGAGACAGAGATTTGCAGTACTGCAGGGTCTGTCCTCTTCCTCTGATTTACTGGCATCACTTTCGTGCCAGATGCTTGTATTTGCATACTTTCGACCAGTTGTAGCTTTTCTGTTTGATCTTGATCTGTCATATGGACTGCTTTTCTTTGACGTTGGACAGTCCTTCTTCATGTGCCCTGAGTTCTTGCATCCAACGCATATTGTTTCTTTTTTGTTGCTTTCATGGACGTCTTTCTTCCTTTTGTTTGACTCTCAAACTTTAGGAATTTCTTAAAATTCTTCACTAGTAGGGCTTGTTCATCACCACTGGATAATTCTTCTTCAGAATCATTGCATGCTGTTCTTCTGGCTTGACCTTTGAAGGCGATCAATTTTTCTTTTGGAGTCGCTTCTTCAAACTCTTGTAGGTCCAGCTCATGGGTCATCAACATGCCTATAAGTGTCTCCAGAGTCATGGTGGTGAGATTGTTTCCTTCAATAATTGTTGTTGCCTTTGGGTTCCAATTCTTGGTTAAAGCCCGTACCACTTTCCTGGTCTTCTCGTGATTACTGTAATCCTTACCAAGAGATTGCAAGGGATTAGTGATATCTAGGAAACAAGTAAACATCTGTATAATTGACTCGCCGGGTTTCATTTTGAATGATTCATATTCCTGTGTTAGTTTGCTGATTTTAGATTCTTTTACTTGGGAAGTCCCTTCATGGGTTACCTCAAGAAATTTCCAAATATCATGAGACGTAGTATAGGTAGAAACTCGATTGAACTCCGTTTTGTCAATTACACAGAATGGTGCATTGATGGCACGTGCATCTAGACTAGCCTTTGACTTTTCTTCATTAGTGTATTTGTCATGTGGCTTGTCTATAAGTACCCCCTCAATCACTATACGTGCCGGTTTCTTATAACCGTCAACAACTATAGACCAAAGATCAAAGTCAAGAGACTTTAGAAAGAAAGTCATTCGCATTTTCCAATAAGTATAGTTTGTTCCATCAAATAGTGGGGGTCTATTTGTGGATTGCCCTTCACCGTTGAATATTGATTTCACGGCTGCCATATATACTCTCTAAGGTTGTTATATTAGAATATAACCCGCTCTGATACCAATCGTAGGACCGTTGAGCACCTCTTGAGGGGGTTGAAGTGCGTGTACAACAGAAATAATCACCAATTAAAATTAAAGCAGTTAATAACTATGCTAGAAATAAAGAGACAGAATTGTAAGTGCAGCAAGAGATAGAAAATCAAACTCTGTGAACGTCGCGATATATACTGGTTTTCCTCTGGGAGGACTAGTCCAGTCGCAGGTACTCTTGTCCACTGTTAATCTATTATTCACAAGCTAATTGAGAGCTTGCGGTCTCTTTACATCACCGTGCTTAGTGACAAGTGCACAACTGACTTCACAACACCGTGCTTGGTGACGAGCGCACGACCGACTCTGAAAACTGAGATGTTTTCTGATTTTGAAAAAAGCTCTTTACAACTCTGTAAACCAAAGACTCTAAATCGAACAGATGTTACTGGATTTGGCTAAGAGATGTATATGTGGAATGTGAAAGCTTTGTATCCCTGAAAAAGACATTGGAAATAGATAGAGAGAAGAGTGAATGAGTGATTTGAAATAAAAAATTCTCTTCTATTTATAGGTGTTTTTAAGGACCGAACTCGGGCAGAGTTCGGGAGAGTTCGGATGCGACAATCTCGCAGACGAACGTTGTATGCAGATTTGGAGGCAACTGATATTTGAATTTGAGTAGAGCGAATTCGGACCGAACTTGGCCTGAGTTCTGTCTGAGTTTTGTCAATTCAGAACATAGACATTGGGACCAAATTTGCGTAGTGTTTGTGGCTTTTTGGATAAGTGGAGCTAAGATAAATGGGTAGGCATTTTAGATAAGTGGACTGTAGATGACCTAAGCTAGTAATAACCGATCGATTTTACGTTTTATGTCCTAGACTCAATAAACAATAAAATACATAATAAAATGTAAAATGACTCGATCTGATTCCGATTTATTTTGCTTTTGGATGACGACTTGAATGCATGTTATAGATGCAGCACGCACTTCGATATTGATTTCACTTGTTCTGAAATATTAGCAGCAGTTCGTATATTTTGTGTATCAACTTAAGTTATCGTTGATTATCAAAATCAGGTGTGACCATTAGGCAATGGGACAACAGCTGATGGATGAAAGTATTTTGTATCTTTACAAAATTTTAAAAATGATGAATACTTTTTATGTTGTTGGGTACATTTGAATTTTGATATTACTCTAGAGGTAATATGGACGTAGGAAAAGATTATGACTGTGTGGACACAACCTTTTATCTGTAACATGCTTAGTTTGAGCGTAGGCAATAGATACGAAAATTAATCTTTATCAGAGTTAATATGGACATGATAGATGTTATAGCAGGCCTATTATCTCTGGTATACCAGATTAGGTAAAGATGAAGATGTAGAATTTGATCACTAGTAGAGATAATATGGACATGATAGATGATAAGTGGACCTATTATCTTTGGCATACCTAATTAGGTATAGATAATAGATATATAAATTGGAAACTGATCACTATTAGAGGTAATATGGACATAATAGATGATAATTGGACCTATTACTTCTGATGCCCTCGACTGTATGCAAGTAATAGGTGATGATCAGAAACTATGTCAGAGGTAATATGGACTTGATAGTCGTTCTTGGATAAATTCGCTCAGAGGTAATATGGACTTGGCTAATTAATGAAATTCTATAGAGAGAGTTGATGGTATAGAATATTTTGACAGTAATAGGGACATGAATATTCTCTTAGAGTAAATTTGCTCAGAGATAATGTGGACATGTAAAATTCATGACTCTCTATAAAAGATAAGTGTCATAGAATAATTCAGACGTATTATGGACATGATTATTCTTCTAACAAATATATTATTCCGAGTCCGACTGGGGAATTGAAATAATATGTATTTAAAGCAACTTGGCTATAATGATGGCTTTACAAATTTGGAGAGTTTGTTTAACAAATTTCATACAAGAAGGTTTCGTAAGAACTGAAAGTGATACCACTGAGGAATTTGTGAGGACCCATTATTTGTAACTTATCCAGAGTTACTGGATAAAATAATAGTTCGAGGTAAAATAGGTGTTAAAATGTATGATATTCATTACTCCAAATGAAGATGTAAACATTGTACAAAACTTGCTGGGGTATACAAGGTAATGTCCATTGTGAATTAGACATAGTACTTTTTCAAAAAAATTCTATTAATAGGCATCATCAACAAATCTCTATTAGGCTTTGCTAGCATGTATGCTCTATTTGAATACACCGATTCAACAAAAGAAGACCTTTCCATTTAGCAATGAATTTTCTTTTGCTTTTATTTGCCATAACCATAGGCCTTCTTACTGAAAGAACTAGGTCGTCGACCTGAAAACGGCATTAGTCATTTCTTATCAAGTGCTTCTAATTCCTGTAATCGTGGACGATCATCATCTTCAGTTGTTAATTCATTGGATAAAGCAATTCGGTTAGACGAGATTTGAATGTTCAGAGAAATAACTATTTCACTTCCGTAGACCAAAGAAAACGACATTGTACTAGTAGGAGTCCGTACTGTAGTGCGATAGCCCAAAGACATTCATCATGTTTCTCATTCCAATTATGTTTATTAGATGAAACGAGCTTCTTGAGTAACTTGATAATAGTTTTGTTGAAGGCTTCAGCCAGACTATTAGTTGCGAGATTGTAGGCTGTAGAGCCCACAATCTGGATCTGGTTCTTCTCACAAAATTGATGGAATTCATTGCTCACAAATTATGGGCCATTGTCACGAACAATCCTTCGGAGAAATCTGAAATGATAGATCACATGATGTTTAATGAAACTGATGAAATTAGACATTTTTACTTCAACAAGTGGTATAGCTTCTGCCCATCTTGAAAAGTAGTCAGCTATAGCCAGAATAAATCAGTATCCCTTGGAGGAAGAAGGATTAATAGGTCTAATAATATCCATTTCCCACGCTTCGAAAGGCCAGGACGCAGTCGTTGGGTGCAGAAATTCTAAATGTTGATGTATGAAATCTACATGAATTTGGCAAGCTTTACTTTTTTTTGCATAATCTATAGCATCAGCTACTACAGTGGGCCAATAATACCACAACTGCCTTAACCGATCCTGTAATTTTGGATCAGGTTGATGGGCACCACAAGTACCATTATGAGCTTTAAAAAGGGCCTGTTTAGCTTCTTCTTCGGATAGACATCATAAAAGAAGTCCATCATATGATCTTCGATACAGCCTTTTAGTAGCTGCATCATAAAAGAAACGAAGAGAATGTCTCTTGATTGAAATATCTCCTTTTGGATCATCGAGAAGGGTTCCATAAACAACATATTCTTTAAATGGAAATCTCCAATCTTTTAAGTCGACATCCTTTTTGCTGAATAGCTTTAGTGAGCATCCAGAATATTCTTAGTACAGAACAATTATCGACCAATCACTATGATCGACTACTGGGTGTTGACTGGGGTAGTAAGTTTTGCTGTGGAACCTGCTAGCGCATCTGCTTCTATATTTTCTAACCAAGGTACAAATTCAATGAAGAACCAGGGGAAAGTAGTAGCTATTTTGAGAGTTGTTTGATAATATGGAACAAGATCTTCATGATGACACGTATTCTCCTCGAACTTGACTGACTTTCAACTTGGAGTTGCCATAGGATTCTTAATAATCTACCCCTAACGGTTTAGCTAGCTGGAGTCCAATAAGTAGAGCATTATATTGTGCAACATTATCGGAATAAGGCTCCATATTAGAATAAGCACGATCGATGAATAGATTATCAGGATATAGCAACACTACCCCTACTCCTGCCACGATGTTGCCTTTAAGACCCGTTCTTGAAGCTCCGTCGAAAAACAACTTCCAAATAGACACTTCCATTGTCGTATTAGATTCCAATACTTCATCCGAAATTACATCGTATAGTATAGACGTTTATGCTATCGGGTGCGCATCTAGGAAATCAGCTAGAGCTTGACCTTTCACTGCCTTCTGGGGTACATAAACCATATCGTAGGGAGATAATAACATTGACCAAGTAGCCAAGCGAGAGTTGAGTGCACTTGGTTTGGTCATTAGGACCCTTAAAGGATTAACCATAGATATAACATGGATAGTTTGTCCCATTATGTACTGACGCATCTTTTGGATTACAAAAATTAGGGCAAGACACTCCTTCTCAACAGGATTATATTTGTGCTTCTCACCGTTCATCATACGACTCAAGTAATAGATAGCTTGTTCATGTCCTTCGTTATTATTTTGAGCTAACAGTGCACCAAGAGAATGTTCCATTGCACGAACATATAGCAAGAACAGTTTGCCCACAACTGGAGCCACCAAAATTGGAGGATTGGTGAGATATCTTTTTATCTTTGAATGCTTGCTGACATTTTTAACCAAGACGAAAGAGACTCCTTTCTACATTAATTGAGTGAAAGATCAACATTACCCGGATAGATTTAAAATAAATCTTTGAATATAGGCCAACCCGCCTTATAAGGCACGAAGTTCTTTAATATTCTTTGGAGGTTCCATTTCTAGGATAGCTTGAACTTTGTCAGGGTCAATATGTATTGCCTTTGAAGTTATGACAATTCTTAGAAATTTGCACTGGAGACTCTAAGAATGACTTTGTAGGATTCATCTTGAGTTGGTGCATACGCATCAATTTGAGCACCGTTCTCAGATCTTGAAGGTGATCCTCCTTTGAACGACTTTTAATAGCGATGTCATCCACGTAGCATTCTACTATTTTTCGTAAATATTCGCAAAAGATTATGCTCATGGCTCATTGATATGTAGGTCCAGCGTTCTTTAAACTAAAGGACATCACCGTATAGAAGTATACCCCCAATGGTGTTCGAAATGATGTATGATTTTCATCAGCTGTAATTATTTTAATTTGATTATAACCGTAGAACCCATCCATGAAGGACATACATTCAAAGTGGCAAGTGTTATCAATCATAACATCTATGATTGGAAGAGGAAACTCATCCTTTGGACAAGCTTGTTTAAGGCCCCGATAATCTATGCATACCCTAATCTTTCCATTTTCTTCATGAACGGGGCAATATTAGCGACTTAGTCAGGATGTTCTTCTTCTCGAACAAAGCAACTATCTATAAGTTTCTTTACCTCGGTCACAATAGTCTCCATCATATTTGGATGGAACCGACGTTGTTGTTGTTTCACCCGTTTGGCATTTACAAGTATATTAAGATGATGCATTGCTATCTATATATCAAGCCAAGGAATATTTTCATAACACCAATCAAACACATCTATATATAATAAGCTTAAGAAGAGAATGTTTATCTTCATCCGCTTAGTTTTTGCTGATGAATATTGGTTTAGGCGATTCTGAATCACCTACATTAACTTGAACAACTTCATCTTCAGTAGGAGGTTCCCGTTGTTCAAACCGCATTTCCTATTGGGTCTAAAGCTTCTGAACCCAAGGCTCGACTCTAAAAGGTTCCATATAAAGATCATCATCCTCTGATTGATCACCAGATATCATGTAAGTTGAGAAAACATCTCTGAATATTGCTCCCACACTATAATCTGAATTCCATACTAAAGAATCAGAAGAATGAGAACATGTATCACTATCTACTTCATCTGATGCTTCTGGTGTAGTTGGAGGAGTTACATATCCTAACCCAGAATGAGTACGATGATAGTAGTCTTACGGTTTTCCTTTTGGAGTTAGGATACACAACGGCAAACGACAACCTTTGCTAAAATTGAGGCCTTGCTGACTATTCAAGTCATAGCCCATTCTTTGAATGATATTCTTTGCTTGAGGAGTGTATCGATACGGCTGCATTCTACCGGTATCTGGTTCGGGATTATCGAGCAAAGCTTCTTCAGGCACCTCGGCTTGGCCAAAAATGATCGGTGTTTCACCAATCAACCTAGCCGATACTTCAAGGTAAGAATCCTCATACGACAGACATGAAGTACTACTTTTATAAGAAATAGACAGGTAGTGACAACTTTGTATCCGTGATAAGTGAACACAAATAGTCTAGAGTTAATAGGCCAGTCGTAGGGACATCAAAATAATCAAAAGCAGAACCTCTTTCATTAGGTATGTACATGATTTTTTCTTCTGTGAAAATATCCTCGAGAAGTTTGATACATGGAGGTTTATTTACAACGTCTTCTTCGGCATCGATGGCGGCATGAGTCAGATCGATCACAAAGGACTCATTCGGTTGAACTGGATGCTTGCTTCGATGAAGATCAACAACAAATGATTCATCTTTCTTAGTCCTCAGGTCAATGACCAATGGTTTCTCTTTCTTTGTCCTCAGATAAAATACTAAGGGTTCCTCTGTCTTGATGTTCATTTTCTTCTTGCATAAGTCAACAACAAAAGGTGTACCACCCCCTGAATAAATCTCTTGTGAAGTTCTAGTAGGCTCCTTCCACATAGGACCTTCCAAGTATATTGCCATGGGCTCTTCGACCGGCTCCTTCCAAACAGGGCCTTTCAAGTATATGGCCAGAGGTTCTTCTACATTTTGATCATGCTTCTTTTACCTCGTCTTTAGCATCTTCTTCTTTTTCCAAAACCAGATGTGATGGTTCATCGTCAGAGGGTCTCTGATCTAAAGGTTTATACAGCCTTGCATCAGAGAAGTAGACCTCAACCCCCTGGAAAGGATCGACGTCTATAAATTTTGTATACATTACTCCTTCTTCGTTCATATATTTGAAGCACTGATGAAGAGTAGATGGTACTAGAACATTGTCATGTATCCATGGCCATCCTAGCAACAAATTGTAGAAGACATTGGCGTCAATCACATAACATGTGACTTTAGTCCGAAGATTTCTAATCTGACACTTGAGACGAATTTTTCCTAGAGATGGTAGTGGAAATAGGTGACAACTTGTGCATTGGAATTTCCAACACCTAAAGCAAACTTTAGAAAATCATACTAACTAATGAGCCTGGATCAATTTGAATGCGATCCACTTTACAAGTCCTGATATACCATGTATAGTATAAGGGTCTATCATGTCGATTATTCTTCAAGAACATATCTCCTTGAGTGAAGGTGATGTTGGAAATTTTATCTGATACACTGTGACAATGAGGACAAATCATTGGATTATCAAGTTCTGCTATCTGAGACAAATATGAATCTGCATGCTGTAATGCTTCCTACCTCCCGTGTATCTTTGGAGAGACGAAGTAACTCAAAAATAGACAGTCGAGCTGGGGTATTGGCAACTTGTGCCAATATACCAAAATTGAAAGGTTTATCAAGTTCGAGTGGATTAGTTTTCTTCAAGGACTTGTCAAACCTCACTTCTTTCTGTTTTGTTTTTTCTCTGGGGTCTGCTTTGTTGGTCTTGTTTCAGATGGAGCCAAAATAGCATGTGGATTAGGAGCAGGGGCTGTAGTAAAAGCATCACCCTATTGCACTTGATTGGAGGCACGTAGATATGCCTTTTCAGATCTCGTTTCTCCGACTAGAGCTTCATTGACCAAATTGCATGACCTACTCTTCTTCTTGCTCTGATTCTTAGAAGTAAACGAAGTAAATTTTGGATCCATATCTTCATGATGATCGGGATAGATCCACATAATTTGACCATGCTGAGTAGGGAGGGGTACAAGTCCAGTTGTCAGATCACGAACCAGAGAAAGATTGACAACTTATAATATGGCTTTCAGTATCGGTACGACACAGTCTTGAACTTCAATCGTAGGGAAATTTCCAAATCGAAGGGAAATGAGATTTGCAAAAACCCATTTCTCATCAATATGCAATACAGTGGCCTTTGAATCCAACAATTGTTGAATAAGATTCTTTAATATATTGCAGGGTGATGCACGTACTGATGATAGAAGTAATATTTTGGATCATTGGCTCGCACTACATCCTCTCGCCTTCGAGGGGGAGGTAGTTGCAGTTATTTCCCTTCATAAGTACCTGGAATATCTAGCGTATGGGCTTCGTTGAAAGTGTAATGTGCCTTGGACTTGGAGCAACTGGAGCATTTTATTTGGGCTGAGAAGCAGTTGCGAAAACATATACTGTAAAGGACTCATTACTTTTGTTGGTTTCCCTGAAGTGTTATTACTCTAGGACGCTTCCCTTTATTTTCAAGCGATTTCACCCAATCAAATGCAAAACCTGAACAAATTCTCCAACCTTCTCGGCAGCAACGATAAAGGTTGGCTAGTCATTATAATCTTCAGGGCTAGTGCAGAATTTGACTGTGGGTAAGAAGATACCCCTTCAGGTATCAATCAACACCGATTAAGGAGTTCTGGGATGTAACTTCATTGACAATCCCCTGAGCTGTTCAATGAATTCATGGGCCGGCTCTTTGTTCTCTTGCTTTGTCGTAATGAGCTTTGACATGGAGACGTCACCTGTCCCGTCATAGAATCTAGTAAGAAATAATTTCTCCAAGTCTTTAAAGGTTCTAATACAATCATCAGGAAGATCGCAAGACCATTCATGGCTACTTCTTTCAAGGTACCAATGAACAATTTAGACCAATGTGCATAATTCTTTGGTATGTGAATGGTCTGGGAGTAAAAAATGTCAAATGTTGTCTTGGTGAGCCTGTTCCATCATAAGGAATCAGATATTGGAGCTTGTACTTTGGATAAAAAAACCACTCCATCCTATTTGATGGTTAAGGGCATGACATTCCCAAATGATGGAGTTCCTCTGTTGAAGTCATATCATCTAGCCCGATGTTGATGCCTCGAATAGGTCCCAAAGCATCAATGGGCTGATTTGCAGAGGATGACTGTATGATAGTTGGTCGTGTCTGTTGTAATACAAGCTAGAGACATTTTCAACTATCGGTGATAGATTAGGATTCAATGACACGCCAATTGTATCTTGATCAACAGGAGATCGAGTCGATGGATGAGGTTGATGCAGAGTTGTTTACAGGTTCATGATTGTTTGCATCTGCTACATCATTGCCAAAACATTTTGTAGCATGTTCTCTAGATTATCAATTCTCTGTCGATCACCACTACCACCTTTTTCATTACCAGTCACATACACAGATGTCGTCTATATGGAGACGTATGCAAGGAAGCATTACTAGAACTAGTACTGCTCGACCATGACTGTGAAACTGCATCATCTATTTCTAAAGTTTGAGGTACTCTATCACCAGACTGAGATGTAGAACGATTAAAACTAAGAGAGTGTTAACCCCAGTATTATCTTGTTCAGGAACCTGGAGTACACCAGAAGAATGTCGAGATCGGAAACGGGTTCCTTGATATACACCTTCGGGTGAAGGGCTTCTATGACCTCTTTTGGATAAAGAGGATGAAGGTGCTTGATCACCACCTTGACTGGATGTTGCATAGACCGAGGCCTCTTGTAACTCATTTTCATTGTCCGAAAGTTGTCGTCCAAGACACGACAAATCTGGAGAGCTTGGTCGCAATCTTGTGAAGACAAATTGCCTAATAGGTTGATCAACTTTCTTTGAGTAGCAACAATTGATAACAATCTCTACACAAGAATATCTTTGATATGACATAACTGTGTTTGATGACACCTCTATCGATTTACGCTTATGTCGAAGCATATCACGCAAATGCACAGAAGGGTGTATGACCTCATTTCTCTTTTTATGCGGCTGGACAGAGTCTGTGCATAGAAATGTTGGTTTTTGAACTCGTCGACCTATTTTATATACACGGGAAATCCCGATACTTAGGTCTCGAGATGTTTTATCATGTGGACTCATTTTAGGTACATTATGAAGCAACGTACATGAGTCCACAGCATGTGGAAGAGAGGTGAATGGCAAGCTGGGGCGCATAGGTTTTAGCTTGTATAGCTTTCCATCACTAGCAAGCATAATACAGAGAGTCACATGAACTGGGCCTTCTTCATGATGCATCGAATCTGACAAAAACGTCTGTGGAAGACTGACTTCTTAACTCCAGTTACGCGTCTAGAGTTCTGTATTGAGGCTGAACTCTCATCTCAATTCACCAAGTGTGAGGCAAAAATTCCAACATTTGAATCTTTGGCATCATAGTATTTTCCTCTGTCAAAACTCAAATGTTGTGCATTCTTGCTGCCTAAGCTGGAGCAAGTAGTTCTGTTACAGATGTTAGCCTTCCTCTTGGACGCATGATTGACATGCATCTTTTTGGTATTCTTTTTCTTGTAAGAAACACAGGGCCTAGTTGATAGCTCTTTGGTAGAGTATTTTCTAGACGCATGGTGTATATCATGCGTCTCAACAGCAGAAACATCTTTAAACAACATTGTGGCTAGTATTTAGCCATGCACCTATGAATAGTTATTTTGGTCCAAAGTGGCCAAAGCTTTTCTTTTGCCATCAGCGGCGTTAGGAAGAGGGGAGAGAGACTTTAGGATCCAAGCCTTACGAACACACTTGGCTTTCTGCCTCTTGGCGGCCGAAGCATAGTCTTTGCCCAACAACATCACTTCATATGCTTGCTGGCCGAATTACACAACCAACATTTTCTCAACTGAACCTAGCTTAGTCACATCAGATTGTGCTACCACTTTCTCGTCGGTGGAGAAAGTCGTCCCCAACAAAGTCGCTATTTTTCAATGTTGTAAATTTCGCTAGGCGGGTTCGGTGCGCCAAAGGGGCGCCTAGCGCCTAGGCCGCCTAGGCGCCGCCTAGGCGGCGAGCTGATTTTTTTTTAAAGTTTAATGTATATGTTACTTCTATATATATTATCTATATGTAAATAGACACACATAGACAAGTTTGACACTTGGTTAGCACACTGAGTATTAAAGTCGGTTGTTGGGGGAGGTGGGGTCACATGTTCGAGTCACAGGTCTTTTTTATTTTTTCTTTTTAGCAGCTGCTCATAAATACACAACTCATCAAAAATCTTATTCTTTTAATTTCCCCCTCTCCTCTGAGTCCTCTCCTCTCCTCTCCTCATGTTTGAAGCAGAAGAAGAAGAAGAAGAATAAGCAGCAGCAGGAGGACACAGCAGCAGCAGCAGCAGCAGGAGGACTCAGCAGCAGCAGCAGCAGCAGCAGAAGAAGAAGAAGAAGCAGAACAAGAAGAAGAAGAAGCAGCAGCAGGAGCAGGAGGACTCAGCAGCAGCAGCAGGTTTTTTTTTTTTTTTTTTTTTTGATTTTTTTGAAATTTCAAATTTCAAATTTTGGATTTTCAGATCTGAATTTTTTGTTTTTTTCAAAAATTTTGGCCGCCTAGGAGCGCCTAGGGCCGCGTAAGGCCGCCTAGGGCCGCCTACTGCCGCCTACCGCCTAGGCCGGCCGCCTAGGGGGTTTCCGGTGCGGCCGGAGGCCGCCTAGCGCCTAGGCGCCGCCTAGGCGGCCGCCTAGGCCGCATTTTAGGACACTGCTATTTTTGTTTCAACACAAAAAGAGTCCAAGAAACGTAGGCTGCGTTTGGATAGCCTTTTAAATGTTGTTTTCTGCTTTTAAACGCAGCTACTGTAGCAAAACGCGTTTGGATGTTTACATCCGAAAAACTCTACTATGAAATCTGCTCTCCCAAATCAGTGTTTAAACGCTGTTTTCGGAGTACAGTAAAAACCTGTTTTCTCAAATCAGTTTTGTGAAAATTGTGGGACCCACTCCCCACCAACCCACCCCCACCTTTCTCTCTCCTCCAAGAAAACATGATTTCTCAAATTGGGGTAGAAGAGGAGCGATGGGTTGTGGCCAGGAGAACCCTCTCTTCCGAAGAGGAGCCATGGGCGGCGGCCAGGAGAACCCCGGCCGGCCCCTCGCCGACTCCTTCCTCCCTCCATATGCGGCGACCAGAGGAGCCATAGGCGGCGGCGGCCAGGAGAACCCCGGCCGGCCCCTCGCCCACTCCTTCCTCCCTCCATGTGCGGCGATCAGAGGAGCCATAGGCGGCGGCGGCCAGGAGAACCCCGGCCGGCCCCTCGCCCACTCCTTCCTCCCTCCATGGGCGGCGACCAGAGGAGCCATAGGCGGCGGCGGCCAGGAGAACCCCGGCCGGCCCCTCGCCGACTCCTTCCTCCCTCCATGTGCGGCGGCCAGAGGAGCCATAGGCGGCGGCGGCGGCCCCTCGCCGACTCCTTCCTCCCTCGATCTCGAGCTTGGCCACAGTTAGACGGGACACAGTATAATATGGACACAACAAAAATTTGGACACAGTTAGACGGGACACAGTATAATATGGACACAACAAAAAAAAATTACTTTCTAAAAATATTTTACCAAACAAAATTTTTATTTTTTGTTTTAAAAAACGTTTTCTAAATGAAACTAACCAAACGCAAACTCAGAATCTTTATACTCAGAAAACAGTTTTATAACTTACTCTCAGAAAACTATTTTCAGGAAAAAATTTCAGAAAACATATCCAAACGGACCCGTAGTATCTTTTGTACTTTTGTAAAGAAATAGTATAATGAGAATATTAAACAAGAATTCTGAGTACAATAAAATCTAAAAATTAGGGCGATGGACATTAAGTCTACTTCGACTTCTTTACTCCATTGACGATCTGATGCAAAAGTTGATAAAGCTTGGTGGTTAATGAACTCTCGGTAGCAAGGAAAACTTTATCACTGAATGCTCTCACTTTCTCTCTGAAAGTTCTTAGCGAAGAAGCAGTATACGTAGTCTCTCCTTGTCCCTGTGTTCTGTGTGTTCTTACAAAAGGAAGAAATTACGCACTATTTATATCTTTTCTTTATTGGAGTAGC
This sequence comes from Iris pallida, assembly GCA_029216955.1. Taxonomy (NCBI): domain Eukaryota; kingdom Viridiplantae; phylum Streptophyta; class Magnoliopsida; order Asparagales; family Iridaceae; genus Iris; species Iris pallida. The sequence goes on along the minus strand of JANAVB010037419.1, from coordinate 15,951,194 downwards.
CATGTGCATATGTGCAGAAAATACACCGTCTTCTGCCTCAAAGACGAATGAAACTGGGTAGGCGTTTGAGCCTTAGGGGTTAATGGAGAGTGAACGTGTTCGAGAATCATGTATAGCTTGCCACATATTTTGAGATATGCTGTACGAAGCACTGTCATGTCAGCACACGATTTGTTTAATGTAGATCAGCTATGCGCCAAATATTGTTCGACGTATAATCCCTAGTTGCTTACTACAAGTAATAATTTTTTTTGAGTAACTATGTGTCAGTCAACACTTGAATGCATAACTTTTCAATTGATTACTGCAAAATATTGTTCTCGAAGTAGACGCATACAACTACTTCCTTTACAGCTGGAAAAGTGTAATGATGAAGGTGGGATGGTTACTCACATCTTCCTTGAAGTAAGAACACTGCACACTGCCCAAGGTTTGTCCTTTCATACAAGAGATAAAAATACGTCATGCATCAAGTGGACCATGGGTCTCTCTGACTCATCTTCGAGTATGCGTCTCATAACACTCACATTGCTTTAGAAACCGTTTAACTCTGGATCATGTAAATTTTAGGCACATGAAATCTATGTGCCTATTTTTTAGTATTTTTCATGCTTCTAAGCATCGATACCTGCCACTGCACTATTTGATTCAGGGGCCACCTTGCCTTTTATATCTAGTAGTTTTGTAGCAATGTATAGAGTAGCTACCTCGCCCTTACCTAAGACTTGAAAGATTCTTACAAGGGGAGTTATGGTGCTGGCCACTAGTACATGTCGAACTTATTCTGTGGTAGTGTGTGGAAAGGAGATGAATGTACAATTTTTGGTAATTCTAATGCCAAATTTTGATGTAGTATTAGGGATGGACTGGTTGAGCCAATACTATGCTGTGTTATATTGCCATAAAGGGAGTATTATCTTTAGACCGCCATGTCGTCCAGAGTTTGAATTCATACGAGGGACCATTGAGACGGGAGTAGGGGCAGCAGTCGAAGCTTTCATGTCCATAGAGGTAGCACCGCCGCCTATTGTTGAAGACTTCATAGATGTATTTCAAAGGACTTTCCAGGTCTACCACCTGACAGATAAGTAGATTTTAGTATTGAGTTAGTGCCAGCAGCAGCATCGAATTTTCTAATCTGTACCGCTTGGCAAAGAAAGAGTTGGATGAAATAAAGGTTTAGTTAGAAGAGTTGCAGACCAAGGGCTTCATTCGACAAAGTGCATCACCTTGGGGGGCTCCGGTGTTATTTGTGCCAAAGAAGAATGGGTTAGTACGCATGTGCATTGACTATCGAACACTGAACGCATTAACCAACAAGAACAAGTACCCACTGCCCCGGGTTGATGACTTGTTCGACGAGCTGGCCGAAGCGAAGGTGTTTTCGAAGATTTATTTGAGGTCGGGATATCACCAAGTGAAGGTGCGTAGAGAAGATAATCTGAAGATAACATTCAGGACTCGTTATGGTCATTATAGGTTCTTGGTAATGCCTTTCATATTGACGAATGTGCCAGCATTGCTCATTAATGAATAGAGTGATCCACCAATACTTGGATTAGTTCTTGGTTGTTTTTATTGATGACATTTTGGTGTACTTGAAGAGGCAGAAGGAGCATGAGCAGCATTTGAGGATTGTTTTAGAGATACCGAGGAGTGAGAGGCTCTATGCTAAATTAGGCAAATGCGAGTTCTTCTTGGACCATGTTTCTTTCCATGGACACGTTGTTTCGGGAGAAGGTATTTCAGTAGTCCCAGCCAAGATATCTTCAATAGAGACGTGGCCTGTTTCGACCAACGCATCTGAGGTTAGAAGTTTTCTTGGGCTTGCCGGGTATTACCAGAGGTTTGTAGAAAACTTCACGAGGATTGTGAAACCGATGACTCGATTGACCGACAAGGAGTAGTAGTTTGTGTGGACTGAGGAGTGCTAGACGACATTTGATGAGTTGAAAAATGCACCTGACCACTGCACCCATTTTGACGATTCCGTCTGGACCCGGAGGGTTTGTGATCTATAGCGATGCTTACAGGAAAGGATTGGAATGCTTATTGATGTAGCATAGGAAGGTTGTTGTCTATGCTTTAAGGCAATTAAAGACTCATGAGAAGAAATATCCTACTCACGACTTGGATCTTGCCGTAGTGATCTTTGTACTAATGCTTTGGAGGCATTATTTGTATGCGGAGTGAGTGAAGATCTATACAGATCATAAGAGCTTGAAGTATGTCTTCACTCAGAAGGACTTGAATATAAGACATAGAAGATGGTTGGAATTGATGAAGGATTGCGAGATTGACTTGCAGTATCATCCAGTGAAGGCAAATGTAGTAGCCGATGTTTTGATTAGGTGGTTTATGGCATTTTTCTTCACTATTCAGCCGCAATTATTGAAGGATTTACAAAAGTTGGGATAGAAGTTATATTGCCAGGAGTAGACGGGGAATTGGCGAGTCTTCAGGTGCAGTCGTCATTGGTCGAGAGGATCAAGACCGCATTGCCGATAGGTGCGATATTTCAGAGACTTCGACAGTGGACTGAGGCCGGTATGCACACTGGATTGCGTAATTATAAGGACGGGATCTTGAGGTGTGGAGATTGCCTCTATGTTTCGAATGGAGAACTTTGGAGGAGTTGATGACCCTCTATTGTGTTCTGATCCCCCTGCCAACCTTAAATTTTGATGATGAAATTTCTTTAAGGAGGGAATATTTGTAACCTCCGTTAAACGAAATTGGATTTTTCCCAAATTCTTGTATATTCTTTTATTTCCCGAGTTACCTTGGAACTTTGGAAATAGTGAATATGATATATATATATATATATATATATATATATATATATATATATATATATATATATATATATATATATATATATATCAACCGCAATATTTTAACGGAACTTTACTGATCTTTTAGTTTTGCAAAACGATAGTAAATGGGAGTTACCCTTAAAATAAATTTCTCGTCTATATTTATGATTTTTATAAAATATAGATATTATTTTTATATAAGGAAACATTTATCGAGTTATGATTTACAAAAAATATATTGTTTACTAATTAACTATTTCTGATATCTAAATTATAATTAACTAGTGATTAATTGGTATTACTTAGCTAATTAAATTAAACGGATAGTAATAATGTTAGCGGTTAGCAATTAGGGTTAGTAATTAGCATTTTCACTAATTTTTTATTTCTATTACATTTACATTGAGCCTTTTAGGGTTTCCCCTCCTACCCTATATATTGCACTCTTCCCCCAAAAAGTTATATCTCAGAAATTTCTCTAAACCTATAGAATTCCCCCTAGCAGCCGCCAGCCTCCCCCAAGAGTTCCTGTAACTCCCGACCATCCCCAACCCGACCAACCATCAGTGCCATTACAATCACCATCATTGCAGCCATCACCTCCGGCCAATGCCGACCTCCAACGCCTCCTTTTCCATTGCTACCACTACTACCACCTGTCCACACACTACTCCTGACTCAGCCTCCTCCCCGACCATTCCTAACCCGATCTAAGCCAACCACCACCTCCCTCTTCCATTCCAGCCTAGCCAACACCACAACGGGAACCCAACACTACCAACACTCAAGCCCTCGGCCATCCACCACTGTCGCCATAGCCAGTGGCCGCCAAACATATTTAATCAACCACCACCACCACCACATCATAGAAAGAAATAAAGAAGAAATAAATTAACCACAACCATCACAGCCCTCACCTTCAAGTCATGCTCGACTTCCGCCATGGCTCGCCACGAGCCGAGGTCAGTCCAATCTCCGCCACTCTCGAACCCTAGCTTCCAGTACTCCGCCTGCCGCCGAGACCCGCATCCACCACCACCACCTCGGTACCGTCGACGCGCCCCAGCCCGAGCCACCGCCCTAGCGCTGACGAGTCTCCGGCCACTTCCGCGTCTGGTTGAGAGTTTTGCTCCGCCCCACCGGCCCGAGCTACCGGCACCGGCCCCGCTCTGGTACGGACCCCTCTCACCTAGAGCTGTGCACAATTAAGTCAAACCGACCAAATCGAACCAAGCCAAACCGAACCTATTGGTTTTAAACCGAATCGATGGTTCAGTTAGTTTGGTTTGACTTCAATTTTTTCAAAATCGACCAATTCGGTTCGGTTCACGGTTTTGTTATGCCAAAAATCGTCTAAACCGAACCGAACCGAACCAAATCCTTGTTAAATAATTAGGGTTGGCCTGTTGGGTATAGGTTCATTGGGTTGTACTATACCGGTTTGGTTCATTTATTCACATCACAGCCATTTATCAAGTAGAAGTTGAAAGAGCTCTCTCTCTCTCTCTAGTCTCAAAGAGGAGTGCTTGCGGCTCATATTCTTTTCTAATTGCTCCTGTGCACATGAAAGGGGCTTTTGGTTGAATGTATATAAAATTTTTTATATGTATAATTGACATTTTTTTCCACCTGCAAAGCACAAGTTGAATTGAAGCTGCTGAATTGTATTTACTGTTGCAAAGTACAAGTTGACTGAGGTTTCACAAAAAAAGAGAGCATACAGTCTATTTTTTATGTGATCAATACCGACCAAGTCGAACCGATCCAAACCGAACCAAGTCGGTCGGTTTCAAAACCGAACCGACCATTTGGTTGGTTTGGTTCGGTTTTGTTTATTTTCAAACCGATTAACTTTGGTTCGACTTCGGTTGGGACCAAATAGGTCGACCACCGACCGATGCACACCCCTACTCTCACCCGATCTCCTTTTTCTCCCTCGATGTCTTCATTTGGGATTTTTATGATTGGAATTAGTTTGGGATGGGAAGAGGAGAATGGAATGAGCAGACTCTCTCTCTCCCCTTCAATGTATTTGAGATGAGTGCTTTATGAGCACAATGAACTGTTGTTCTCATTGCTATGTTCACTTGATTCCTTTCTTTTTTTGGTTTGGTTGGTTCTACTATATTGAATGGGATTTTTGGTCATTCAACCGAGAGAGAGAGAATATTTTTAGCAGTATAATATATAGTTATACTTAGGCCTCGTTTGGTTCACGGATTTAAGGATTGTTCCTTTCTTTTGTTTGGTAGCCACAAACTTGGGAATCAATTTCCTGACAAGAGGAAAAATGGGAAGGATATGGTTCCACTCATGACCCATGGGATTGATTTTCCCTCCTCCTTTCCCAACATTTATTACAAAAAATTAGGACAAAACTAACCATGTGTTATTGCTTATTTTACCATTAACTTCTCATATTCTGGGTCCCCTTTGGATTTTCATAATGTCATTTTTATTTTAAAAGGTAAGGATATTATTGGAACATTGATATATTTTTGCTTTCCTTTCCTGCACCAACCAAACATTGGAAAGGAAATCAAATGGTCTTTCCTAGGTGATTTTCTTGTTTTACCAAACAACGGAAAGAAAATGTGACAGGAATTCTACTTTCCCATTCCCATGGAAAGTACAAGGGAATCAATTTTCCTTCCGTGAACCAAACGAGGCCTTACTGTGCCATCCTTGTATTCGTATATTATACACATTCCAGTATTTTATGTATAACTAGATATATTGTTATAATTGTTAAATATCTTTAGGCATTGTCTATATATAAACTATTTTATTAAATAGATATATGATAAATAATTTCATGGAGGGTTTCAAGCCTTACTTCAATTTCCAAATTTGAGTTAGAATCTGAAATAGTATTATCTAATTAAAGTATATATATTCCTATGTGTATTTATTTTTATGTATTTTTCAAAACGTAAATAAATGTGTAAGCATTATATTTTATTAGTGTTGGTGTTATTAATAGTAATGTTTATTTGGATTTTATAAAAACATATATATGATACTTCTAAAATATTATTACTAAGTTTTGACCTAAAAACCCTATTTCAAAATGAGAGTCTGAGTACTAAAATAATTTTTGGGTCTCCAAAATATTATCTAAAAATAGTTTGTTATGAAGTATTGTTTCTAAACGTTTAAATATATATCTAAGATAGTTAAGTATGTATTTAATGTCGTTTTTCCTTAAAATCATTAATCACGACTATAATAGTCGTTTCCTATTTTTTACTCGATAAGCATGCCAAAATCTGATTTTTGGCTTCTATATACCAAACTGCACATGGTTTTGGGTGCAGCCCAAAGAGCTACTGCTCTGTTTTAATAACATAGAGAGAGATTTAAGAGAGAAAACAGAACGAGAGAGGGAGAGTGTGAACGAGCGAGGGAAAGAGACAGACAGAGTGAGAGAGAGAAAGGCTCGAGAGAGTGGGAGAGGTGAAGAGAGGAGTTCGAGAGAGGAGGCCGACAGAGGCTCACCAAGGAGGCGGTGGTGCGGCCTAGTAGCGGTGGGCAGTTGGATTGAGCGGCAGGGGCGAAGGCGCTGTGTCACGCCCCGCTCCCGTAGGAGCGATCGTCCTCGCTAAGGCGAGATGCCGCACGAACCTAGATTGCGCTCGTGCAAGGTGGGTTCCATAATGGCCGATTTCAGCGGTTGCGACGGGGTCGTCGCACAGAAGTCCTAAGCAGAGACATTGAATAATAGCAGCGAAAATTATAACAAAACACAAATTATTCAAAACTAGCTCTTTATTGATATTAAAGCAAAGGTTACAAGGGCGCAAGACCAAGATTACAAGTCACTCAAGCTCACTCTTCTTACATTACAAGTCACTCAACTCTCTCTCATCTCTCAATACATATCTTGAGCCAGCGGATGCTTTGGAAGGCGACGTCCATACATTATGTCCCGTATAAGTCTTTACTCCATGCGGCCGCACGCTTCGAATTGCCAAGGAACTCCGTGCCTCGACGCATCAAAGCGAGCTCCGCGCCACGAGCTTCTACCTGTGCCTGCACATGTAAACTATGTGGGTGTCAGTACTCAACTGTACTGGTAGAATGAGCTCCTCGCCCACCCATACAAAACCGACACGTTTATTTACTTTGTGCAACATAGTCCCTTTATGATTGTCTTTCTACTCTTGCCTTAGGATCAGTTTTAGGACCGACGCCTTGGCCTATTTTGTGTCTCAAGACCATTCCGTGCTTGCAACAACAATGTTAACCTATCAAGTCGTGTTTGCCTTACGGGCCGAAATCAAAGACGCAACTACTCGGTGAGACTCCATTTCCATGTGACCGTGCTACAAATCCTTCGTGCCGTGCCTCGCAACTCAGGGTGACTAAACCATATCGCCGCCTCGCGGCCGTTTCTACTTCAATCACCAACTGACCCAATCAGGACTTGTGGACTAAATGTCACTCGACCGACTTTGCCTTGCGGCATCTCCTGACTTAAACTCAAGACAACTCAATCATAACTATGCAACTTATATGCCGACAACATAAGACTCGATGCCACATTTCGTGTCGAAGCACGTCGCCTACATTGCAACCAAATCTTAGGCCCAACATTGTGTTCAAACTATACACACACATTCAACTCGACTCCTTGATATAGTGCACTCAATACTCGACTCAATCCAAAGGCACACTCGCGGATTGGCCGCCCGTGCCGACTCATCTATATGAGGTCACTAGCATGACAAGCTATCTTGGACACATAGCTGGTATAGGATGGAGGACCGGTCATCGCAAGTAGCTAGCCCCGATGAGCGTCCACCGAATACTTGTCTTTCGGCTTAGCTATCCCGCTCACATTCACCCTAGTTTCCTCCTAGGCCGGAACGGTCCCGTGGCCCCGGATTGTCGTCCGAGGAAACAAATCGCCCTTGTCGACAAGTTGTCCAATGACCATGCAAGACTCGACTCAAACTGATGTCTCACACAGTCATCTTTCTTTCAGTGTTACCCTCTCTTTCAAAACCAATATCAAGACTTCTATCATTTGAGACCCCTCGACGATCGACGGTCGCGAGCATTCTTTCCATGTTACCATATCATTTCATTCAACTCATGAATGCCTATTCGATAGTCCTTTCTCCAAAACTCATTTAATCAACCGTGGTTCATCCCTTAAACACTAAGTCTGTTCATCGTGCCTCAAACCGACTTACGCTATGCGACGCTATCGCCCAAGTCATACTCTATATGACGGGCCCTGAGACCGTAAGACTATGTGGTTATACCCAACCGTAGAACTCGTAGGACCGTGCTTGCTACCACTCCGATAGCCGAACATAACTTGTCTGACTTAACCCACAACGACTCGACGAGCAAAGGCTGCGTCAAGCCTCGCATTGCGGAAATGTGTCGCGCATGCGTTCGACTTCTGAACGACCAAGTCATTTGGGTGCCTAGACATAAGTCATAAGCCGTGCAACGCAACTTAACTCATGGGGCAAGCCAAGGCTATGCCAAGCCTTGGACGATGGGACCGTGCATGCTTTATGAAGCATTCATGCGGGCGACGCCTATGACTTAGGCTACGTTCATATCTTCGCCAACTCAAACCAACTTTCCTTCTCCCAAACCATGGGACGAAGGATCGAGTGTCATTTTTAAAGCACAACGTGCACCAACTCTAAGACGGCCGTTGGACCTTTCCATATTCTAACTCAATTCGACCCATCGGGATTATTCCCTTATCTATGTGAATTTGCCTCTTTTATAATTAAGCCTACTTGTGCAAGTTGAAAACATGCGATTTATTATGTGAAGGCTAAGATGAGGCAAGTTCACCGAAACTACCCCACCTGAGCGAGCGGTCGTCTCGACCGAGTGATGTCTTCAAGTCGCCGTTGCATGCTAAGTCCGAACGCCGTCGGCATTTCGATTCCTCCGATTGACTGAGCGGGACGGGGCACTACATCATACACCACTCAGAAAAAGTTTCGTCCTTGAAACTGAGTACTTACTTATCGACTTTTTACTTGTTTCAACATCCTATGTTTGTCGCACATTTTTCTCCTATGCATTTCTCAAATCCGAGCCACGCTCGTGCTACCCTCAATCTCTTCTTCAAAACTCACGATCTCTAAATTCTCGACACTTTCCCATTCCTCAAGTTTTACTTGAATTCAACGTATCACTTAGTTTGGATAGTGCACGCATTCCAGGCGTCCCCAAAATACATGCGTTTCAACCAAGCCTTGTGATAGTGAATCCAATCCCATCTATCGATTCATCCACTCAATTTCGAAAAATCCATTGTACCTATGCTAACTCTCGCAACGTGGACATCTCGCCTAGCCGCTAGGCCATCTCTCCAGGCTAAAGTCAATTGTCAGTATTGGAATCATAGTTCCCAACAAAAATATCAATACTGACCCCATCCTAAGGTCAAACCAAAGTTGATAGTACGGGGTTTTCTACCAAGCTCACATCACTCCGATTTCTAAACTTCGGGCATAGATTTCCTACACACATTTCAACATTCGTCGCACGGGGTCCGAGTCATTCTGCAAAGCCATCCTACGATAAGTTCACTCAACCAAATCTTCAACATATCAATATCGCTCGTCTAACAAGCTATTTCGCATAGTCTATCTCTCCGAACACGTTCGAGATAGTTCGCCTATCAATCCTTCCAAGTCAAGTACGCTACGACACAATTCATCGCTAAACCATAATTCATATTTCATATTCCCTGAGTCATTCATCCCAATTCACGTATTCGATCATGAGGTTGTCTAGCTTAACAATATGTTGCGCCCCGATCTCATGCGATTCAGATTATCCACGGTGGGCATGAATCACCATGCATGCTCCCGCGGGATAGTCATCCTCATCGGGACGTAACTCTTGTGTTGTGTCTAGACTAATTCTTTCTCGATGCGTGGATTGGACCTACTCAATCCTCAAGTTTATTTCATTCATCAATCGCAAGTCCTACAAATCCTCAAATTCACCTTCGCATCAAGCCGACAAGTCGAGTCAATCAAAGTTGTCGCGTCCTGATTTTCTGAGTTCGATCATTCCCGCGACATGAATAACCATGTCCGCGCTCACGGGGAATAATCACCCCAAACCCGACACGACGCATGTGCGAGGCTGGAGTTGCGCTCGTACAAGACAAGATCGTCGACATTGTGGTTATCAACGTAACCATCAAGACATGATCACTTTCATCCAACATTCATCTCAATCAAAATCCTAAGTATAGTATCCGTCGGAACAATAACACTTGCACGACCGTGATTCGCCGAGTCAGAGTACCCCCGAGTTATAGCATATCGATCTTTGATACGCCTCAATACCATCGACGATATGCGTAACCTGATGTTCTTCCTTTTGCAACCAATTTCGAGTCGTGCGAATGATGCTATCGTCCGACTGGATAATCTCCTTGACATTCAAATTTAAGTTCGATCGTTATCCCTCGATTCATTCACAACCTCAAATTCCTCAAACCCAAATTCGCGTATTTTTCATCCCTCTATCTTAAGTCATCGACCAACGCATTTCCTCAATTCGCATTGTCCCTTTGCTAACTCAATCATCGAGCAACATTCAATCCAATCCTTAGAGTCATTCGCCTAACTTCAAAATCAAACCTTTCATGCACGCTATCTACCCATCGTGCTAACTTTCTCTATACGATCCACCTATCGATTTCCTCGATCAAGTCATCCATTCGTTATGCCTTAACTTTTCTTCGATTCAGTTTCACCTACGCAATCATCTTCGTGTTTCAACTCGCACAATCCTCAATCCCGTGCATGTTTCGTACGTGTCATTTCTAATTTGTTCAAATCCACTTATCAAACTTCAAGATAACTCACTCAATCGTACACGATCTATGGCTTTGCATATGTACGACGCTTGCTGATAGACTCATCGACACCCTGTATCCTCAATCGATCGACCATCATCCCTGAGGCTATCGCATACACCACTCAGGGATGAAGTCATTCAAAAAATCCTCAACTTATCATTCGATTCACAATTCTATCTCCTCGAATTTTCGTTCGAATAATTCCTTAAATTTTAAGCACGCTCACCTATATCGCATCGACGATAACATCGTCGTTCGATAGCACCCCTATCGATAATCATCCCATTTACTCAATCGAGTCTAACTCATTCTCGTCCAACACAATTCGAATCCCGCACTCGACTTTTCTAAGGTCGACGCGACTTTGGTGTATATGCCCAGCCCGACTTAGCCAACCGTGCTTACGCAAACCATCTTTTTATTTTATTAAAAAATGTTCTCCTACGTTTTGCAAAATAGATAGACTCATTGTATGGACATCCGTAGGACGTTTGAAAGAGAGCGCACCAACGATATCAACTTTGCGGAAGCAACATTTCAGAGTTTGCGGAAACAACGGAGTTAAAGAATTCAATCGATAGTCCAAGGACGTAAAGCCGTGCTCTGATACCATTATGTCACGCCCCGCTCCTGTAGGAGTGATCGTCCTCGCTAAAGCGTGATGCCGCACGAGCCTAGATTGCGCTCGTGCAAGGCGGGTTCCATAACGGCCGATTTCAGCGGCTGCGACGGGGTCGTCGCCCAGAAGTCCCAAGCAGAGACATTGAATAATAGCAGCAGAAATTATAACAAAACACAAATTATTCAAAACTAGCTCTTTATTGATATTGAAGCAAAGGTTACAAGGGCACAAGGCCAAGATTACAAGTCACTCAAGCTCACTCTTCTTACATTACAAGTCACTCAACTCTCTCTCATCTCTCAATACATATCTTGAGCCAGCGGATGCTTTGGAAGGCGACGTCCATACATTATATCCCGTATAAGTCTTTACTCCATGCGGCCGCACGCTTCGAATCGCCAAGGAACTCCGTGCCTCGACGCATCCAAGCGAGCTCCGTGCCACGAGCTTCTACCTGTGCCTGCACAAGTAAACTATGTGGGTGTCAGTACTCAACTGTACTGGTGGAATGAGCTCCTCGCCCACCCATACAAAACCGACACGTTCATTTACTTTGTGCAACATATTCCCTTTATGATTGTCTTTCTACTCTTGCCTTAGGATCAGTTTTAGGACCGATGCCTTGGCCTATTTTGTGTCTCAAGACCATCCCGTGCTTGCAACAACAATGTTAACCTATCAAGTCGTGTTTGCCTTACGGCCCGAAATCAAAGACGCAACTACTCGGTGAGACTCCATTTCCATGTGACCGTGCTACAAATCCTTCGTGCCGTGCCTCGCAACTCAGGGTGACTAAACCATATCGCCGCCTCGCGGCCCTTTCTACTTCAATAACCAACTGATCCAATCAGGACTTGTGGACTAAATGTCACTCGACCGACTTTGCCTTGCGGCATCTCCTGACTTAAACTCAAGACAACTCAATCATAGCTATGCAACTTATATGCCGATAACATAAGACTCGACGCCACATCTCGTGCCGAAGCACGTCGCCTACGTTGCAACCAAATCTTAGGCCCAACATTGTGTTCAAACTATACACACACATTCAACTCGACTCATTGATATAGTGCACTCAATACTCGACTCAATCCAAAGGCACACTCGCGGATTACCGCCCGTGCCGACTCATCTATATGAGGTCACTAGCATGACAAGCTATCTTGAACACATAGCTGGTATAGGATGGACCGGTCATCGCAAGTAGCTAGCCTCGATGAGCGTCCATTGAATACTTGCCTTTCGGCTCATCTATCCCGCTCACATTCACCCTCGGTTTTCTTCTAGGTCGGAACGGTCCCGTGGCCCCGGGCTGTCGTCCGAGGAAACAAATCGCCCTTGTCGACAAGTTGTCCAATGACCATGCAAGACTCGACTCAAACTGACGTCTCACACAGTCATCCTTCTTTCAGTGTTACCCTCTCTTTCAAAACCAATATCAAGACTTCTATCATTTGAGACCCCTCGACGACCGACGGTCGCGAGCATTCTTTCCATGTTACCATATCATTTCATTCAACTCATGAATGCCTATTCGATAGTCCTTTCTCCAAAACTCATTTAATCAACCGTGGTTCATCCCTTAAACACTAAGTCCGTACATCGTGCCTCAAACCGACTTACGTTCTACGCGACGCTATCGCCCAAGTCATACTCTATATGACGGGCCCTGAGACTGTAAGACTATGTGGTTATACCCAATCGTAGAACTCGTAGGACCGTGCTTGCTACCACTCCGATAGCCTAACATAACTTGCCTGACTTAACTCACAACGACTCGACGAGCAAAGGCTGCGTCAAGCCTCGCATTGCGGAAACGTGCCGCGCATGCGTTCGACTTCTGAACGACCAAGTCATTTGGGTGCCTAGACTTATGTCATAAGCCATACAATGCAACTTAACTCATGGGGCAAGCCAAGGCTATGCCAAGCCTTGGACGATGGGACCGTGAATGCTTTATGAAGCATTCATACGGGCGACGCCTATGACTTAGGCTACGTTCATATCTTTGCCAACTCAAACCAACTTTCCTTCTCCCTAGCCACGAGACGAAGGATCGAGTGTCATTTTCAAAGCACACCGTGCACCAACTTTAAGACGGCCGTTGGACCTTTCCATATTCTAACTCAATTCGACCCATCGGAATTATTTCCTTATCTATGTGAATTCGTCTCTTTTATAATTAAGCCTACTTGTGCAAGTTGAAAACATGCGATTTATTATGTGAAGGCTAAGATGAGGCAAGTTCACCGAAACTACCCCACCTGAGCGAGCGGCCGCCTCGACCGAGTGATGTCTTCAAATCGCCGTTGCATGCTAACGCCGTCGGCATTTCGATTTCTCCGATTGACTGAGCGAGACGGGGCACTACATGCTGCAGCATCGACGTGTGAAGGAGGGAGCCACTGGATCTGCGGAGATCGGCGATGAGCAGCGTAGATCTGAAGCTCGACCAGAGTTAGGCCGCTGTGGGAGGTGAAGCTAGGTGGTGGTGGCCGTGGTGATGGCGGCATGTCAGATTTGGATGGCCAGGATCGGTGGAGGGGGTGATGGTGGTTGTCGTGGAGGCGAGGCGCAGGTGGTGGGTCGAGTCAAGAAGGCAGGGAGGATGCTGCTGGGGGTGGCACTGTGTGGTGGTTTGTGGTGGCGGGTTGGTAGCTGAGGCAGGAAAGGGACTGAAGAGTAGGTGAGTGGTCAGGGATGAGGCGGTAGTTGATGGTTTGGTCGGGTAGAAGAGAGGAGGCCGAAGGTGGTTTGGGGCAGTGGGGCAGGGGAGCTGACGGTGGTATTGGGGATGATGGCAGTGAGGTGGTAGTAGTTGTTGCAGGAGGTGGTGGTGAAGTGTGCTGTGAGCAGAGGGAAAATGAGGATGGGGTGATGCTGGCAGTGAGTGGCCGGAGTGGCCTGGTCAGCCAAGGCCTGGGTAGAGGATAGAGAGTAGGAAACTTATGTAAATTATTGTAATAAAAATTTGTGTGAGTTTTTGGTAATTGGGAATGCCCCATTTATAGGTGTGCCATCATGGCAAGGCTTCGTAATTAATGAGAATATTAGGGGCGTGGTGTGGGTGAGGCAGCTAGAAGAAGCTTCTAAAGCTTTCTAGAAATAACTAATCATATGATTAGTTAGCCAATAAACTAGTTAGGATAATTGACCCATGTGCCATTGGTCATGGCTAAATTCATGGGCTTCAGTCCATTAGTGAATTTAGTCATGACTAAACAAATCATGGCCTTTAGATCGCGGCTAAATAATTTATGGCGCTAAAATATTTTCAAAAATTATGGGTTATAAATCTCAAGAATTAAAATTTTCAAAAACGAGGAATTACAAATCTACCCAACTTAAAAAAATTATCCTTGAAATTTGAAATGACATGACTTGGCATGATTCGAAAATAGAATAGAACCAAAATTTAGCACGACTAAAATTAGGATCGAGTATAGTACGATCAAATCATCTAGAAATGATCAAATTTAGAAACGTCATGGTTTAGCACGACTACAAGATTTTTGAATGACTTAATTTGGCATGATTAATTAGAATTGATCTACGAGTGAGGCTGAAATAAGAAGAAAAAAAGGGAAATATTTTAGGATCATGCTATTTCTAAAGGTTATCCAAGTCTAGCCATTATTCCTAAATTCACCAGTGGTATTCTAAGTGTCATATTTCCTATTAAAATCACACTTATGCAATTCTATATTCTTACCTCAGCACCAACGCTAGTTGGTTTAGTCTTAGTCTTCCCTCGGGGGCTGTCCTGGATTCTATGTTCAGTCGAACCACAGTGGAAGCACTGCATTCATTCTCCTTCTACAATTATGTCCAGTCTTCATGCAATAGGCACATGTAATCTGGTTTGGCTGATGGACCGGGGCTTGATCTTGGGGAGCCTTCTGACGCTTTGCCGGTCCAGGGTTGGTGTCCTTGCTCACATCACGGTCTTTCTTGGGTTTAGGATTTATGTCCACTTCTCTCTCTATGCCTTGAGAAACAGCTTGGATGTCTGCAAGGTCTTGGCCCCATTGATAATAACAAGGGTCATGATTTCCTTACCCAGCCTTGTCGGAATTTACGGGCTCGGGCAATTGGATCTTTAACCATGTAGTCTATAAAACGACTGAGTCTGCTAAATTCAAAGGCATACTCGTCAATAGTATGGTCGCCTTGCTTAAGGTAATGGAATTATATTTCCAAGGATTCTCTGGCAACGTCTGGATAGAATTTCTTCTTGAATTGGTCAAGTCAAGTTGGGTTCAGCTATCGGGTTCATTTCAGAACCAGGTTAGGGCTAAGTTAAGGAGTTGGAGTCTAGCAGCTTCAACTCTAAGTCCCTCAGGAAGTTAACAAACCCTCAAAATCCTTCCAATGTCTTCTAGCCATTCATCAGCATATAGTATGCCTTCAGTGCCCTTAAATTTCTAGGGCTCCATCTTCTTAAAATCTTATATATTTCCTTCCTTAGATGGAGAGGGAGGTCCTTGATTAGTCTGCTTGTCTCCAACAACTAATGACATAAGCTGAGCATTTTGTAAGCCCTCTTTCATGATAGCATTCTGCTCGCGCTGGGCCTCAGCCTGAACTCTTTGGGCTTCGATCATTCTATGAAGTAGCTCAAAGAGTTGTGCTCCTCCAAGGGATATGTCCTCAGGAATATGATTGATCCTAGGTGCTGGACGAGATGAAAGAGAATGATTTGTGTCGATTTCCTCAGGATTCTCGGGATGAGAGGATGACGATTCTTCGATAGGCATAACTTTCTTTCTCTTGGCTATTCTGAAGAGAAATGAGAAAGATATGAGATGATTTCAAGATGATGAGGAAATGATAAATTTTTAATAAAGTCAAAGAAATCATAGATATTCAAGAGTCAAGTTTAGAGTTTCCTAATCTGTGATTGAGCTTCCTAATCCTTAATTCATCTAGAATATTATAGGCCCGTAGTAGTACGACTAACCTAAGTATTACTACGACTTCGCAATAGTCGTGAAGACGCGACCTGTATTGGCCACCATAAAAACGTGTCACTACCCGCGCTCGCATGATATTCGGGTACGGGTGCGTGAGGCACGCCCAGCCTACGTCGTGTTAGTGACGTAACACGATGTTCTAGCAAGTCAAGCAAGCTAACTCAATCATAGTGCTAAAGAGGCAGATAATAAAAAATTATCCAGAATTTGATAAAGTGATAATCATAGTAGCAGAAGCAAGTAAATACAAGAGTTTGATCTCTATTATTACAAAACTAAAATGGGATATCCCGGAGACAAATCCAGGAGTAAAAATAGGAATTAAGCTAAGAAATGAACTAAGTGAGAAGATGTTAAGTGATTCCTCCAAGATGGCCTTCGTGTTGCTTCAACAGATAGACAGATCACAAGTCCAAAAGTAACCTAAAAATAGTTATCCAGTCAGGATTGGAGCGAGTAACACCACACATAATGTCGCACAAAACAAAATAAAGCCACGTAAATAGTGTAACAAGTATTTAGATTAAAAAGAGATTGTACATGATAATGAAATATTAAACTAGATGAAGTTAAATTATGCTAAGGGACTAGTAGATAAAGAGAAGTAATTTTAGAGAACTAATCATGCTACCAAATATTCATGCAAGATAAAGTAAGACAACACTAGTCTAAGTGTGTTTGAAATATCGTTTTATTATGTGACCGGTTTAGAATTAGTGATTCTAAAGGTACGGCTCGAACATACATGAGATGTATGTCAAACTATCGTTCTGAAATGATACCGACAGTTGGTTGTTGGTCACAAACTATTTGGCATTTCCCCTTTCTCATGAATCATGTAATAGGTGATTAAGGTGATTCAAGAGTCAAGATCATTGTTCATGAATTAAATTCAAGTAATATCATCACGCATTAGAATTGTGTCTAAATATTTTAAGGGATTTTTTGACTTTCATCCCACTTACTAATATGAATTTGTACTTACATCCCATTTTTTAATTTTATTTGACTTACGTCCCACTTTTCGTCACGAAAATATTTTTCGTGACAAAATAAATATTTTTCGTGACAAAATAAGTACTTTTCGTGACAAAAATTGGGATGTAAGTCTAAAAAATTTAAAAAGTGGGTTGTAAGTACAAATTCATATTAACAAGTGGGATGAAAGTCAAAAAATCCCATATTTTAACCAACTAGGAAAGACATACTAGCAGCATTTATAATGTATAATGAAACATAAAGCATGGTGTACTTGCCTAAATTAATTGGAGTTCATGTACACGATACGAACGTGTCGATACATAATGGCTTAGAAGCTAAATTGCATAAAATGATCCCAAACAACGAAACAGGTCGTTCCATGAAGTCCAGAATAGTCCAAATAGCCTAATTTGATATACATAAGTCAAGTTTTAGGAGTCGGCACGATAATTGAGGAAAGAAAACGAATTGATTAGTCATGATCGTGATTTGATTAAATAAGTCAAAAGGATAATTGATTTAAGGAAATTAGTCATGCTAGAGAATTTATTAACAAAATTTAGTCGAACCCAAAATACTATTTAGAAAGTAATAATACTAACTTATAGGCTTAGGCTAAAAATTAACTTGTAATACAAGCCCATATCCACTTGGTTATTCAAATATATATATGGCCCAAAGCCCATGATCGAAAAATAAAAGAAATTAGTAATAGTCGTTGGGCCACTTTAATTAGACACAGTTTTAGGGTCAATACCCATTTCTAAAGATAAAAGTAAAAATATACATTTAGGGCTCAAAGGCCATTTATTAATCATAAACTAGACTAGAGGCCTAATTTAATAAGAATGATAAAATATGTAGGGCTCAAGGCCTAATTGGTTCTTCTCAAATAATTTAGGGCTAGAAAGCCCCATTCAATAATTATTTATATGGTGGGCTATTAGCCCATTTTGGGTTCAACATAAATAATGTAGAGCTATAAAGCCCAAATTGACTAATGTAGGGCTTAAAGCCCATTTTTAATAATTATACATTATCCACTATATATATATAAACAATTCTTATTACTTTATATATATATATATATATATATATATATATATATATATATATATATATATATATATATATATATATATATATATATATATATATATATATTGTGTCTATTTCTTGAGGCCGCCAGCTTGGGAACGTGGCCGTCCCGCGACCACCCAGCCATCCCATGCCCACGGGTGGGGGGGGGGGGGGGGGGGGGCGGGGGTGGGGGGTGGGGGGGGCTCAAACTTGGGACCTCCCCCAAGTGAGCCCCCCTCCCTAACCACTTGGGCTAGGGAGCTTGGACTATATATATATATATATATATATATATATATATATATATATATATATATATATATATATATATATATATATATATATGGGTCGTTCTACAATACATCCGCTGGAAATGGATGTATCGATACATCCGAAATCTGGACCGTTGGATGTTGAATCAATGGTTCGGATTGAATAATAGTGTAGAAACATCATTTAATGCTGATTTAGACTTTTGACCTGTTGGTAACTTGCTTTAGCAGGTCATTCTTCACTTTAATTTTTTCAATGAACACCCTAAATTAATTCATATTTACTCTCTCAAAAGTCCATCCAATTTAATATTTCGTATTATATTTTTTTTGGTTACAGGCCGTCGTGGTGGTGGTGTTGGTGGTTGTGGTGGAAAGAGAAACAGAGATGAAGATGGAAATAAGAATCGGTCCGGATCGCGTCGAACGTCGTCGAGCCCTCCTAGAACAACGAGGAGTACCAGCTGTGCCGTGAAGAATCGGTTCGCTTCGCGTCGGACATAGTCGAAACCTCCTCGAACAAGAAGTATTAGCGGCGCCGCTCTAATTTTACTGTCCATGCCATTGTCAGAAATCTTATTTTTCATCTAATAATTTAATATTTTGTTAATAAAGCTACATGTCACGGTGGTGGTTGTGAACTGAGGAAAACCTGCTTCTGAGGTCGGGCGGATCATCTTGTCACATATTTTTAAAAAAAATCTGTATTGATCGGACGATTTTTTTTACTTTTCTAATGATAATATTTTCGAAGAGAATATTTTATTTGGACGGTGAACGGCCATTCTCTTTGCTTTTAACACGGAGAATAGCCATTCTCTTTGCTTTTAACACGGCGAATGGACGGAGAATGGCCATTCTTTTTGCTTTCTACACGGCGAATGGACGGAGAATGGCTGTTCTCTTTGTTTTTAACACGGAGAATGGCCATGCTCAAGGAGAATGGCCATTCTCCGTTACTTTAACATGGAGAATGGCCATTCTCTCTTTGAAAACGGAGAACGGACACTCTCTGTGCTTTTAACAAAGTATGGTACATTTAGGATTGGAAATGTTCAAGTATCTCATATTTTTTTTCACCAAATATTTACAGTATTTTTAATATCATTTACCATAGTACATTCATTTTATATTAAATCATTTTCAAGATAATCCGAATATCATTTTATCAGGCTTCCACTGTATGGCTGAACAAAATTTCTTGCGAATGTTTGAATATAATTAACCTACTATCAAAGAGAATTTTTCTTACATTACATTATGCCTTACACTGGCATCGACTTCATACTGATGGCATCGATGTACTGATGGCAATAACAAAGGATGAACATGCAGGATTACAATTATGTTTCCGCAATAACAAGGGATGAACATGCATGATTACAATTTTGCTTCAGCAATAACAAGGGATGAACATGCACTGGCATCGAATTCATACTGATGGCATCGATGTAATGATTTTTTACAGAAAGCAAAACACATTACAATCAAATAAAGTTTCAGTGATCCCAGGAATGCATCCGTAATGAGGCCACCTGTAAACCCTAGCAATGCACCCAGGACTCACGAAATCTGTGATGGGCATCTGCAAATCAAAGGAATACACCAAAATATCAATATCATCTACCAAGGCCAACTGCCAACCAAATAAACGCTTCAACCAAAAAATCATAATCAAATTAAGTATACTTCATTCCAAGTCCAATAAACTGCATAATTCACGTTACAGTAATCTGTCCAATCCACGTTAGTAATTCAACATAGAACCTGCATAATTCACAATACAATAATCCAAATAAATATCAGACCTACTCTAAATTCAAGACCATATTACATTTTCAAAACAAATTACGAACTATGCACTGAGTACAAGCGAAAAGTTTAGTCTTACAATATTTCAAACACAAAATTTAGTTTGTCCGCCATGACCAACAAATATTCAGAACAATATTACAAGTCAAATATTACTTCCACATTGAAATAAGAGACATTCAAAACTCAAAAGATGAATCTTCATAGACGTCTCCATCTTCTTCTTCTTGTTTCTTTTTTTTTTTCTACTTCTTCTTTCTCAAAATATCCTTCACCTACACCTTGAGGGACGGATGAAGAAAAATTATAGTCAGTATTGACTCACTTTATAGGTAGAAATGACATCCAGAAACATAAATAGAAGTATCAAAGTGATGGCTAGCATTAAAGTGTCAATGTGCACAGTCTATATTTTTACATAAGATTTTGGGCTAGCCCCATTTACCTTCTTCACGAGGGAAGGAAAATCTTATTCTTGGTCAGCAAATTCAACCTCTATCTGGTTAATCTTATCCAGAATCAATTTCTGGTTGTCGGATATAGTCTTCATCTCTTTGAAGACATTCTCAAAGTTTGCAGCAACAAAATTGTATAGATCATCAACCCTGTCCTTAGTGTTTTTGATTCCATAAGTTGATGGTTTTCCAGATGTTGATGGTTTGCTTGCAGCTGCTGCCCGTTTTCCAAACATTCGAGTGAAGGTTAGTTTTCTCATGGGGCCTTTGTTTTTAATATAAACATCCCCTGCTAAGCTTGGGACAGAATGTTTATTAGCCATCGAGCATACAAATCCTCCGAAAGGGAGAGCTGTCCTTGCAGTTGGTTTTCCCACGAGATGCATCATTCTACTGAACATGTAGGAACCTATATCCATCCTTTTTTTCTTCCCCATATAATAAAGAAATTTTACTCTCTCGGGATGGATGGAAAACTCATGTCCAGTAGGGTTGAGTGTTTGAGATACGTAGGCATGCAACAATTTATACAAAGTTTTTAATTGATCTTTGTATACATTTTGAGGGGTCTTGGCACCCATTGAAACACCTGTAATCTCATGAATTGCATCCGTCATGGAAACATTATCAATATCTTTCATATCAAACTCAGGAACTGGATCAAATCCATAAAATTCGTTGATGACAGCAGCATTTACCCTAATCAGTTTCCCTCTCAGAAACACCAGTGGTTGATCCTCTTCTTTTTCTTTAATTTCAGCCGGAAGATTTGAGTAAAATTCTCTTACTATTGTTTGGGAGATTTTCTCAAGACAGGATTTGTTCAGTTTCTCCAATTGATAGAATTTCAATATATCCAGGAAAGCTTCGTCTTCGACATCATACATCTTAATTGATCTTTCAGGCATAACAGCCTTTTTCTTGAAATATTTAATGTATATCTTCTTAGTTTTAGAGTCTTTAAATTTTTTTACCTCCTCTCCAGCTTGGGACTTATCTGATGATTGCTCTTCCTCTTCATTTTCCTCTTCTGATGAGAATTCAAAATCCACAGAGTACGCTGATGACTCTGTATCCGTTGCCACCTTAGCCTTCGCTTGAGTACGCCTTCGATCTTCATAAGTTGAGTCTTCCGACGACTCTGTATCGAAGATAGATTTTCTGGTCTTTGTCAAGCAATGAGTGTTTTTAGCCTTTTTTGCACGTGGCTTGGCTGCCGCCTCCGCTTTCATCGTCGCTGCCGCCGCCGCTGCTTCCGCCGCTGCCCTTTCGGCCTCTGTCCTAGCGACCATAATCTTGGTTTTCGCCGCCCTTGCAAGTTCTGCCCTTCGGGCCTGTATCGCATCCCTTCGTGGATCCTTCCCCTTCGGCGACGGTCGTTGTTTCTTCGGCGGCATTTTGATTAGAAGAGGGTTTGGGAGAGGGTTTGGGAGAAGGAAGAGGGTTTGAGAGAAGAAGAGGAAAAGTTCGACCGTCTTATATGACCTTGGGAAGTGGAAAAAATTAGAATAGTTTTGAGTCTTAAATTAAATTTATTACTATTATTACTAGTATAAGACGGTCGAATTTATTAC
The DNA here is from genome assembly GCA_029216955.1 of Iris pallida. Lineage (NCBI taxonomy): Eukaryota > Viridiplantae > Streptophyta > Magnoliopsida > Asparagales > Iridaceae > Iris > Iris pallida. The sequence continues at coordinate 15,928,751 of JANAVB010037419.1, read as the reverse complement.
TATTAAATTTAAAAAACTACTTTCCAAAATTAAATTTATTACTATTATTACTAGTATATATCCATGTGAAATCACTACATAAACCTTTGGGATTTTGAGACCTTAATTTTAAAAAATTCTTTTCCAAAATTAAATTTATTACTATTATTACTAGTATATATCCACGTGTTCCGTATAAATTATTGAAAAATTTGGCAGAAAAAACGTGGTGGAAACATATTTATTTAAAAAAATTTGACAACATATTTAAGAATGTGAAGTTTAAGACTCAATATTTCCATTTTACGAATATTTGATTAAATTTTTGAAAATAAGAAGACTATGTACTTGAAAAGAGTAAAATTGAAACACTCAATGTTGTCCTCTATTTTACTTTGTAATCATATTTAAGATGGATTTGACGGCAAGATTGACGCTGGCAGCATAATCAATTCTATGACGTAACAAGTCATTGATGGGGATATCGTCGCTGATATATTGATTTGACGTAAAAAGATTTGTTAATTATAAAGAGCAATGCTATAGTTAGCAAATGGGTGTAAGTTGTAAGAAGGTTGTAAAAGTTTGATTGTAGCCGAAACCAAATTGAGTTAACAAAATATTATATTTCATTAAATCCTAACTTCGTCGCCGGAACATTCTCCAGAGAAGTATACAAGAGGAGGACAAAAAACTGTAAAACACGGGAAAAAAAAAGGGTCTAGCCCTCACTGGCCTCCCGGAGGATCTCCGCAAAGTCCTGCAGGGTGCGCACACCCGCCCTATGGCACAGGCGGCGAAACGCTTCCCTCTTCTCCAGAGAATCCCGTTCCTCCGGAGTGATCGGCAACAGGTCAAAGTTTGGCGCCGGATGAAGAGGTCGAGCGATGACCTCCAGTGACAACCCGCAGGCGGTCAGAAAGTTCGCAACCGCTGCCAGCCAGTCATGGGCCGGAGGCAGCGCAGAGGGTGCTCCATGCGAAGGGGCTCGGCGACGACTGGAAGAAGGCTCTGGCAATGGTTCCCAACCAGATGATCTTTTTGGAGCCATGTTAAATGTGCAACCTACTCAGATGAATGGGGACCCCTATGTATATATATACACGTTCCTAACCGACTCTTCCTATTCCTTATTGGAAGTTGGGATATAATGTTAAAGTTACAACCAAATGCTTACAACACTCTTACAACCTTCACCCATTGCTGACATGTGGGCCATGTCATCAATGGGTGAAGGTTGTAAGAGTGTTGTAAGCAAGCATTTAGTAGTAGACTATAAGAGACATTATTGATGTCTTATTCCAGGCTTAGTTGGTTGTGCTGTTTGGCTTTTACATGGAAGGTCTAGGTTCGAGTCTGGTGTTTGGGTTCTGTAGAATTTTTCTATTGTTAATATTTTTTGGGTGCTATTATATGCTTTTAACTTAGTATGGAACAATTTTTGGGACTGTTAATGGCCATTCTCCGTTCCTCTAACACGGAGAATGGTACATTTAGGACGGATGTAGGACGGAGAATTGTACATTTAGGACGTCGAATGGTACATTTAGGATGGAGAATGGTACGTTTAGAAATGTTCTGTAGGGTTGTGAATTTTAAATAGTTTGGCTGTTTAGTTTTGTTTTGAATCTATATAAATTGGTTTTGAAGGCTATGAATTAGTTTGGCTGTTTGGCTGTTAATGGCCATTCTCCGTTCCTCTAACACGGAGAATGGTACATTTAGGACGGAGAATTGTACATTTAGGACGGCGAATGGTACATTAGGACGGAGAATGCGGAAAGTTGGACGGAGAATGATACATGTAGGACGGAGAATGGTCCATATAGGACGGAGAATTCATTTTGAATAAGGTAAAATCTGTGTTGGGAAATGGCGAAATCTCTTGGATATGATTACACTGAGATGTTGTATTAATGGTAAAATCTGTGTTGGGAAATGTCGAAATCTCAGAAGTGAGCCGTCTTCGGCGTCATTATATCACAGTCCATTTTATTTATAAAAAAAATAATCATGTTAAAAATTAGTATTGACAAAAGTAAAACTTGCTCAAAATGGAGAATCGAACTCATAAAAAATATCTTGTATGTAGACTAGTGAAAAATATATACTCCTCCGTCCCAAAAATATAGTCTCACTTTCCTTTTTGGTTTGTCCCATATTATAGCCCATTTCTTTTTATATAATGGATGTTTGTGGAGTAATTTACAAATTTAGCCTTATTTAAACTGCAATTATATCAAGATAAACTCTACAATTCTCTATGCATTTAAGAGTTGTATTTTGAAAATATACTTGAGCTCTAATGATGGATACTGAAAAGACACTTTAGTTTATATTGCCTCCAAAATTCAAACTAAAATTTGCCAAAATATTGTCTCCAAAGTTTAATGGCATTCATTAACCCAATTAGAGATCACAATAAGTACAAAAGCAAAATTCAAAACATCTATAAGGGGCATATTGGAGAGATTTTGTTTTGTTGGACATATTAATTGGATTTTCTTAATCTTGGTGAAAATAGAAATAGGACTATATTTTTGGGACGGAGGGAGTATAAAGAAATGCATGCATGCATGCTAGTGTTTTCACCATTAACCCCAGAAATGATAGATCGTATCTAATTCATTATACCACTCGTACACAGGTTCTCCTGGTACTGGGATTACATTATCAAAGGGTTTTTTAAACGTCTGAATTGAATAACAAATTTTCCAAAGTTCGTCGTCGAAGATCACGTTGAAGCACCCACGTATGTCGAGCAGGCGAAGACCCTTGCAGTTGCATATGATAGATCGCAGCGTGTCTCCATTGAACATGCCGAATCCCATATGTAGGTGCTCGAGACGCGGCATCGAATCAGCCACGGCCTTTCCCTCCGCCTCGTTTTTCGTGTCCAGCACGAACATGTTCCTGAGCATGAAATCCGGAGGGGGCATGTTCCTACTCAGCTTGACCAGACGGCGGCAATAATTTCCGGCGGAAATTATTCCAGTCGACGTGATGTAGAGGCAGTAGCTAATGTCGAGTTCTTCCAGCACAGGGAGAAACTCCAAGTGTCTCACGAAAGTTTCATCACTCACGTCGCACTTCGGAATGTGCAGAACCCTTAGAAATTTTCCACTGTATTATAAAAATGGGAAAACATCAATAGAAATTAACAAAAGTATACGTAAAATTTTGTAATAGAAAAAATAAAGTATTAGAATAAGACCAAATAAAATTTTGCACTGGCCATAAACATGCAAAAGAGAAGGCTGCTTCGTCGAGCTTGTACGCGGAGAGGGACCCTAGATGTCCCTCACTGTGAGCCACGAGCTTCATTACGGTCAAACTAATCTCAGCGGTTTTCTGGGTCCTCCGGCACCACTGTACCAAGTCGACGTTGGACCAATAGTCTAAGGGACCGTTGAGCGCCTTCCACCACGAACGGCAAACTGGGGCCACGTTGCACATTACCTTGTCCGCCGGCATCCCCGACAGTACCAGTATCATCGAGAGAATCTCGGTAGGGATGACGGCCCATCCGCTGCAGTTGATCTTGCTCCTCTCCATTGCGACTGTTCTTCTTCTTCTTTCCTTTGTTTCTCTCTAGTCGGATGGGTTCTCTTCTTTGGAAAAGGCTATTTAACCCTCGTTTACGCGGGTGTATGTAACCCGCTCGTGGAGGGGTGTGTCCGAACAAGTCACGAATCTATTGGAAAATAACGGTAATGCCACTGTATTAATATTAGCAATTAGTCGTTTGGGCTCCCAACATATTTGGGTGATGCCATCTCCCATTATGTGGCATCTGACATGGCAGATGACATAACAGCTGACATGGCAAATTTTAACCCCAAAAATTAATTACCCAAATTTTTTTAATGTTAATGTTAATGTTAATGTCAATATTAATATTAATGTTAATGCTAATGCTAATGTTAATGTTAATATTAATGTTAATATTAATCAATGTTAATTTAATATTAAATTATTTATTTACTATTAATGTTCATTTTAATATTAATTTTATTGTTAAATTTTGCCATGTCAGCTGTCATGTTAGCAACCATGTCATATGCCACATAATGGAAGATGGTATCACCCAAATTTTTTGGGAGCAAATAGCATTTTTGTAATATTAGTTTTAATTATATTGTAAATTTTAAATTAACAGAAAAGCCAATGTAGATTTAATATTAATGCTCTGAATAGCCCAACTCATCATGCCAATTGGCTACAACGCTCATGATCTCTCTAGCTCACAAAGGAGTACATTGTTCCATACATTATGCCTCTTTATAGCCAACAAGTAGTCTTCGGCTGAACATCTCGCAAGTCCGAACGCCAATGTGGTAGCTCCTCTTGAACGCTAAGGACTCCATGCATCTGGAAGTCCAAGCCGAGCCCCGCCTCGAGCCGAACCTATCCTGAACTTGTCCACCACCGTGTCCCTGCGGCAGATACAGTTAGACATAATGTTAACATAAACATTGTGATCGTGCTCATCTATGTCCCATTTCGCCTAGCCTGCAAGGTTAGAACTTTACATAAGAAATCATATCATTTCACTCAACCAACCAACCGTAAACTTAAACATATGCATAAGGGTGGCAGGCCCTGCGCCTGCACCCAGCGCTAATCTCAGCCCACCGGCCCTATCTATATGAAGGTCACGGTGTTTCTGTCACAACCTGCACCCTGATTAGGGGCACGAGTACGTGGTTACGTCCACCCTGATTAGGGGCACGAGTACGTGGTTACGCCCTATCTATATGAAGGTCACGGTGTTTCTGTCACGACCCGCACCCTGATTAGGGGCACGAGTACGTGGTTACGTGGTTACGTCCAGCCTCGAGCCGAACCTATCCTGAACTTGTCCACCACCGTGTTCCTGCGGCAGATACAGTTAGACATAATGTTAACATAAACATTGTGATCGTGCTCATCTATGTCCCATTTCGCCTAGCCTGCAAGGTTAGAACTTTACATAAGAAATCATATCATTTCACTCAACCAACCAACCGTAAACTTAAACATATGCATAAGGGTGGCAGGCCCTGCGCCTGCACCCAGCGCTAATCTCAGCCCACCGGCCCTATCTATATGAAGGTCACGGTGTTTCTGTCACAACCCGCACCCTGATTAGGGGCACGAGTACGTGGTTACGTCCACCCTGATTAGTGGCACGAGTACGTGGTTACGCCCTATCTATATGAAGGTCACGGTATTTCTGTCACGACCCGCACCCTGATTAGGGGCACGAGTACGTGGTTACGTGGTTACGTCCAGCCTCGAGCCGAACCTATCCTGAACTTGTCCACCACCGTGTCCCTGCGGCAGATACAGTTAGACATAATCTTAACATAAACATTGTGATCGTGCTCATCTATGTCCCATTTCGCCTAGCCTGCAAGGTTAGAACTTTACATAAGAAATCATATCATTTCACTCAACCAACCAACCGTAAACTTAAACATATGCATAAGGGTGGCAGGCCCTGCGCCTGCACCCAGCGCTAATCTCAGCCCACCGGCCCTATCTATATGAAGGTCACGGTGTTTCTGTCACGACCCGTACCCTGATTAGGGGCACGAGTACGTGGTCAACGGTATCCTGTCAGAAAAATGAGCAAGTACAAACACCAACAGAAGTTCCATATGAATTGACAAATACTATAAGAGACATTATAATGAAATACAAGACAAAGATATAGGCGACTTGGAAACCATTTGAAGCCGAGTTACAACCCTTGGACCAATAAATGTAAAATGTGATTTGAATTATTAGAGCGATATGTGATCTGCTAGGGAGTCATGGTGCTCCCTGAACTGTAGCCGGTGCACCTCTCTCCACTGCTGCCATAGCTAGCTGATGCAAGTTCTCCATGGTCTGTCGCAGCAATGACCCTGGCCTGTCATCACGCAATGACCATGGACGGTTCGCACCGTAATGCATCTTTGGCATCCTTATGTGTAAGACTATGATCGCTTCGATACAGGTTGCTAGACCAATATCCGAAGGATCCCAAACCTACTGATATCATAGCTTATCACAACACTTGACGGTCGCAACCCGTCCTAATGATGTGCACCATAAATACCATACATAATTCCCTCCTTTGAACTACTAGGTTGAATTAAGATGATGTGCACCATAAATACCATACATAAATACGTACACTGGACGGTCGCAACAATATCATAGCTTATTGAGTATATTATATTGACATTGCTTGTCCTCCATTCGTAGTTGATCGTTCTTGACAGGTTTTGATATTATATATGTTGTTAAATAGTAGAACTAGACAGCGTTCTACGTCGTTTCTGCGGTGTAGGCTGGGACGCTGTCACGTTATGGAATGGCTTCTCTGGAACCATCCTGGACGTATAGCTTTGTTAATCGGGGTCCTTTCAACGCAAGTAGCTAGCTCCGATGCAAGTCCCCGCTAAACCTGTGCTGATCGAGGAAACTACGTTGTCGACAAGTTGTCCATAACCGTGCGAAGACATATTTTCCTTTTAGTTATTAAGACATAGCCTACATTATCTTTGAAAACTCAATCCCTTTCCCGTGTTTGCGCCCTTGCATTTATCCTTTCATTCGCAACAACATTATCAATTTACCTAGGAAGGGGGTCGAGAAGAGGAGGGTCAGCCACTCACATTGAGTTTACTTCAGGCGAGAGAATGGATCTTAATTCAACCGTTCCCGTTCGATCGAGTCAATCGATCCCGACCTATCGGTCCCGACCGAATCAATAGCGACAGTGTTCCTTTCTCGCGCACCCTATCACGACCCGCACCCGGAGTAAGGGCATTCCATAACGTAACAGCGTCCCAGCCTACACCGCAGAAACGACGTAGAACGCTGTCTAGTTCTACTATCTAACAACAGTTAGATATTACAACCTGTCGAGAATCAAGGGTCGTCGTCTAACCCAGCTATGGCAGTCTATTCTTGTGTATTGCTCCTTCAACCAATCCATTCCTAGGCCAAGGGACCGATTCGGCCCGCAGCAAAAGGGTCGTCGTCTAACCCAGCTATAGTCCGTGATGTCTTGACATTGCCAGTGGCCTTCACACCCTTTCACTGCTTAACAAATGCACGTGACACGGGACGCTGCTTGCTATACTTCGATAGCCCAACAAAACTCTTTTCTAATGTGTTCGTGCAACGACTTGACAAGCAAGGGCTACGTCAAGCCTAGCATCGAGGGAAATACGACTTAAACTATGGGACAAGCGAATGTTAGTATTAATTGTAGTTCCAATTACATTTTAAATAAAAAAGAATGCAATTTTAACTTTAACTAGTTTGAAGTAAATGTTAAATCCAAAACTATTTTTAATTTTAGTAGTCATATTAGTTTCAATAATATTGTAAATGTTTAAATTAACATGAATGCCACGGTATTAGAAACCTAGCTAGCTGATGTCACGTTGCTCGGGGCTCGGTTAGTGTTCGTCTAAACTAGTACGTGCCAACTAGTTATTAGTAATGATAACCAAAAATTGAATTTTAAGTTTAAAATCTAGTCGAGCTCGATCCTTCCTCTTTATCCCATCTCCCACACTCTCTTTCTCTCTCTCTATCTCTCTCGGGTTCTTTCTCACATGTTGTGTTCCTTAACGCAACAGGTCCCGTAGCATTAAATGCTCTGCATGCGTTATTCTACACAATTTAATAATAAACACTGATACCATATCATTAGAAGAGCAAAGGTTGTCTTGGAAGTCGTAAAAAATTACTTTATATTGTCTTCTCAATACTTTTTTTGCATTGGAGATGACTTTTTAAACTTCTTGTCATTTTTGAATATAGCCGCCTATGCAAGTTATTGTCTTCTGCGGCTCTGTCTCATGCCACATAGGATACACAATACATAACAAGACAATAGGGTTTCGTAGCATTAAATGCTGATGCATGTGTTATCCTACAAAAGAGGGCCACGTGGAGATTGCTGTTGCATGCTTCCTCATGCGTTATTAGCTACACATTTTAATAAGGCACGTACCCAGAAGACGAGAAAGTTTTGTTGGAAGTTGTTTTCCTTAAAATTATGCTTGCTCCTAGAATCACTCAAGATTTTTCATGAGCCATCAAAAGAGGGCCACGTGGCGGAGTTACAATGAAGACGAAAAGGTTGTGTTGTTGCCTTGCTGGAAGTTGTTTCTTCCTGCATAATGTTTTTTGTACCTCCAAATTGCACTTTCAAACTGTCCATCCTTACGTGGCAGCTGACGTGACATGTTGATCTGGCAGCTGACGTGGCAAATTTTTTTGTAAATAAAACTAAAAATAAAAATTAACATTAAAGTTAATATTCCAGATTAACATTAACATTAATATTAATATTATCGTTAACATTAACAATAATATTAATATTAACATTAACCTTAACATTAATATTAACATAAATTAATATTAACACTAAAATAACTTTGATATTAACGTTAAATTATTATGGAGAAAATTGGGTTGTTAACTTTTTGGATTAAAATTTGCCATGTCATCAGTCATGTCAGATGACACACTATTAATTTAGGAAAATGCTAAGAAGCTCATTTATTTAACATGCCACATCAGATGGGAGGGCTATATATAGAGGGTCAATATGGAGGTACGATAATATCATTACTCTTTCTTCTTCTATTGTTTCTTGTCCTTCGTTTCTTCTGCTGGTTTCTAACACACACTATTTTCTTCAATGTCGACGTCACATGGAGAAAGTGATCGTCGTGGGGAAGATTTAGTCGATGAAGAAATCCTCCATTCAAGAGGACTGTCAGATGATTTGCCGCAAGATGAGCAAAGTTTGGAAGATGTTAGCTTAGGAGACAGTAAAGAACAAGATGAAGACATCAACTCAAACAACGAAATGTTATTTCGCATCACCCTTTCTAATGGATTTAAGAAATGCGTTATAGTTTTACATATATTTCTCATGTTTATTTTGTTTTATTCTGTTCTTAGGGACGCCGATGAATCTCCATTGGATTTCGATGCAGCGACAATGAAAAAAATATTGCAATCTGCCAACATTAATAAAGATCCAACTATGCTCTTAGAAGAAGATGTTGTTGGCCTACAGTTCAACTCTATTGAAGAAGCAGGGACATTCTACCGAATTTATTTAAAAGCATATGGTTTCAGTATTAGAAAGAACGAGGTAAAGAAAAACAAATCTGGTATGGTGACGATCCGTAGTTGGTGTTGCTCGAATGCGGGATTCAGACACAAGAAATACAAGGAAGCTCCAAACAGGGTTCGTGAGCCCAGAAGTGAAAGCAGAACTGGTTGTAAAGCAATTTTTCGTATTGGGTACACCCATAAAACAAAGATGTGGTCCGTCAAAAAATTTTATGTACTTCACAACCATAGCCTGGCGAGTAATTATGAATCAGCGTTCTTGAGATCCCATCATAATATAACACCCGCAGAGTTGGAAGAAATTAAGCTTATGAAGCAATCAGGGATGGGGACTGGAGAGATATGGAATTTACTTGTCGAGAGGAAAGGTGGCTGGGATAATGTTGGATGGACGAGAAAGGATTTATACAACGTTCTAGCTCGAGATAGTAGAGCACTCGACGATGTTCATGCTTCGACAACACTTACATTTCTTCAATCAAAGGAGAATAGTGACCCAGATTTCTTCTACGACTACAAGGTAGACGAAGATTCCAGATTGACCCATCTCTTTTGGGCTGACGGTTATTGTCGATTCGATTACGAACTATTTGGAGATTCACTAGCATTCGATTCTACATATAAAACAAATAGAAGTCAAATGCCGTTGGTGGTTCTAGTGGGTACAAACAATCATGCGATGACTTGTGTGTTTGGGTTTGCAATGATCCACAATGAGACTGCGGAGACTTATTCTTGGGTTCTGCAAAAATTCCTAGAGTGTATGAATGGCAAATTACCATTGACAGTTCTCACGGATGGTTGCAGATCCATGAATAAAGCAATTGAGGATTTAATGCCCAGCGTAGTTCATCGAACGTGCTCATGGCATATCCTTAACAATGCTGCCAAAAATGTACACCGAGAGGGTTCCTTGGGGCAGTGGGTTCCTTTGCCTCAGTGAGTTCCTTATGGGATTGGAGCGCCGGCTTTTTTTTCTGGATCAATGGCACCTCCTTCGAACTAGACGGGGCACACCTTTTACTGCCTTGAATTTCTTTCAGCTTCCTTATTATTATGTCCAGTATGCCAGCCTCCATGTCGTCATAGTTGAGTATGTCTTGCATGTCTACTGCCGACAGCTGGACTGAAACTTCATTTTCACCCTTTTTCGGATAAAATTCGTATACCATATCACTGCACATAAATTTAGTTTAGATTAAATTAATAAAGATAGATTCTCATTACATAATTGTGAAAAAAGTCTAGAAAAAACGAAATAAAAAAAGGGTTCAGAATACATACTTTGGAGAATTCTTTCTGGGAATTACGATGTCGATGTATTGTTTCTTCAGCTCTTCATCCGCATGTTTCCAAAATAAGAGTTCATCGCATTCCCTTAGTATGACGCGGTTCTTCTTTAATTCAGCCATTTTGGCGTCTTCTCGGGATTTCGTAGCATCATTAACCTTCCGCTTTTTATTAGCCTCTCCAACTGTATTGCTTTTTATTAACCTCTTTCCCCCCGATCCTCCTCTTCTTCTGACTTCTCTTGGAGCAGCAGGTTCAGCAGCAGCTTGTAACTCCTCATTCTGAAGTACTTTAGCCATGGCTTCGAGATCTTTAATTTTGCAATCCTTTTCATTGGCTTCAATCTTAAATGATTCAACTTTATTTTGAAGCTCCATTTTCTCCTCAACGAGCCTTTCATTTGTTTCTCTGAGTTGTTTGGTTGTTCGCACTGAAATAAAACAAACAACAATAAAATGTATGATGTGAACCTAACACGGAGAATGACATTCTCCGTATAATATAATACGGAGAATAGAATTCTCCGTTTGGAATTACACGGAGAATAACCTTTCCAGTATCGACATGATAGGGAATAGCAATTATCCATTCCAAATAACACGGAGAATGACTATTCTCCGTGTTATAGTACACGGAGAATAGTCATTCTCCTGGAAGATTACAAATCAGAAATTTGAAATAGAAAAGATTTTACCTTGTGCATGTAGATCTGATTTAAGAACAGAATTCTGCTTTCTCAAATCCTCCAGTTCATGCACAGAGCCCTCCATCAGAACGTTGACTGCACGTTGTTGTGATTCTTGTGCCTCGAGCTCTTTCAGCTTTTTTTTGAGTTTCTCGTTCTCAAGGTTGGCTGCACGTAACTGCGCTCCTTGTGCCTCCATCTCTTTTAAATTTTCTTTGAGTTCTTCATTCTGCGCTTTAAGAACAGAATTCTGCTTTCTCAAATCCTCCAGTTCATGCACAGAGCCCTCCATCAGAACGTTGACTGTACGTTGTTGTGATTCTTGTGCCTCGAGCTCTTTCAACTTTTCTTTGAGTTCTTCATTCTGCGCAAGAATATCAGAATGATGTCTTCTCAAATCCTCCAGTTCATGCACAGAGCCCTCCATCACAACGTTGACTGCACGTTGTTGCTCTTCTTCTGCCTGGAGCACTTTCAGCTTTTCTTTGAGTATGGCATTCTCAAAGTTGGCTGCACGTAACTGCGCTCCTTGTGCCTCCATCTCTTTCAACTTTTCTTTCAGTTCTTCATTCTGCGCAAGAATATCAGAATGATGTCTTCTCAAATCCTCCAATTCCTTTGCTGAGTCGTCCATCACAGCGCCCATTTCATGATGCGGTGTTATCCGTTGTTCATCAAAATTATCCCCACCTGCTTCTTGGTGTTCTTCCTCTCCCTCTTTTTCAACTTCTTCTATAGGTGGCTCCTCTTCTTTGTGCCCTTCTTCTTCCCCAACAGGTATAACCAGATCTTCCAATATCATCTTCGATCTCATTTTGTTGTGATATTCGGCCTTGAGGAAGTTTGAGATATCGTACCCATTCCATGTGAAAAATCTTGGGTAATCAGGAATTGGGGCGAACTTCCTTTCCACAAATTTACTATGTTCTGCAAACTAATAGAGGAAGTATATTGTGCAACCTTCCAATTTGTGGAAAGCCATTGAGTAATCCCCCTGTTCAGTTTTGCTTCTACTCCTCTTTAAGCTATCCATTACATATGCCAGGATTAACCTTGGCCAGCATATACTGTTGATCACGTCCACACTGTCTACCAAGGCCAAGAATCTGTACGGCAAATTTGAACCGCCAGACTTTGTGAAGAATACAGTTTGGCACAAGTGGAAGATTATTAGCTTGGCCAAATCATCTGGATTAACAGCGTTATCTCCGCCACGAAGCCGTCGTAACAATTCAAAGAACTTGTCTCTCACTTCCTTATTCGTGACTTCTGAGTGTTTGTCCTTAGTATTAGCCAGCAATCTTGTGAAATGATCTCTGCACAGGCTCAATGATGCTGGTGGTGTGGGCTGCTGTTGTTTTTTCTTTATCAATCTTCTGTAAGAAACATTATCAACGTTTTCTTCATTCAGCGGTAGACCGAATATGACTGCCATATCCTTGACGCTTGGCGCGATTTTAACAGTGGTGCTCAATTCAAAGCACCCGACGCCATCTTCTTCTTCTGTGTAACTTGCAATTAAATTCTCAAGCCCTTCCGTTACCTTGGCCATTTCGGAGACGTGGACTCTGTTTTGGTAGAAAATCTCGACAAAATTCCAGAAATCGGTATTCTTCAAGGAACCAATAACTGGCTCAGGTAAACGGCCAGCATCTCGATTGACCTCCTCCATAAGATTTAGCATTGGCTTGAAGGTAGAACGGAAAAGTCTTGAATCCTTATTCCTGACAGATTTTCTTTCTGCAAAACAAAAAAAAAACCAAAAATTAGGTCGGAGAATGGCCATTCTTATGGGTTTTAACACTGGGAACGGCATTCTCCGTTTCAAGTTAGACGGAGAATGACATTATCCGTTCCAAATTAAACGGCGAATAGAATTTAACATTCAAATGCGTTTTATGACGGAGAATGTCATTTTCCTTGAAATATATACAGAATTTGCGAACATAAAATCAAAGTTATACCTTCTGTTTGCACTTCTTCTTGCACTTCTTTTTGTTTAGCAATTTTTTCCTTTTTCTTTTTTGCAACTTTCTTAGAATAGGGTTTCCGTTGTTCTCCGTCTGTCGCTTTTGGATTTTCTGTAACTGGTGCATCTTCTCTATTTGGTAATGCTGCCGGTGATAATTCTGCCGCTGATGCCGACATGGTGTGAATATTGCGAATGGGGAGGAAGGTTTGAAGATTTTGGAGGAGAATGATCTAGGTTTGAGTACAGAGTGGAGTATGGAAGAAGAAGAGGCTCCGAAACGGTTTTCTTTTTCCCTTTTCTTTTTTTAATAAAAGGGTTCGGGGGTGTTTTGAATTAATTAGAAGGGCAAAAATGTCATTCGATGGAAGGGCAAAATACTCCTTTCTGCTTAATTAAAAAGAATTGAAGCCGTTTGGCAAAAATGTCATTACAACTCAACAAAACAAATGAACATAATACATTAGGGCTTTCCATACATTAAATATAAAAGAAGAAGAAAAAAAATCATCGTCTTCCATATTCAACCAGATTGGACTTCTTTTTTAGCTCTTCATTGTGCTCTGAAGTTGTAATCCATTCAGCAACTATGCGTCTTTCCTTTTCCGCATCAAACTGCATATAACAAACAAACATCAAAAATATTGCTCTAAAAAGTTGAAGTTTTTGACGACATATTTTCATACTTACATCGATAGAACGGTAGTCCAGGCTACATCGGTCTTTCATGAATGCAATTAAAAAAATTCCACAATCAACTAAATTGCCTTGGCGGGGAACATAAGAAGGACGTTTTATTGCAAAAGTAGAAAAGCTGAACCTAGCATCTCTCAGCTTCAAAATCTCTTCTTCGAGAAAGATATCCAAATTTGAAAGCTACAATTACCAGAAAACAATATGTATTGGTATAATGCGTATTCTTGTACCCAATTCATAAAAATTGATAAATATGAGCTTACTATTTCTTTTATAACTGTTCTGCTTTCAATCGGATCATCTTTAGATGCAAGTGAGTCCCAAATTTCAACAGTCCTGTTTTTAAACACAACTCTTGCAAGAGTATAGTGTTCGCCCAAATGAATGGGTATGTATATCTGAATCAGGATAATTAGGTAAAACAAATTAGTAAATTTTCAGAAAATTAGGATTAATAATTAAACATAAATACATTAATACCTCTTTACAAGTGCTTAAAGATCCCATGTAATCCTCAAAGTATTTAAACTTCTTCCATACTTCATGAGCCTTTTTGACGGATTGAGGTAACGTTGCTTTCTACATACACATCAATTAATACATTACGAAGGACAAACAAACGATAAAATTGTTAATGCATATGCATTGAAGAATAAAATGCTCACTCACCGACATCCTTATTGGTAAAAACCATACATTAGCTTTATTGGAGGTTCTTTTCCGTTCCTCCGCGGTGAGAAGAGCAGAGACAATACTTACAATCTGAATAAAACATTAAAAATGTCAGCGATGGAATCGAAGTAAACATAGATGGCATCTAAGAAGAAATATACTATCTATACATACCCCATTGGTAATTCTCGTTAAAGGAGCTAAGGTCTTCATCTCCCACCGAGACACATAGGTTTTGTTGCAAGATGATATTATTTCTCTAAGAAAAGAAACGAATAAATTAGGAGAAAAAAACTGTTGGAATTAAATCAAAACTCATATTACTTACTCGTCAGGTCTATCATCTGCAAAAATATAGTCGTAATATCTCGAAGAAACACTAGTACAATTGCTAGGCTTCAAGGTTGAACCCCTTATTAAATTTTTGGATGGTGTGACCGGCTGTAAATTTCGACGCATTCTTTTAGAAGGACTGCTAAAGTCAGTTTCTTCTTCTTCTATAGCGTCCAATGCGAGATATCGGTCCAATGCTTTACTACGAGACTGCAGCTCCACGTCCTCCTCTTCGGAAGAAGATTCAACGGAAACCACCTTCACATTATTAAATGCTCTAGATGAAGATGCCTCCTTCAAAGCTTGAGATTCTTCAATCTTATCCAAACGCCGAGATAACTTCATTTGTTCAATTTTTATCTTTGCAACATCAGCTGAAATCGTCGACAGATGTTGTTCAATCTTGCGCAACAAATACGGAATGAAGGTTTCATTTGGATTTGGCATCCAATCTTCTACGTCTTCTACATTTCCCCCCACACGAGTAGACATCTTGAGAACAAGAAAACTATTGTATTTCAGAAAACTATTCTATGTATTTCAGAATGAATAATAGTACTATGAAACAAGAAAACTATTGTATATATAGCAAGAGAGAAGTACAAAAAGTGAGAAAGATGGAAAGACAAATAAATTTCGAGACTAGCAAACAATCTACTAGCCGTTTGATTAAGGAGAGCTCGAGGAAGATTCTACTAGCCGTTTGATTGAGGAGGGCTCGAGGAAGATTCTACTATCCGTTTGAAAATTACAAAAGGTTATCGTGATCAACTCCAATTAAGGAACTCTATAAGAGGTTTAATTCCGCTTGATTGAGGAACTCGACGAAGTCCACCGCGAACCGGAACTTCTTCTTTTCTTCTTCATCTCCGTTTCTCCTTCCAGCACCACCATGCCCTGTAGATTTATAACAAAAATATTAAATTGTTAGATGAAACAAAAAAACTAAATACGGAAAGATTACTAAATCAAAATCAAACAGAACACATATTCATAGAAAACATGAGATTAAAGATGAAAGTGCCACAGAAGCAACACCACAATTTTACAACAACTATGCAGACTCTGCTAAGCAATAACTAAAATTAGGGATTGTGTCCTCCTTGGATTTAATTTACACAAAGAAGAGATTTGAGAGAACGAGCTTTTGTCGGCTTCCTTAATGTACCATTCTCCGTCCTAAATGTACCATTCTCCGTCAATTCGCCGTATTAAAAGCAAAGAGAATGGCCATTCTCCGTGTTAAAAGCAAAGTGAATGGCCATTCTCCGTCCATTCCGTCCATTCGCCGTATTAAAAGCAAAGAGAATGGCCATTCGCCGTATTCTCCGTCCATTCTCCGTCCTAAATGTACCATTCTCCGTCCATTCGCCGTATTAAAAGCAAAGAGAATGGCTATTCTCCGTCCATTGGCCGTATTCACCGTCCATTCGCCATATTAAAAGCAAAGAGAATGGCCATTCTCCGTCCATTCGCCATATTAAAAGCAAAGAGAATGGCCATTCTCCGTCCATTCGCCGTATTCACCGTCCATTCGCCATATTAAAAGCAAAGAGAATGGCCATTCGCCGTATTCTCCGTCCTAAATGTACCATTCTCCGTCCTAAATGTACCATTCTCCGTGTTAAAAGCAAAGAGAATGGCCATTTTTTGTCCAAAAAAATATTCTCCTCGAAAATATTATCTTTAGAAAAGTTAAAAAATAATCCGCCCGACCTCAGAAGCAGGTTTCCTCAGTTCACCACCACCACCATGACATGTAGCTTTATTAACAAAATATTAAATTGTTAAATGAAAAATAAAATTTCAGACAATGGCATGGGCAGTAAAATTAGAGCGGCGCCGCTGGTACTTCTCCTTGTTCGAGGAGGCCTCGACGACGTCCGACGCGAAGCGGACCGATTCTTCTCGGCGCAGCTGGTACTCCTAATGAAAAATAAAATTTCAGACAATGGCATGGACAGTAAAATTAGAGCGGCGCCGCTGGTACTTCTCCTTGTTCGAGGAGGCCTCGACGACGTCCGACGCGAAGCGGACCGATTCTTCTCGGCGCAGCTGGTACTCCTCGTTGTTCTAGGGGTGCTCGACGACGTTCGACGCGATCCGAACCGTTTCTTATTTCCTTCTTCATCTCCGTTTCTCTTTCCACCACCACCAGCACCACCACGACTACCATGGCCTGTAACCCAAAAAAAAAAGGTTCAGATTAAATTGGATGGACTTTTGAGAGAGTAAATATGAGTTAATTTAGGGTGTTCATTGAAAAAATTAAAGTGAAGAATGACCTGCTAAAGCAAGTTACCAACAGGTCAGAAGTCTAAATCAGCATTAAATGATGTCTCCTGTATTATTTTATCTGAATTAAACCTGAACCGTTGGATTAAAATCCAACGGTCCAGATTTCGGATGTATCGATACATCCATTTCCAGCGGATGTATTGTAGAATTTTTCTATATATATATATATATATAAAATATATATATATATATATATATATATATATATATATATATATATATATATATATTATACACAAATAAAATGTGTATACACACATATTATACTCAGAGGTATATACATTAATATACTTATATACATATATATACATATACATATACTTACATTTATTTTATACATCGGATTATTCACATACAGTATGGAACAAAATATTTAAGGCCTGGAGGCCCGAACCATTGGTTGGGCTCAGTCAAAAAGAAAAGAAAAATAACAACAACAACAACAACAACAAAAATAAAAGCCCAAGGGCTTGGCTTATGGTTTTGGGCGCACCCCAGAGAGCTACTGCTTTGTTTTAATAACACAGAGAGAGAGAGATTTAAGAGAGAGAAAATAGAACGAGGGAGGAAGAGTGTGAGCAAGCGAGGAAGAGAGAGACAGAATGAGAGAAAGTGAAAGGCTTGAGAGAGAGGGAGAGGAGAAGACAGGGGTTCGAGATAGGTGAGGTCGGCGGAGGCTCACCATGGAGGCGGTGGCACAGCCTAGCAGCAGTTCCCGGTTGGATCAAGAGGCAGGGACGAGGGTGCTACAGCGTCGATGTGGAGAGGAGGGAGCCTACCAGATCTGCGGAGATCGGCGATAAGCGGCGCAGATCTGAAGCTCGACCGGAGTTTAGGCAGTTGTGGAAGGTAAAGCTAGGTGGTAATGGTCATGGTGATGGTCGCATGTCAGATCTGGACGGCCGAGATCGACGGAGGGAGGTGATGGTGGTTGTCGTGGAGGCGAGGCACAAGTGGTGGGTCGAGTCAAGGAGGTGGGAAGTATGTTGCTGGCGGTAGCACTGGGTTGTGGTTTGTGGTGGCAGGTTGGTAGCAGAGGCAGGGAAGGGACTGATGAGTGGGTGAGTGGTCAGGGATGAGGCGGTGATTGATGGTTTGGTCAGGTGGAAGAGCGAAGGCAAGAGGTGGTTTAGGGCAGTGTGGCAGGGGAGCCGACGATGGTATAGGGGATGATGGCAATGAGGTGGTGGTAGTTGTTGCAGGTGGTGGTGGAGTCTGCTATGAGCAGGGGGATGAGGATGATGGGGTGATACTGGTAGTGGGTGGACGGAGTGGCCTGATCGGCTAAGGCCGGGGCAGAGGATAGAGATTAGGAAATTCATGCAAAATTGTTGTAATAAAAATTTGTGTGAGCTTTTGGGAATAGGAAATGCCCCATTTATAGGTGTGCCATCATGGCAAGGCTTTGTAATTTATGAGAATATTGGGGCATGGTGTGGGTAAGGTGGCTAGAAGAAGCTTCTAGAGCTTTATAGCCATAACTAATCATGTGATTAGTTTGCGAAACAAACAATTAGTTACCCAATAAACTAATTAGGATAATTGACCCATGTGTTATTGGTCATGGCTAAATTCATGGGCTTTAGCCCATTAGTGATTAGTCATGACTGAACAAACCATGGCAAAAATAGATCGCGGCTAAGTAATTTACGGCACAAAAATATTTTGAAAAATTTTGGGGAATTTTTTATAAATCTCAAGAATTAAAAATTTCAAAAACGAGGGATTACAATCTACCCACCTTAAAGAAATTTTGTCCTTGAAATTTGAAATGACATGACTTGACATGATTCGTAAATAGAATAGAATCAAAATTTAGCACGACTAAAAAATGATCGAATGTAGTACGATCAAATAATCTAGAAATGATCAAATTTAGAAAATCGTGATTTAGCATGAGTACAAGATTTTTGAATGACTTAATTTAGCACGATTAATTAGAATTGATCTACGAGTGAGGCTGAAATAAGAAGAGACAAAGGGAGAGATTTTAGGATCATGCTATTTATAAAGGTTATCGAAGTCTTGCCATTTTTCCTAAATTCACTAGTGGTATTCTAAGTGTCATATTTTCTATTAAAATCACACTTATACAATTCAATATTCTAACCTTAGCTCCAACGCTAGTTGGTTTGGTCTTTAGTCTTCCCTCGGGGACAGTCCTGGGTTCTATGTTTAGTCGAACCACAGTGGAAGCACTGCTTCATTCTCCGTCTACAGTCATCCCACTTATGTCCAATCTTCTTGCAATAGACACTGGTAATCTGGTTTGACTGCTAGACCGGGGCTTGATCTTGGGAAGTTTTATGACGCTTTGTCGGTCTAAGATTGGTGTCCTTGCTCACATCACGGTCTTTCTTGGGTTTAGGATTTATGTCCACTTCTCTCTACGCCTTGAGCAACAGCTAGGATTTCTGCATAGATCTTGGCCCCATTGGTAATAACAAGGGTCCTAATTTCCTTAGCTAGTCCTCGTCGAAATTTACGTGCTCGGGCAACTGGATCGTTAACCATGTAGTCAGCAGAGCGACTGAGTCTGCTAAATTCAATGGCATACTCGTCACCAGTATGGTCGCCTTGCTTAAGATCATGAAATTATTTTTCCAAGGATTCTCTGGCAACGTCAGGATAGAATTTCTTCTTGAATTGGTCCTTGAAGTCCTTCCAAGTCAAGTTGGGTTCAGCTATCTCGGGTTCATTTCGGAACTAGTTTCGGGCTAAGTCATGGAGTTGGAGTCCAACCGCTTCAACTCTAGGTCTCTCAGGAAGTTGACAAACCTCATAATCCTTTCTATCTCTTCTAGCCATTCATTAGCATATATTATGCCTTCAGTGCCCTTAAATTTCTAGGGATCCATCTTCTTAAAATCTAACATATTTCCTTCCTTAGATGGAGGGGGAGGTCCTTGATTAGTCTACTTATCTCCAACGACTAGTGACATAAGCTGAGCATTCTGCAAGCCCTCTTTCATGATAGCGTTCTGCTCACGTTGGTCCTCAACTTGAACTCTCTGGGCTTCGATCATTCCACGAAGTAGCTCAAAGAGTTGTGCTCCTCCAAGGGATATGTCCTCAGGAATATGATTGGTCCTAGGTGTTGGACGAGATGAAAGAGAAAGATTGGCGTCGATCTCCTCAGGATTCTCGAAATGAGAGGATGACGATTCTTCGATAGAATAAATGACACATGTGCCATTGGTCATAGCTAAATTCATGGGCTTTAGCCTATTAGTAAATTTAGTCATGACTAAACAAATCATGGCCTAAATAGATCGCGGCTAAATAATTTATGGCGCTAAAATATTTAAAAAAATTATAGGGAATTTTTTATAATTTCAAGAATTAAAAATTTCAAAAACGAGGGATTACATTTCCTTCGATGATTGTTGTTGCCTTCTGGTTCCAATTCTTGGTCAGTCCCTTGAGCACCTTCCCGATCTTTTCATAGTTACTGTAATCTTTACCATGATAAGATAGAGGATTAGTTATATCTAGAAAACATGTGAATATTTGTGTGATTGACTCATTTGGCTTCATCTTGAAAGCCTCATGCTCTTGTGTTAATATGCTAATCTTTGATTCTTTCACTTGTAAAGTTCCTTCATGAGTTACCTTAAGAAGTTTCTAGATCTCGTATGAAGTGTTGCATGTAGATACTCTGTTGAACTCAGTCTTATCAATAGCATAGAATAATGCATTGATCGCTCTTGCATCAAGACTGGCTTGTGTCTTCTCTGAATCTGTGTATCTATCATGTGGCTTGTCCATAAGATTTACAATCAATCACTATTCTTGGTGGCTTTTTGTAGCCATCTATGACTATCGACCAAAGATCGAAGTCAGGTGATTTTATAAATAAACTCATTCTGTTTTCCAATATGTATAGTTTGTTTCATCAAATAGTAGTGGTATATTTGTGGATTGTCCTTCACCTATGAATATTGATTTTACGACTGCCATATATATATACTCTAGAGTGTTATATTTGTATATAACTCGCTCTAATACCAATTGTATGAACGTTGAGCATCTTTAGAGGGGTGAATAGAGTGTGTGTGTCCAGCGAAAACATAATCACCAATTAAAAATCTAAGCGGTATCACAGGTGTATAGATAAATGAGCAAACTATGAAATTTAAATGTAGAGAGTAAAGAGCATCAGAAAAGCAAACTCATAACATAGCAATGTATACTATTTTTCCTCTAAGAGGCCTAGTCCAGTCCCGAGTACTCTTGCTCTTTTTAATCCACTATGGCACAAGCTTTAAACGAGTGCTTGCAGCTCCTTAAAACACAACTTTTCGTATGGAGGACTCGCAACTTCAACTGGAACAAACTTTAAAAACTGTAACGTTTTCGTAGAGCCTTCTTTACAACTCGAACAACCAAACTCTAGATTGAAACAGAACGACACTTGGCTTGGCTGGGAGTCGTTAAAGGCTAGATGTGAAAGAAAATAGCTCTGAAATGCTTTTAAATAGAGAGAGAAGAGAGGAATGAATGAATGATTTGGAATGGAAAGTTATCCTCCATTTATAGCATTTTTGGGACAGAACTTGGGCAGACTTCAGGTCCATAATTTCATAATTTGAAAAGTAGTTACTAATATTTAGGAAGACTAAATTGTTCTGGAAACAAACAAGCAGAACTCGGGCAGAGTTTGAGCCGAACTCGGATAGAGTTCTTACAGAGTTCTCATAATATATGTACGAATAATGTATGGGCTTTTTGTTTGGCTATTGGATATGGGTTTGATATAGGATTGGATATAGGATTAGGTATATAGGTAGGCTTTTGAATGTGGAGTTTAGAAAGATAGTTGCCAATCCGATCAACCTTACATTTTTTCTAGACTCAATAAAAGGAAAAAAATATAGAATAAATGAAAAAACAAAACTTGATCTACATCTGTAGTTTTTGTATGATGAAGACGACGAGTAGTAGCTTATTAGAAGTAGACGTTCTGTTCTTGTACATATAATGTATTATTTGTGTATCGACCAATTCTATGTTGATTATCAAAATCAGGTGTAAATATGGCCAATGGGCCAACGGATTTGTCTCCATCCAACAACTTGTACAATGATATTTCATATTTGAATCTATAATATCTTTTTTTATTTTGTGGATGAGATTCGTTAGCCATGATTATACTGTATTTATAGTTTAAGTATATTTATTAAACGACTGGCATGTTACGTACCTAGTCCTACGTATTTTTGGACTGGGGTGTTACAATATCCCCGAGGGGAGTATCATATTTAAGATAGATTCTGCAAAATGTTACACCGAAAATCCTAAATAAAAATATTAAGGATTAAGCAATTAGCTTGATTATCTAGATACATTGGGAGGGAAGATTTTCTGGTTACTTGTATTCCCTTTATTTTGACCAATTTTCTAGGATGGATTTGGAGCTCTCCATTGTGAGGGACATAATTCTAGCACACCGTTAAATGGGGCAATTACAGTATTGTTGATTATTGTTATTAGTTCATTATCGAGTAGGGCATATTGTATTGTTTATTATTTTACTGTCACTACACCGCTCCTATACTGCTCTTGTACTACCACTGTCGCTTTTATTGTGCTACTGCTTAATGCACTATTTTAGGGCCTGGATAATTTGGAAAGACTATACGGCAGGTAACCGATAAAAAATTCTCAAATTGCATATGTTAGTAACTAGTGATAAGCCTATTTAGCTAATGTACCAAAGCCATACTCATTGCTTGACTGTGATTGATAGATGTGACCTTTTTTCAATTCTAGTCTAGTCATGTAATGTGTTATCTTGTCTTGTTCATGTACTTTGATCTAGTCTTAGTTCCTGCACATGTTTATTTTTTGTGCCATGATTCATGATCATGTACTCATACGATATTCTAATTAAGTTTACATAATCATGTACATGTTCCAGTTTATTTGTATGGTTCTAGTTTCTTTAATATTTCCAGTAATACCTTTATTTTATTCATTATTGTACCTATTGTCTTTCCTTCAGTCTTTATTATGCTTGCATGTTGTTGTTTAGTTCATAGTTGGCTTCCTTTATGGTACTTGTTATATGGGGTCTTACCCTACTGGTTTTGTTTGACCAGATCTGGTAGCTTTGCTGGAGGATCTACCTTATCTCTCACTTGATGGTGACCACCTGAAGCACCAGGGTACTGGAGTAGGTGTTATTTTCTTTTATCCACAAGCTTTGTACATATTCTATTGTAGCATTTAGAAATCGAGTAAGTGTTTCACTCGTATTTGGACCTTGACATCTAGCCTACTGACATATCATGATTTGTATATTCTAAACTATAGCTAGAGTTGATCGTGTATGACTTATACTCATGCAAGTTATTCATTTTGTATTACTAGCTTCATGATCATATATATTATAGCTTTGTATGCTTTACTAGTTTATATGTCCGATGGTCATACTTGTTTTACTTTATATATTTGTCTATGATTGAGATACCTAGCATTGCTTGACTTAGTTATGATTATTGGTTTGTAGTAGTAGTAACCCATGTCTATACAGTCGTGATCGTATCTCGGGGTACTGGAGTAATTTGTTATACGTAGCTGGCCTAGTTACGCCTCCTCTCTCTAGTATTCTGGTTCTGGGGCATCACATGCCCTTCATGAGAATGTGGAAAATTGCTAGAGTAAACTCCACATTGAAGGTGTACTCCCGGGGTTGTCTCAAGATCACATTCGACTTAGATTGAGTGAGGCTGCCAAAATATTGACAGTCAGGGACTCCTTTCCTTTATTTTTGTTGTGATTGTTGCTATTTTTGGGATTCTTGCCCCTATCTTCAGAAGTCGCCATTTGAAGCCAACAACCCCAAGTTAGTAATCGACTTTTTGCCAGTTTTGGCGCTCTTGATAAGTGTAGGCCAAGAAGCAAAAGGAACGAGCCCACACAAAATTGAACTGCCAATAAAAGATTGTATCTGCAAGTGTCTATCAACATTTCCTAAGGAATACCCGGAGGAAGACCCAGGGCGAGCCATCAAAATCTTTCGATGAAGTCACGAACCAGCTCTTTCTCTTTCGGCTTTGCAAAGATCAAGCTAGGCATGTTGACCTCGGTCTCTTCTTCATAGAAGCTAGCCAGGAACAACCTTTCCAAGTCCCTAAAGAATTTGATATTTTTGTTTGGTAGGTTATTGAACCATTCAAAAGCCATGCCCTACAAGGCACCAATGAACAACTTGATGAGGAGCCCATCGTCCTTTGGGATATATAATTCTTGCCAACTGAAATATGTTAAATATTGACGAGGTGATGTCAGTTCGTCGAAGAAAATCATTGATTGAGGTTTGAACATTAGTAGGCACACGACTTGGTCCCTCTCAGCTGGATATGGTTGTAATACCCATAGCTTATGAAGTGCCTCTCCGTTATCAATAGAGTCCATATGTGCATTCAGAATGTGAGTGGACTCAGAAAGTTGTGTAGCAATTGTTCGTGGATAAAAAGTTGATTGGGTAGTCTGCAACACTGGCGAAAGACCACCTCTAGCATTTAGGGGGTTGGGTGGAAGTGCAGCTAAACTGGTAATGTCATTATCAACTATATTTGCTGCAACAAAGTATGCATACTATGAACCATTGCTTCAAGGGTCTCTAAGCGATGATTGGTATGATCACTACTGCCTTCTCCATCACCCACAGTCACATATATAGGGGTGACTCATGGGTTGACAGATAGAGTAGTTGATAACTCAGTATGGCTATAATCCATATTTTCAGTGTAATGCCTCACTCCGCATAGTACAGTTAGATGGATTGTTGGCTCGAGTCGGCCATTTGGTTTTGGATTCAGGCTGAGGCGTTGTGTTGGCTTTCGAGTTATGCAGCTGTTTGGATTATGGTTGGACAAGTTAGTGAGTTGTGTAAGTCATCGAGTTTAGTTCAGTGTTTCAGAAGATTTGTTGTTGCAGTCTGCTCAGCCGCGGGCTTTATTTTAGGTGGGTGGCTTCGATGAATATTTGTTCCCGTACTAGCACAATAATAACATGGAACGTTGCTCGTATGCTTTATTTATGTTGCGAACCTTCGTATGCTAATAATAAAAGAGACGAACCAACATAGATAAGAGAGTAATCTCATGTTGTATCTTGTGGCTATAGAACATGGAATGTTAACTTTGATGCTAGTATAGGTTTTCATACTACTGCTATAGCATGAATATCTTATGGTGTAGTTATGTATAACAAGGATTGTTGTTATGCTCTTTTATTTCCATGGAATATGTCGATGTGTAGTAGTTATCATATAAGATATAGGATGATGTTCTTGTGCAGGATGAGTATCATGTTATTTTTCAGAGATCGAGCATGGTGAGATAGTTAGGATCATTTGTCAAGGCAATATCCCTGGACTGAAAGCTGTATGGAGATGGAAATCATGTATTGGGAAATTTAGAGACGAGCGATGGCTCATGGCAGATTGATAGTAAGTAGAGATATATACGGTTTTACGATTAGTAGTAATGCTAATGATAATCTCAGTCTAGGCCATGGGTTTGCATTGAGTTTAGATGCTCTCGTAGATGAGTGTCACTAGACAACTTGTGAATAAAGTTTTGTTCCTCGAACGATCACCGGGACACTAGGATCGATACGGCCCAGGCGAACAGGGGTGTTGTAGCATCGGGTGATTCGAGACCTCCAGTGGGCTAGCTACATTGGACTAGAAGGATCCTCATCTCACTACAGTCTAAGATGGCTTGTGGTGCCAATAACCTTCATACAAAGTTAGGCATCATCATAGCGTCTATTCGTGTTTAGGTCTATTAGGCAATATTTGGAAGTAAATGGGTGTATTGTACATTGTATTTGTTGAGCCTGACATTTGTCTTTTGCAGATACAAGCTTGTGATACTTTGATTACAAAGGATTTTAATTTATTATTATATCGATAAAATTATGTACCTGACAGGAAAGGGCAGATGGTAAGTATTGGTAAGTTCTACCTTGTAGAAATTATATGCACTCACCAAATACAACTTATTCATTTTGTGGCATCGGAGAAATGTCGTTACCATTATGCATCGAATTGATACCCCCACTAGATTGTTTGTAGGGTACAGGTTATAGCTCGGACAGTGCTAAGGCGTAGAGCTTCTTGGCCACTCGAGGCGTGCGACTGTGTTGAAGTTTTCTTTTGTATTAGGGACGTAATGTATGGACATCATCTATTGTATTCATTCTCAAGTTGTAATCCTTAGGGCATGATTCATTATATTGAGAGAGAGAAAGATATAGTGCGATTGTAACCTTGGCTTTGAGCTTATGTAACTTTTATTTCAATATCAACAAAGAGAACCATTATTTCACAATCTTTGAATTCAACTTTTTTGTTTGGGGGCTTTTTTGTGAGCACAGCTTAGACTTGCACGACATCACGTCCATGCGAGGACGTTCGATCCTACGGATTCAGGACACGTCAGTCAATTTCATACTCATAAGGGTTTCTTCCTAATGTTGAAGGTTCTACTTCTTCTCCTAGAATCCTTGCCCTGGTACGGGTGTTCTGATACACTCCTCCAAAGGATTCAGCTCACTAGCTGGTTGTTCGTCATTTGAAAGCAGCCGAGGTACTTGAAGTAGAACTACCTCTTCCTCCTCAAATATTTCATCTTCTGTTTGTAGGAGGTGAAGAAGGAGTGGTTTGGCTCCTCTGATTGTGGCTGTTGCGGGGAGCCCTCCATGCATGTAAATAGATGCTACAGGTAATTCTTCGTCTTTATCGTCAAAAGTTGCCTTCTAAAACAATATTGGGTTGGCGAAGCAGTGCGCATTGGAACACGTACTGCTTTGGTGGTGATTCTACTGCCTATGTACAACACCAATTGATGAATTTTTTACAATGATGTCGTTGAGGGGACACCACATTTGTAATAGAGGGTTCCCTCGCTTTGCTCTTATAGTATAATACATTACGCAAGTCAGAAGACAAAAATTAATCCTTTAAACCCACTTCACGTGTATAGACATTTTCTACACATGGGTTTATTTGCAAGGCTTTTACTTTCTGGCCCACTTCATGTGCAGGGGTATACCCATGGGTCATTTGTGAATGTTTTTGCTTTCTGACGCACTTCACGTGCATGGGTAAACCGTGTGCATGGGTCATTTTTAAAAGACTTTTGTGGCATACCTTCTTCACAAGCATAGATAGGCTCTGTACATGGGTCTGCTTTTGCACTATGAATGGTGCATGAGGACTGGTTGTGCATGGCTTCCAGTCTGTATAATTTATCATCTAATACGTGCATGAGCTTGAATGGAACATGTTATTCTGTTCAATAACTTGAGCACGCACTCTAGGGATTTTGGACTTCTTTGACTTAGCGTGTTGTGATGCATAGTAAGAGAGTCCACATCTTTTCCCACTCCAGAGCTTGGGCGCATAGGATTCTCTGGATAAAAACTTCTATTGAAGATAGAATCCTTCTTTGCGTGCATACGCTGATGCTAGTTCGCGGAGCTTGATCTAGCTTCAGATAATGGAGCCCACATGGCCCTATTACGCATGCAACAAGGCTGTACTTCACGCGTCTGGCCTGAGAAGTAACAGCATTCTTTCCATCTTGGTTCTTCTTATGGGCATTGTACTTCTCGTGCATAGATTTGGAAAAGTGCTTGGCACTCGAGTTCTAAACATTATAGTATTTTCTTCTATTGAGACTCACGTGGTTAGCACCTTTCCCCCCACACATAAAACATGGATTGATGGACTATATGCTGGCAGAGCTAAAACTTGTGTCCATAGAAGCATCAGCTTGATCGTCTGCTTCCTGTGCAGATAAAATCTTTAAAGTGCTATGTGCATATAGGGAATCATGCGCAAGTCGAGCCTTTCCTTCTTTATTAGCAATATTCGGGTTAGCTATGTGAGCCTTTGGAAGCCTAGTCCTTTGAGACTTTTTTGTATTCATTGATCGTGAGGGCCTTGAGCCATCCCCTGAGCGCATTGGTTCATATGATTGTTGGTCGAATTACACAACCAACATCTCTTGAGTAGTACCCATCTTAGTGACATCGGATTGTGCCACTACTTCTTTGCCAGAAGAAATATGTCCCTAGCAGAATCATCATTTGAGAACAAACAACAGTTGAACAAACTTGTATTGCTTTTGAGAAAAAAAATGAACCCTAGTACAAGAATTCTAAATACAAATTTCTGGGGAAGTGTGGCAATGAAAATCAAGTCCTCTCTCGACTTCTTTACTCCATTGACGATCCGAGGTGAAGATGCATGAAACTTGCTAATTTTGGCTCACTGACAAAAGTGGCAGCAAGTAGGCACAACATTTTCGATGCTTTTGCTCTCACTAGATGAAAAAGATATCAACTGGTTTAGGAAGCTCAAATCCCTGCTATTTATAGCCATTCATACTGTAACGATTATGCGTGCATGAAATTGAATGACATTATTTTATGTCTGCATTCGCATAAGAACTACATGCACATAGAGTAATATAATAACTCCAGCACATAAAATGGATATGAATGCATGTGCATAACCCAACTAACTTAACACATGGCATACATTACAACAATTCAAAATTT
Organism: Iris pallida; assembly: GCA_029216955.1. Taxonomy (NCBI): domain Eukaryota; kingdom Viridiplantae; phylum Streptophyta; class Magnoliopsida; order Asparagales; family Iridaceae; genus Iris; species Iris pallida. Next base: position 15,900,114 of record JANAVB010037419.1, on the reverse strand, counting down.
CTCATTAATATGACTGCTATCATTTGAAACGTAAGCGCATTCAATGCATACGAGCAATAATATGCACATTCAATAGCAATGATCTCCTCAAATTTGTAAATGCCCACTGTTAGACATGCATAGGCGAGGAGAGAAAACTTCAAGAACTGCACATACATCCCTATGCACCTCAAATGATCGTACATAGCTCCACGTGACATCCCTCTACTGTATATAGATAAAACATTATGATTGCACTGACATAAACGCTGACGTTTTTGTGCAACCATCATTTGTACAACTATCGAGGGGCACAACTTTTAATAAACTGAGATGTTAGTATGCGCCTAACTGTATGAGCACATAGGTTTGCATAATGCCAAATCTTACTATCTTTGGCGCATGCCGCATAAACTTATGTCTAATCTTCAATAATCATTGTCCTTGGCACATAGATACTGGTGCATAGCCTTTAGCGCATAGCGCATGAGCTTCTAAATAAAGTTCCTAAAGTTCACCTCTTTGGTATTAAACCTGCATAGCATTGTGCGCATAGAGTCAGCTTCACTGAACTAATAGTTTATGTGGCTTCAGCACATAGTCATCATGTACATGGAGTTTAAAAATTCAATGCTTCTACAAATAAATTATTGCCTCAAGTCCCTTAAATGGATATTCGCGAATTCAATATGGATAACCCCATGCTCATCTATATATTTGAAGCATTGACGAAGGGTGGAAGGGAAGATGAGATTCTCATGTATCCATGGACACCTGAGTAGAACATTGTAGGATACTTCGATGTCGATTACATAACAAGTAATCTCCATCTGCATGTCACCAATACATCATCTCAGGCGAATCTTTCCCACAGGAGTGCTTTGTCCAGCATTAAAGTCAAGAATATTTGTTTTCGTAGTTGACAACTGGTTCATAGGTATCCTAGAGTTTGAAGCAGACTTTAGGGTATAATACTCAAAGAAGAACCAGGTCGATATGCATCCTATCGACCTTGATGGCGTTGGTGTACCCTCTGTGGTATAGAGGTCGATCATGTCAATTGTTCTTCAGGAACATGTCGGCACTTGATGGACCACACTATGACAATATGGGAATCCATAATCTTTATCAGAAAAAGGCTAGATCCTAGTAATATACGAGTCTTCCTCCAGCAACGCTTCATGAAGAACATCATGGGTGTCTTTAGAAAGACAGATTAGCTCGTACACTGATAATCGGGATAGGATGTTTGTGAGTTGTGTCAAGACATGGAAGGTATAAGGCTCGTCAAGTCCCAAAGATGCATTCTTTTTTAAAGACTTGTTGAACCTTGTTTGTTTGCTTTTGTCCACTGTTTGCTGCGTTGGTGGGTGCACAGTTGGTTGTGCAGGTAATGGTGCTTGCTGACCATCTTCAGATGCTTAATCGTAGTTTCGGAGATAATCTTTAATGTATCTTGTATTTTTAGGCTAAGCAGCATCTTTGTATGTTGCTCGAACTGTGGCCTCTTCTTCTATATCTATCATTATATTAGCCGGAAGATTGTCTTCATTAGCCAAGATGATGACATTGTAAGTTTTCTTTTTCTTACCCTTTGACTTGGGTTTGACAGAAGAAACTTCATTCTGAAGATCTTGGAGGATGTCGGGATGCACCCACATAATATGTCCCTTTGTAGTGACTTGCTTGTTGATTTGCTGGAGGCAGATTAATAATCTTTTTTCTATGGTAGGTATAGGTACTATGTCGTCTTGGACTTGTACCTATGGGAAGTTGTCGAACTGGAGAGAAACCAAGTTGGTGGCCACTTTCTTTTGATCATTTTGAACCGTTATAGATTTTGAATCAATTAATTCAAAACCTTATCCTTCAACATGTAGCTATGTGTCATCAAATAGTGCACGTAACGATGGTACGTATAGTACATGGGGTTGTTGACACGATTAACTTCTTCGGGACGTATGACTACAGTAATCTGTAATTTGTTCCACTTGAGCAACAGTTAGAAGATGGGCACCGTAATTTTGAAGGTGTAGGTGTGCTGAGGCCTTGGCGCCTTTTGCTTGGGTGGATTGTTTGTTGGAACTTCCATCATCATAGTTTATTTTCCTTTGCCTCGGGAATTGCTTGCATGTTGTTGGTGCATCTTGCCTTTTGGATTGGGCTTTCGAATACCCAATGTATCAAGATTAGCAGCTGCCTTTTCTGCAAATTCTTCACAATTGATGAATTTAGGCTAAGTCTTGACTTTTGACATGCCGAGAAAGAAGACAATGGCTTGTTGCTAATTATGTTGGCATGTGTCAAAAAGTATTGCTATCGGGATTCTTTGGGAGGGGAGTTCATGGCGACTCTCCAGGATCACTCAATATACTCTCGAACAGGTTCAACCCCCTACCCTTTTGTTATATTGATGAGGGCAATCGTGCTGAATCATGTTCTTCTTCATAGAACCGAGTCAATAAAAAGTACTCCAACTCATCCTAATTATTGATACAACCTTGGGGTAAACTTCGGAGCTATTTTATGTAGGACCTTGGAGTGTCCCAATATACATTTTTGCCAACAATACATGATCTGTAGCGACATTCTCCATTAATGATTTGAAATGGCATTTGTGATGTCTTAGTGATGTCAAGCCATCATACAGCATGAAGTTTGATGCAATGTAGTTGATGGGACAAGAGATGTTGTCCTATTATGCTGGATAAGGAGGAGTCATTCTAGCCTTCTACAAATTCTTCCTATTAAGCAGGGAGTCAAACTTGCCTCAGATCTTTCAGAGCATCTGGTTCAGATCCTCCTTTAGAAGCTTAGGGTCAAATCTACCTAGTTGCTTCAGGTTCGGGGATCGTTGCTGCAATAACTTGATTATTCGTTGGCACTACACGTTATGGTGGTGGAGGGACTATAGCAAAGCATTGCTGGGCTATCATATGTTTCTAAATGTTCATTGTTTTTGAACTTAGACTCCATGTCTTGGAAGCATTGGTTGCTGTCGCCACTTAATGATTCATCCCATGCCAGGATAACACCCGTCTCGATACTGACTGGATGGTTATAGAAGATGTGTAAGCCGAGTTTGTTCTTTCGGCTTCGGAGTCTATATCTGGAGGAAGATTACCCTAAGCTGGAGTAGTATACAGTGATTGTGAAGAGTTACTCCGGGATCTAGTACCTCAAAATGCACCTTCAACAGTGATGGTGCTTACATCAACTCGAGCTTCATATTTGAAACCTAATGCATCCGAATAAAGTATGAGAGAGTGGTTAACTATCCCTATTTTGCGTTGTTTCTTCTTTCATGGTTCTTCGCCCACCATGTTAATAGAAGCATATAAAAAACTATCATCATATTTACGTTGCAGCCTCCATCTTTGAGATCGTTGTCCCAAAGGAGTATTAACTTGTAACCTTCTAAATACTAAAGGACTAGCATGTATTTCATCATTTTTGGTACGATAGTAATGGATGGTAATCTGATGATAGCAATCCCCTATAGCTGGAGGTGCCACAACATCTTCATGGTTCAAATCTTTGCACTTCTGGCGAAGATGTTCTCGAAGATCAAAGCTCAAGCAATCCTTCACCGAAGATTTAAGCTTTTGGTCTCTTAGACTAGAGCTTGCCTCGGGCAGAGGGCAATGGCACAAGGATGCTTATGGTTGTTATTGCTCAGCCATGTATATGCTTTGTCCTCTGGAAGCACAAAATCAAGACATTTATAGCCAAACAGGCTCAAAAATGGTATTGCTGAAGTCCTGCAAGAATCATTGTCCCTTGGGAAATGACTGCTCGTCAAAAGTATTGTCTTACAAGCAAAGACTTCATTCAGAGTTCGTTAACCTACATTTGTGTGGGGTTAAAAGAGATGATGCCACATAGAAACAAGCTCACGCAGCCTGCAAGGAGATGTCGTTGCGTGATAGCAACTACACGAGGAGTGGGGCACATTTCTTGTATAATTGAAACCACATTCTGCCACGTGGCTTCCTGCTATTGAGGTTACACGTCCCACGAGCATGCAATCTCTAACAATTGTCTAAGAATTGTCTCGATTTTTGTAATGTTCTCTACGTTTGTTGTATACTGACACGTAGAAATATCATATTACCTTTGCTGGCATCAAAGTTGGTAGAAAGGATGATCCACCGGAAGCAAGATTCTTACTAGAAAAAGTTTGTAGGAGCAAAAGACTACATGAACCAGAGACTATAAGCATGAGGCTACAGAAAGTAGAGACTACAGGAAGCATGAGACTGCAAGAAGTACGATTTACAGGAAGTACGACTCATTGGAAGGGGTTTCATGTGAATTGTTCTGCCATGTGGCCCTTCTGTACGCCGCTCAACAATCATTTGACATCTCAACGAACGTCTCCTTCAAATCTGTGAGATTCTCTATCATTTGTCACATCTTATTCTGTACACACGGTGAATTACTAACAAAGGAAGCTACTTGGGCATGAGGACGTTTTGACAAAGGAATATCATAAGAATTAGCTTCTCACGGATGCTCTAATCTTTAATTTTTTTTATGCTTCTACAATAGTGGTGGTGGTGGCGATGAAGGTGGAGGAAGATGATGGTGGTAGAGAAGATGTCGGTGGTGGTGGTCAAGGATGGCCCGGAGGGTTGGGTTGCCCTATTCTTGAGCTAATTTTCGTTGCCCCACTACCAAAATAAGTCAATTTAGCGACATATTTAGCGACGTAAGAAGACAACATCGCTACAACAAACAAATTTATTAACGCACAAAAATATGTCATAATACGTCGTTGTTGGTGACGTTCCACGACAATCAGCGACTATAGTTAATATTATGGAAATTAACGCCGCCAGTAGTCGTTGAACGCCGCTGAATTTTTAACATCAGCGACGTTGAGCGATGCAATAAACATTTACGTCACAATATATTAAAATATCAGCGACTATTAGTGACGTCTGTTGTAGATGTCGCGAACATTTTATATAGGGTTCTGGCTTTTCTTTTTCCCCCACTCGTTCCCCAAAATTTTTGAAAGCGCCATTCCCCCAAATCCCCGGCCACCGTTGCTGGCCCCCCTTTGCCACTTTCAGCCCCCCACTGCCTCTGGTCGACAACCTACAGCCCTTCCTTTGTGCGCCACCTCTGCCTCCAGCCCTCCATCTCGGTGAACCCCCCCTTTCTTTTTCTCTCGTAGAACAGACACGAGACACATGGACACCCGAGGAGAGTGACACTTAGACACGCTGATACGGGACACGCACATAGTGACACACTGACATGGGACAGTTTAGTTAAAAAAATTACATTTCGTTAATTTGTAGAATATGTTTAGGGAATCCATTTTGATACATAATGAGGAATTTTTACATTTAGTTAATTTGTTGAATACGTTTAGGGAATATATTTCCCTTAATATATTTGTAACAATACCTAAGTATCACATGTGGATATGTCATAATTGTCACCCCCAGTTTTTGAATTAGGGGTATTTTTGTCATTTTTCAAGTTTTACAATTTTTAGGAATTTTTATTTATTTTATGTGATTTTTTTGGGATTTATTTGGGTTGGTTTGGATTTTATCCAATTCGGACTCAAATTGGAGACCCGGGTAGCCTGGACCCTAGTGGAACCCACATACTAGCTGGACTTGGCCCACATACCATCCTAATTAGGTTAGAAATCTTAAACCCAATTTTTCATGGCTTAATTAGTCATTTTAGAGCTTAATTAGTTGATTAAATTAGACCGAACCAAACCCGAACCAATTAAACCTAAGTCTAATGGGTTTGGAGTGTTATTGGATCCTACCCAAAATCCACAAACCCTTCCCCCCACACATGGCCGGCCATAAGAGACCACCCCCCCCCCCCCCCCCCCCTTTCTTCTCCACAAAGCAAACTCCCTCTCTCTCTCCATTTCATTTTCTTTCACAACTCTTTCTTCTTCAAGAAGACCTACACCTAGGTAAGCTCATAAATCCCCATTAATTCCTCTATTTCATTTGTTCCCTTCACATTAATTGTAGAGAAGAGAGTTCTCTACACTTTGCCCTAGAAATTATTAGGTTTCCAAATAATCTAGATTTTAGGATTTATTGGGGGTTTTATTAATTAGAGTGGTATATATATATATATATATATATATATATATATATATATATATATATATATATATATATATATATATATGTATATATGTGTATATATTATATGTATTGTGTTTATGTAGAGAATGGTGGTGGTGGTATTGGTGTGTAGAGAGTGGTGGTGTCATGAGAGTGGTGGTGGTGGTGTATGAGTGAGAGAGTGTGGTTGTGTGTGTGGTTGTGCTTGTGTGAGATTGTGAGTGTTTATATATATATATTTGTGTATATATAATTATAGGTATTAATATGTATTTGTGTGTGTGTGTGTAGAGAGTGGTGGGGGTGTGTCATGAGAATGGTGGTGGTGTTGTCATGGGAGTTTGTGAGTGTGTGTGTGTGTTTGTGAGAGTGTGTATGAGTGTTTATATATATATATATATATATATATATATATATATATATATATATATATATATATATATATATATATATATATATATATATGTGTGTGGGTGGATATATATATATATGTATATGGAGATGTGTGTGTGTGTGTGTGTGTGTGTGTGTGTGTGTGTGTATGTATAGATATGTGTAGAGGAGTGTGTGTTTGTGGAGTTAAATGGATGATAGATTATATATATATTTGTGTATATAAATATATATATATAGATAGATATATAGATAGATATATATATATATATATATATAGGTATATATATAGAGAGATAGAAGTAGAGAGGAGAAGGAGGTAGAAGAGGGAGATGAAGAAGAAGAATGGACAGCAGCAGCAGTAGCCTGCAGTGGCAGCAGCAGCCACTGCAGGAGCAGCAGCAGCAGCAATAGCAGCAGGCAGCAGCAGCACTAGCAGGCCAAGCAGCAGCAGCAGTAGCACAATGGTTCCCCCCCTTAGCCATAAGCCCCCTTAAACCCCTTGAATAGATATATATATATATATATATGTTTGTATGTATATATATATAGATAGATAGTTATATGGCTAGGAATTAAGAACAAGTTAGAAGAAATAGAAGAAGTGAGGAAGAGAAGAAGAGAATAAGAAGAAGTAGGAAAAGAAGACTAGAAGAGAAGGAGGGAAAGAAGAATAGGAAATTAGGAATTAGAAAAGGATAGGAAAAAGAATGAGAAGAGGGATTAGAAGAAGAAGAATAGGAAGAATTAGGAGAAGGGAGTTAGAAGAATAGAAATTAGAAGGAGAAGGAGAAAAATAGGAATAGAGAATGAATCGGATTTTGGATGAAAGGGTGAAACGGAGCTCGGAGTATCGGATTGAGTTGAAACTTGGCATGGAGTTCAAATACGTGATTTAGATTTTGCGGGTAGGCTCCCGAGTGGAAATCGGGGTCGTAGGGCGCCGGTATCGCGCCGTATCAGTGCGTATCTTGAAATATTCAAGATATCGCCAATGGGCCATAAGGTGGACTAGACGTCCACTTTATCTAGGTATTTTGGTAGATAACGAACCTATAGGATAGTACCCTACTACCCTAGGGAGATCGAGTCAAAATACAAAGCGTAGGGAGGCTATCTAGATAATCGTCGAGGGTGGAATTTTATCCTTAAAAAGGGTAAAATAAGGAATTGGCCTACGGCCAAAAAATTGAGTTTGAAGTCCAAGATGGACTTGGATATGGGTTGTATAGATTGGTAATGAGTAGAATTAGCCGTCTAGACCTAGTCTTGACCCCGGTTGACCACGGTTGACTTTTTAGACCAAAAGTCAACTATGGGTCAACACTTTACCCAATTTAGTCCCAAATTCCTTTAAACTTGTGTAGTTGACCGAAAGTCAACTATTAGTCACCATTGACCTAGGGTTGACCTAAGGTTGACCAGAGTTGACCACGGTTGACCAGAGTTGACCAGTTGACCAAAAGTCAACTGTAAGTCAACCGTTGACTCAAATTGACCTAGATTAATTCCGTTTGACTTGCATTGACCCAGTATGACCTAGCTAGACCTAATATGACTTAGGTTGACCATATACAGTTTATTTTGACGCGTCTTGACCTAGAATGACTTAATAGGGTCTAAATTGTCTTGACTTTATTTCCTAAATAGAGTATTGATACGTCTTGTTCTCTATAGGTCCTCGAGACGCTGCATTTGCTCCGGTTGACATATCATACCATATTACAGGCGAGTACATTCTCTGACACTTTTCCAATTTATAATGATTGTTATGATTCATGTAATTAGTGTGGATATGCTTGTTCTCGACACATTGGTCACACGGATTGGTATTCATGGATCCCGACATGAGATGTTATTCCTCGTTATCTTGGTATATCTTGTGCAAGCCCCCTTGTAGTCTTGTGCAGTATATGGATACCGATTCTCGAGAAGACTTGCTCCCTTCTCGTAGAATCCCGTATCATAAAGTGTCTTGCTTGGATCTACTCTACCAGTCGGGGACGGGGAGTACTAGTGTAGATGTGTGGTCATTATCCACCTTGTTTATTCTTGTAGACCTTGAATCCTACCAATCCTACACTCCACGTGGGATTGGCTGATCATAACCTTGTGCAGACCCAATCCGGCCACATGTTGTAGCTAGTATTCACACACCTAGAGATATGATTCTTGATTCTTGTACATGCCATGATCAGTTTACTTGCCTTGTTCTAGCTCTAGTTTTACAGCTTACCTTGCCATGATACTCACATGTACATTCCATAATTTTCTTGTATATACTCTCTATTTACTGTCTTATAGCTTTTGTCGTATCTTGTGAACTGTTGTTAGTAGATTGTACTCGTTCCATCCTGACAGGATATGTTGAAAATATTACAGATACAGACGAGGGAGACTATTCTACCTACTACGGTCCGGATGACGTAGTGGACCTAGACCTGGAGACTTTGGTCCAGCAGGGCTTAGCTCCGCCTGGCGAGACCTTACCCCTTGCTTAGTTAGAGTAGGTCTTTTATACTGGACTTTGTCTCCAGCTACTTTTGAGTCTGTTATTACTATGGACTGTATTAGAGACTTGGACTTGTATATATTCTTTGTGTTGGACTTGACAGGTTATATATTATTTTATCGTCTTGTTGTCTTTTCATTTCAGTCTTTACTTTGTTATCTTAGAGTCGTGATTGAGTACTCGTATATATATTCATTGCTTGTCCTCCGTTCGGAGTTGACCATGAACTTGACAGGTTTTTGTTATATATATAAACTCTTTAGAGTAGAAAAATCTACAGCGTTCTACGCCGATTTTTCGGTGAGGGCTGGGCGTTGTCGCGTCACGTGCCCTTTTAGTGGGTGCGGGTCGTGTAGTGACCCGCTCCGCCCTAGCGGAACGCCGATTCCAAACGGCAAGTGCAACGACTCAAACGAGCCGTCGACCCGAAGAGTTGCTTCGTCCCGACGAAGTATCGATGCGAATCGATGCAAGGCTTACATTGGCCCGACAGGATGAATCCAGACTTAGACTTTCAAAGGCGCGCTCGGAATATCGCTCGGCCGATGCGAACATCGCTAAGGTGGGTGGCTCCGATGAACCCGTCTTCGCTTAGCCTATGCACATAATAATGCGGACACAAACACGAGAATCGCTAGGCGATAACATCTTGCATGCTAATAAATGACCCAACGCACCTAGCTAAGGGAATAATCCCAACTTGTATGCTTGTATAGAATATGGAAAGTAACATGGAAAATACGAGAACTCTCGCCCGCGCTCCATGCTCGTGCTATGGCACAAGCCTACGTTGATGCTCCCTATACGTCCAAACAATCAAACAATGAATGGGTTACAACAATGAAACGGAAAGACTATCAATATAGTCGCACCGTGTAGATTATAGCAACATTGAAAGGCTATGGGACCGATGGGTCGCCAAGGCGACTCCCATACGAGGAGTCGTGTAATGTATAAATGAAAGAGCAAACGAATAAGTGAATCAACGAATGAATACGTGAATGAATCGATGAACTAATGAACAAGTGAAAGAAAGAAAGAAAAGGAAAGGAAACTTGAAAAGATAAGAAAAGAAAGAAGGATTAGCGACAGGTGTGACGGGCACGTGCATCGGGGCTCGCTACCCGCGCTGCACGGACGCCAACCTGGTCGATAACGTAAGAAGGCTAAGGGTTAGCCTAAGGCTCAAAGACAGCCATTAAGTTAAAATGATAATAAAATACGAAATGGTCGTGGACAACGGCACGAGCGAGGGGTGGCGTATGCTGTGACCGTGAAAGGGGATTCCGCGGATGCCGGCCTAGGCGGATCCAAAAGGGGCTTACGGGCTTAACTGGGGGAGGCTTGGCCCTAGGAGACGTAAGTGCAGGGTACTTTTCAAGAGACTATCAGGGTGTACCAGCCGCACGCCATGATAGGTGCGAAAATACCAAGGGGAAATGTCCAGGATGGCTTGTGGTGCCAGCGACCGGTTCATATAGAGTTAAGTGGGCTTTGCTGGTGGCGATCCACGTGCAAGTCCTTGCATTGAAATCAAAGTAGTCTAAGTTAACAAAAAAATGAAGTGCCTTACAGATATGCCTGAATGTAACACATAAAATGATCCAGAATACTTGTACGACTGAGTTAAAGAACGCACCTACGTTATGTTATTATCACATGAATTGTTGTCTAACTTGGTTTACTTGAACAGGGAAGGCCGGACGGTAAGTATGGGTAAGTTGTGCATGTATTTCCATGCGACACTTGAAATTGGCAACACGGGATAGGTTATGATATATGCCATGAAATTGACCCTAAGGCAAGATTAGAAAGACAATGAATGATAGAGATGCACAAAAGTAAATGGAACGTGTTCGGTAATGATAGTGATTATGGGCGAGCTAGCCTCCCCACCAGTGCATAACAATGTACTGATAACCCCACAGTCTACTTGCAGGATGCAGGAGACGCCGGCGGGTGCGGAGCTTCAATCGAACGTGCTAAGGCGCGGAGCTATCTCTGGGCCTTGGAGCGTTGCAAGGAGCTGGAGCATCATATACGGGACATAATGTATCGGAACATCGCCATGAATCATTCCATCTTGTAAGCCACTTGGCACGCCTTTTATGTTTCAGAGAGAGAGATAGCTTGAGCGACTTGTAATATCGGCCTAGCGCCGCTTGTAAACTTGTTGAATATCAATAAAGAATTTGGTTTCGCTTCAATTGTGTTCATTTATATTCTGCTGCAAATGGGGACACTCTGTGCGACTCCGTGGCCTAGAACTCAAATCGGCCGTTTCTGGACTTGGCCTTGCACGGGTGCAACCTAGGCCCGTGCGGCATCACGCCTTAGCGAGGACGATCGCTCCTACGGGAGTGGGGCGTGACAGATTGGTATCAAAGCACGGCTTCACGTCCTTGGACTTCATTTCGATTTTCTCAGTTTTGAAAGCTCGTTGGAAACAAAAAAAGTGTACGCTCTCTCTCGTTGTGACTTGGGATGTTCCATACAATAAGTCTAATATTTTCAAAAGCTCGTACAAGAACTCGGTTGAAGGGACCGATAGGCGATGGCCTTTGTGCCACTACGACGGACTTGATAGGCGATGGCCTTTGTGCCGAACCACGACGGACTCGAGTCGGACGAAAACTAAATGCTAAGAGTTAGCAAACGCGAGGCATGCTTGAATAGGCTTACGTTGACGATAGCAAACGGGTACACGAGACCGGAGTATTATTCGAACAGGATGGTTTTGCACGCGGCCTTTTGGCTAAGTTGTGCGGAGTATCGCGCACCTAGACCCTTTGGTGCAAACGAGTGGCGAACGAGAATAAGTGAGCGTGCAAACTTGAATGTGGTCCGAACGGGATGGTTAAGCGGTACAACTTAGTCCGCGTGTCGCGCACCTCGACTCTTGGGTGCCATTGGGTTGCGAGCGATATCAACGTATCGCTCGATCGAGAACGGAGATACACTTTGAGTGTGTATCGATAGGAACGTTATCGAGTTAACGCTTAGGCGCACTCGAAGGATCGATTTGGACCTTGAGGATTATTGTGAACGACTTAATGCGTCGCAACGGCGCGAACGACTACGCTAGCGATTCGTTGAACGAATCGATAAGACGTCTTAGCGCGTGGCGCAAACGTGATTGAGGATTAGACCGTATGGCTTGAATCCGAGTGGTGTATGGACGTCTTGGAAATAGTTCGAGCGAAATCGAGGATTACGAGTATGTCGGCAAGGCGATGCGGTCGCACAAAGCCTTAGAACGCGTCACACTTAGTTGGTGGTGACTTTGATTGTCCCGAGTGAGATGTCGCTCGGACAACTTGTCGTTAGACAACGTGAGTTAGAAAACGACTCGGAACGACAGAGGTAAATGAATGGTCTTGATCGAGGAAACTTAGAGGATTGCGCGTACGATCTCGGATTGACTCAAATGAATCGCGACTTGAGTTTGAACAACGATCTTGACCCTAGCTGGAGAGATAGCGGTCGAACTTGATCTTGAATATCGAGGAAATTGTGGAATATCCAACTCGGACAATAGCATCAATGCATGACTCGAAAATCGGTTGCAAAGGAAGATCGTCAGGTTACGCATATCGTCGATGGTATTGAGGCGTATCGAAGATCGATATGCGATAACTCGGGGGCACTCCGACTCGGCGAATGACGATCATGCAAATGTTATTGTTCCGTTGGATGCTATACTTGGGTCGTTAAGGATGTGTCGAGGAAAAGATAAACTTGGCTCGAGGATGAATGACGGTCGGACTATCAAATATAGACTTGGCTTGGATGAAAACGGAGTGCTTGGATTTACTTCGTTGTCAACCACAACGTAGACGTTCTTGCCTTATGCGAGCGCAACCCCAGCCTCGCACATGCGTCGCGCCGACTAGGACTATCACTCCGCGTGAGCGCTGGTGTGGTGATTCATACAGCGGGAGTGATCGGTACTCGCCTGGCGTGGCAACTCGTATGCTTCGACTTGTGGTTTGACATGAAGGAGACTTGAGGATGAATTGTGTGTTTGAAGAGTTGAACTTGAGGATTGAGTAGGTCCAATCTGCGTATCGAGAATGAGTTAGTCTAAACTCAAACAAGAGTTATGCCCCGATGAGAATGATTATTCCGCGGGAGCATTGCATGGTGATTCATGAACCGCCGTGGATAATCGGACTCGCGTGAGATTGGGGCAGAACGTATTGTCGAGCTGGATGACCTCGTGATCGAATACATGAATTGGTTTAGAATTGGTGATTGAACAGATTTGGATGTTGCAAAACGAATGCATCTATGCGAACTAAGTGATCGTGCTCGATGTTTAGGAATCTGAGTGATACGAGCTTGGGTAGAAAAAATCCCGTACCACCGACTTTGGTTTGACCCTAGGATTGGGGTCAGTATTGGCATTATTGTTGGGGAACTATGATTCCAATCCTGACATTGACTTAGCCTTGAGAATTGGCCTAGCGGATAGGCGAGACGCCCCTGTTGAAAGAGTTGCAAATAAAGGATTGAGCTTGGGGATTGACATGGATTGAAAGAGTGGATCAAGAGTAGGAAACCCTGCTCACGAGACTCGGCTGATATGCATATATCTCAGGAACGCTTGAATATGTGCACGATGCGACTCGAGTGAGAATGACAAACTCACTATCCTACGGCTTGGCTGAATGCATGTATTTTGGGGACGCCTGAAATACGTGCACGATCCAACCAAGTGATACGCTGAGTTCTAGCACGACTTGGGGAGTGAACGAGTGTCGTGAACGTAAAATCGTGCTAGTTAAAAGTTGGTGCAACGAATTGAACCATCGATAGGAAGTTATGCTCGACGATGGTGTCGTTCTTGGTCTTGAATCGGACGGAAATTTCGTAGACTTGGTCGACTCCGCTAAGAAGAAGTCATAATGATTTCATAGACGAAAACGCTTGAGAAGCGAATCGAGTGATCCCGATAATTGAGGTAAACGAAAGTGAGTTGCCTCAATTACGACCCACGCATTTGGCAAAATCCAGCGTGCCTTGTGCAACCACTCCAGTCCCATGACACGAAGAAATAGAAACCAATACGAAGAAACGCTTGAATTGGAAAGATAACATCAAGTCTAAAATGAACGAGAAGCTATTCAATAAAAATCGACCAAAACGTATACGACACGGAACTTAGAAAGAAACCGAGTGTCGTTCGATGCCATCGAACGACGATGCATAGGAAATTGTCTAAGGTATGTATACGGTCCGAGTTAAGGAATGGTAGGATGACCTGCACTCAGGAAGTCTCGAGGACGAGACTTGTTTTGAGTGGTGTATTATGTAGTGACCCGCTCCGCCCTAGCGGAACGCCGATTCCAAACGGCAAGTGCAACGACTCAAACGAGCCGTCGACCCGAAGAGTTGCTTCGTCCCGACGAAGTATCGATACGAATCGATGCAAGGCTTACATTGGCCCGACAGGATGAATCCAGACTTAGACTTTCAAAGGCGCGCTCGGAATATCGCTCGGCCGATGCGAACATCGCTAAGGTGGGTGGCTCCGATGAACCCGTCTTCGCTTAGCCTATACACATAATAATGCGGACACAAACACGAGAATCGCTAGGCGATAACATCTTGCATGCTAATAAATGACCCAACGCACCTAGCTAAGGGAATAATCCCAACTTGTATGCTTGTATAGAATATGGAAAGTAACATGGAAAATACGAGAACTCTCGCCCGCGCTCCATGCTCGTGCTACGGCACAAGCCTACGTTGATGCTCCCTATACGTCCAAACAATCAAACAATGAATGGGTTACAACAATGAAACGGAAAGACTATCAATATAGTCGCACCGTGTAGATTATAGCAACATTGAAAGGCTATGGGACCGATGGGTCGCCAAGGCGACTCCCATACGAGGAGTCGTGTAATGTATAAATGAAAGAGCAAACGAATAAGTGAATCAACGAATGAATACGTGAATGAATCGATGAACTAATGAACAAGTGAAAGAAAGAAAGAAAAGGAAAGGAAACTTGAAAAGATAAGAAAAGAAAGAAGGATTAGCGACAGGTGTGACGGACACGTGCATCGGGGCTCGCTACCCGCGCTGCACGGACGCCAACCTGGTCGATAACGTAAGAAGGCTAAGGGTTAGCCTAAGGCTCAAAGACAGCCATTAAGTTAAAATGATAATAAAATACGAAATGGTCGTGGACAACGGCACGAGCGAGGGGTGGCGTATGCTGTGACCGTGAAAGGGGATTCCGCGGCATGATCAAAGGGGGGATATGCCGGCCTAGGCGGATCCAAAAGGGGCTTACGGGCTTAACTGGGGGAGGCTTGGCCCCAGGAGACGTAAGTGCAGGGTACTTTTCAAGAGACTATCAGGGTGTACCAGCCGCACGCCATGATAGGTGCGAAAATACCAAGGGAAAATGTCCAGGATGGCTTGTGGTGCCAGCGACCGGTTCATATAGAGTTAAGTGGGCTTTGCTGGTGGCGATCCACGTGCAAGTCCTTGCATTGAAATCAAAGTAGTCTAAGTTAACAAAAAAATGAAGTGCCTTACAAATATGCCTGAATGTAACACATAAAATGATCCAGAATACTTGTACGACTGAGTTAAAGAACGCACCTACGTTATGTTATTATCACATGAATTGTTGTCTAACTTGGTTTACTTGAACAGGGAAGGCCGGACGGTAAGTATGGGTAAGTTGTGCATGTATTTCCATGCGACACTTGAAATTGGCAACACGGGATAGGTTATGATATATGCCATGAAATTGACCCTAAGGCAAGATTAGAAAGACAATGAATGATAGAGATGCACAAAAGTAAATGGAACGTGTTCGGTAATGATAGTGATTATGGGCGAGCTAGCCTCCCCACCAGTGCATAACAATGTACTGATAACCCCACAGTCTACTTGCAGGATGCAGGAGACGCCGGCGGGTGCGGAGCTTCAATCGAACGTGCTAAGGCGCGGAGCTATCTCTGGGCCTTGGAGCGTTGCAAGGAGCTGGAGCATCATATACGGGACATAATGTATCGGAACATCGCCATGAATCATTCCATCTTGTAAGCCACTTGGCACGCCTTTTATGTTTCAGAGAGAGAGAGCTTGAGCGACTTGTAATATCGGCCTAGCGCCGCTTGTAAACTTGTTGAATATCAATAAAGAATTTGGTTTCGCTTCAATTGTGTTTATTTATATTCTGCTGCAAATGGGGACACTCTGTGCGACTCCGTGGCCTAGAACTCAAATCGGCCGTTTCTGGACTTGGCCTTGCACGGGTGCAACCTAGGCCCGTGCGGCATCACGCCTTAGCGAGGACGATCGCTCCTACGGGAGCGGGGCATGACAGGTCGTGACACGTTTTAGTGGTGGCCCACGCAGGTCCTGAAGTCGCAATTAGTGCGATGTCGTAGTGGCGCTCGACTTAGAGTGCTATTACGAGCCTGCGGTACGTATTTAGGATAGGCTATAGGCTAAGAGTACTCAATCACAGTAGGATCTTTCCTTGCTTATCTTGCTTACCGTCTTTGATATTGATTTAATGCATTCTAGCTGTCCTCCTTTGATATAATCTTTCTTGTGCCATATTGATATCTTCTTTTCAATTTGTCTCCAGGATAGTGATGACTCATTCTCCTGGCGAGGAGCACGGGGAGACGGAGAGGTCTGCCACCTCTGGCGGGCAGGCTCCGGTCACCTCCCCTGCAGATGGGACTTCTGTTGGAGCCCTCGGGGGTACTCCTCCAGCTACCTCGATGACCGTCCCTGGGGCCATTGCGGGTGCTCTTCCCGTAGTGCCAGGGGCTACATCGGGAGCTACCGGGGGCGTTCTTCCTCCTCAGCAGGGGACTCCTCCGGTGATGATGGAAGCTATTCCTCCATTGCCTTCTCTGCCCACAGACATGGGGCAGATGCTAGCGTTCTTTCACCAGGTGCTGGAGTCCCAGCGGGCCCAGTACGAGGCTCAGTTGAGGCAGACAGAGGCCATGCGCCAGGGCATGGAGGATGCACACAGATTGGCTATGGCGGCAGTGGAGCGTGGGGATCCACAGAGGGAGGTTCAGCAACAGCAGCAGCCGAAGGTCGGGAATATCCAGGCTTTCAAGAAGCTTGGTCCAAGGGATTTCAAGGGGACAGAGGGCATTATTTATGCTGATGACTGGCTCGAGGATATCGAGCGCCAGATGAGGGCCTGCCGCCTGGCAGCCGACCTGAGGGTCGAGGCGGTTGGGTTGCAGTTGTTAGATATTACCCGGACATGGTTTCGGAACGAGCCGGCTCTTGCAGGAGAGAGCCATACTTGGGCTGAGTTTCGGGCCCTGTTCAGAGAGAAGTTCTTTTCCCCTACGGACAAGATTGGCCTGGTACGGCAGTTCCAGAACCTGCAGCAGGGCAGTATGACCGCAGAGGAGTATGCGGCGGAGTTCGGCCGGCTGAGCCGATACGCCGAGTACAAGGTGAGTGACCCGGTGATTCGAGCGGAGCGCTTCCGGGAGGGATTGACATGGGATATCAAGATCCTGATCCCTTCCTTCTATGCGACATACGCAGAGGTTTACGCGGAGGCTCAGAAGGTGGAGAGGGAGTGGGGCTTGAAGCCGAAGAGGGATCGAGATTTGTTTTCAGGGGCCAGTAGCAGTGCAGGGCCTGCTAAGCGCCCTCAGCTTCAGCATCAGTCGTTCCAGCATCACCAGCAGTAGGTGCAGCACACTCAGCCGAGGCAGGCTCAGCATGGGGTTCCTTGTGGCTACTGCAAGAAGCCCGGTCACATCTGGGAGGTCTGCCGGAAGAGGCTGGGCTTGTGCCTCTATTGCGGGGAGGCTGGACATCAGTTGAGAGATTGTCCTACGAACCATCGCCGTGCAGCTCAGGGAGCACAGGGTAGGCCACCTATGGCACCGCATCCCGCCCTCCACCAGCAGCGGGATATACCCCGCCAGGACAGGGTTTTTGCGATGGCAGTTGAGGATCCTGTACGCATTGGACTAGGAGGTAGGGTCTTGCTCTTTCTTTTACCTGTTCTCTTCGCCCATTGATTGATGATTGCTTTCTTAGTACCTTTAGTTGCATATGTGATGATCATGCTAGATTAAATGGAAACCCCAATGAAAACTGCAATAACATGATACTGTAGAGATTTAAAATCATGCATGTGTTCTGATTTCCTGGGTTACATGTTATATAACTTAGGATAAAATTTAGTAGACCTTGATTGTTGGGTGCTTGACCTAGAGAAGAGTACGACCGTTTGAATTTCGAGGACGAAATTTTTTAAGGAGGGTAGATTTGTCAACCCCAGTTTTCGAATTAGGAGTATTTTTGTCATTTTTCAAGTTCTACAATTTTTAGGAATTTTTATTTATTTTATGTGATTTTTTGGGATTTATTTGGGTTGGTTTGGATTTTATACAATTCGGACTCAAATTGGAGACCCGGGTAGCCTGGACCCTAGTGGAACCCACATACTAGCTGGACTTGGCCCACATACCATCCTAATTAGGTTAGAAATCTTAAACCCAATTTTTCATGGCTTAATTAGTCATTTTAGAGCTTAATTAGTTGATTAAATTAGACCGAACCAAACCCGAACCAATTAAACCTAAGTCTAATGGGTTTGGAGTGTTATTGGATCCTACCCAAAACCCACAAACCCTTCCCCCCACACATGGCCGGCCATAAGAGACCACCCCCCCTTTCTTCTCCACAAAGCAAACTCCCTCTCTCTCTCCATTTCATTTTCTTTCACAACTCTTTCTTCTTCAAGAAGACCTACACCTAGGTAAGCTCATAAATCCCCATTAATTCCTCTATTTCATTTGTTCCCTTCACATTAATTGTAGAGAAGAGAGTTCTCTACACTTTGCCCTAGAAATTATTAGGTTTCCAAATAATCTAGGTTTTAGGATTTATTGGGGGTTTTATTAATTAGAGTGGTATATATATATATATATATATATATATATATATATATATATGTATATATGTGTATATCTTATATGTATTGTGTTTGTGTAGAGAATGGTGGTGGTGGTATTGGTGTGTAGAGAGTGGTGGTGTCATGAGAGTGGTGGTGGTGGTGTATGAGTGAGAGAGTGTGGTTGTGTGTGTGGTTGTGCTTGTGTGAGATTGTGAGTGTTTATATATATATATATATATATATATATATATATATATATATATATATATATATATATATATATATATATATATATATATATATATATATATATTTGTGTATATATAATTATAGGTATTAATATGTATTTGTGTGTGTGTATATAGAGAGTGGTGGGGGTGTGTCATGAGAATGGTGGTGGTGTTGTCATGGGAGTTTGTGAGTGTGTGTGTGTTTGTGAGAGTGTGTATGAGTGTTTATATATATATGTGTGGGTGGATATATATATATATATATATATATATATATATATATATATATATATATATATATATATATATATATATATGTATATGGAGATGTGTGTGTGTGTGTGTGTGTGTGTGTGTATGTATAGATATGTGTAGAGGAGTGAGTGTTTGTGGAGTTAAATGGATGATAGATTATATATATATATATATATATATATATATATATATATATATATATATATATATATATATATATATATATATATATATAGGTATATATAGAGAAATAGAAGTAGAGAGGAGAAGGAGGTAGAAGAGGGAGATGAAGAAGAAGAATGGACAGCAGCAGCAGTAGCCTGCAGTGGCAGCAGCAGCCACTGCAGGAGCAGCAGCAGCAGCAATAGCAGCAGGCAGCAGCAGCACTAGCAGGCCAAGCAGCAGCAGCAGTAGCACAATGGTTCCCCCCCTTAGCCATAAGCCCCCTTAAACCCCTTGAATAGATATATATATATGTTTGTATGTATATATATATAGATAGATAGTTATATGGCTAGGAATTAAGAACAAGTTTAGAAGAAATAGAAGAAGTGAGGAAGAGAAGAAGAGAATAAGAAGAAGTAGGAAAAGAAGACTAGAAGAGAAGGAGGGAAAGAAGAATAGGAAATTAGGAATTAGAAAAGGATAGGAAAAAGAATGAGAAGAGGGATTAGAAGAAGAAGAATAGGAAGAATTAGGAGAAGGGAGTTAGAAGAATAGAAATTAGAAGGAGAAGGAGAAAAATAGGAATAGAGAATGAATCGGATTTTGGATGAAAGGGTGAAACGGAGCTCGGAGTATCGGATTGAGTTGAAACTTGGCATGGAGTTCAAATACGTGATTTAGATTTTGCGGGTAGGCTCCCGAGTGGAAATCAGGGTCGTAGGGCGCCGGTATCGCGCCGTATCAGTGCGTATCTTGAAATATTCAAGATATCGCCAATGGGCCGTAAGGTGGACTAGACGTCCACTTTATCTAGGTATTTTGGTAGATAACGAACCTATAGGATAGTACCCTACTACCCTAGGGAGATCGGGTCAAAATACAAAGCGTAGGTAGGCTATCTAGATAATCGCCAAGGGTGGAATTTTACCCTTAAAAAGGGTAAAATAAGGAATTGGCCTACGGCCGAGAAATTGAGTTTGAAGTCCAAGATGGACTTGGATATGGGTTGTATAGATTGGTAATGAGTAGAATTAGCCGTCTAGACCTAGTCTTGACCCCGGTTGACCACGGTTGACTTTTTAGACCAAAAGTCAACTATGGGTCAACACTTTACCCAATTTAGTCCCAAATTCCTTTAAACTTGTGTAGTTGACCGAAAGTCAACTATTAGTCACCATTGACCTAGTGTTGACCAGAGGTGACCACGGTTGACCAGAGTTGACCAGTTGACCAAAAGTCAACTGTAAGTCAACCGTTGACTCAAATTGACCTAGATTAATTCCGTTTGACTTGCATTGACCCAGTATGACCTTGCTAGACCTAATATGACTTAGGTTGACCTCGTACAGTCTAGTTTGACGCGTCTTGACCTAGAATGACTTAATAGGGTCTAAATTGTCTTGACTTTATTTCCTAAATAGAGTATTGATACGTCTTGTTCTCTATAGGTCCTCGAGACGCTGCATTTGCTCCGGTTGACATATCATACCATATTACAGGCGAGTACATTCTCTGACACTTTTTTAATTTATAATGATTGTTATGATTCATGTAATTAGTGTGGATATGCTTGTTCTCGACACATTGGTCACACGGATTGGTATTCATGGATCCCGACAAGAGATGTTATTCCTCGTTATCTTGGTATATCTTGTGCAAGCCCCCTTGTAGTCTTGTGCAGTATATGGACACCGATTCTCGAGAAGACTTGCTCCCTTCTCGTAGAATCCCGTGTCATAACGTGTCTTGCTTGGATCCACTCTACCAGTCGGAGACGGGGAGTACTAGTGTAGATGTGTGGTCATTACCCACCTTGTTTATTCTTGTAAACCTTGAATGCTACCAATCCGGTACTCCACGTGGGATTGGCTGATCATAACCTTGTGCAGATCCAATCCGGCCACATGTTGTAGCTAGTATTCACACACCTAGAGATATGATTCTTGATTCTTGTACATGCCATGATCAGTTTACTTGCCTTGTTCTAGCTCTAGTTTTACAGCTTACCTTGCCATGATACTCACATGTACATTCCATGATTTTCTTGTATATACTCTCTATTTACTGTCTTATAGCTTTTGTCATATCTTGTGAACTGTTGTTAGTAGATTGTACTCGTTCCATCCTGACAGGATATGTTAAAAATATTACAGATGCAGACGAGGGAGACTATTCTACCTACTACGGTCCGGATGACGTAGTGGGCCTAGACCTGGAGACTTTGGTCCAGCAGGGCTTAGCTCCGCCTGGCGAGACCTTACCCCTTGCTTAGTTAGAGTAGGTCTTTTATACTGGACTTTGTCTCCAGCTACTTTTGAGTCTGTTATTACTATGGACTGTATTAGAGACTTGGACTTGTATATATTCTTTGTGTTGGACTTGACAGGTTATATATTATTTTATCGTCTTATTGTCTTTTCATTTCAGTCTTTACTTTGTTATCTTAGAGTCGTGATTGAGTACTCGTATATATATTCATTGCTTGTCCTCCGTTCGGAGTTGACCATGAACTTGACAGGTTTTTGTTATATATATAAACTGTTTAGAGTAGAAAAATCTACAGCGTTCCACGCCGATTTTTCGGTGAGGGCTGGGCGTTGTCGCGTCACGTGCCCTTTTTGTGGGTGCGGGTCGTGACAATAATTGTCTTAGTCTAAATTCGAAAGAAAAAAAAACTAAGAAACTAGTCTTTTGGTTCAGTTTAAATTCAAAAGTAAATAATAGTTGTGACTACCTATCTTGGACACTCCAAAGTCAAGTGTCCATTTGAGTCATTATCTGAAATCCAAACCGTCCAAATTTATTTCTTAGATGAGTTAGCCCAGCCCGATCCTACTTTGTTGTGTCAAGAATGAGTGGCCTATAGTGTATGTTGGTACCAAGACACAAAGTGCCAAGTATAGTTAGTGTCATGGGTATTTGAAACCGTATCCTAGTATCAAGATACAAGAGAGTATCAATGTGATATTGTGTACCATGGTATGTGATATCCACATGATACACAAATACCTAGAGTTAAGGTGATATGTAGGTAAGTGCTACGTACCGATAAGAGTATACTTGAAAAGGAGTATATTCAGGGACCTCCCATATTGGAGCACCAATCAGATCAGACATAACCTTGATGTCATGCATATCGAGAAGAATACGTTTGACAACATAATTAATACTATGATGGACGTTGTCACGACCCGATCCCAAATTGTTGGGTCGAATCGGATCATGCCCAGCCTGCACCGTTGTGAGACGGCGGTAGTAAGCTGTTCTATATGCAGGTATTCACAACAACATTTATACATTTGTCACAACTTGAATACAAATTTTTTAAAAAACTTTTATTCAACAAAGAGAAATACAACTGGAAAGAAAACTACTGAATAAACACTGAAACCAAAAGTCTACAATCTCCAACATAATGAAACTAGAAAATAAGGAAACAGCAACTAGCTAAACGGCCGGCCCTTCGGCCTCAGGATCCACGTCCTCCAAGGGAGACTCTGGAAACACCGGTGGGTATAGCACAGGATCATAATAGCTATTGTACAATAGCTCAGCGTAATCCATATCACCTATTGGGGGGAATCCAGTCAGGAAAGGAGCAAGAACGAGTATGTACCTCACATTTCAAATAATAACGAAAAAGTGCAAGCTAAACAGTTGAAACAATATTTTCCAGCAATTTAACAATTCAATACTTGAAACAATGTGATTGGAATATGTAACCTCTATGACCGGCTTGCGTTGTACAATAGCATCCTAGCGACGCGATACAGCTTATCCCCGTGTGTAAGAGGGGTAAGCTCGCACAATAACAATATGCAATATGAGGGGTATTGGTCATAAACACTACACTATTCCCCCAATATCCCTATAATCAATATCAATCAATATTTGAACCCTAGGAGAGAGTTCCGTGTAGCAATGTGGTTTAAACATGCAACTTGACAATTACTAATTAAAATATAAGATAGCATAACCGTAACTTGCCTTTGTTTGTATGACTGGATTGGGATGTCAGTACCGGAAAGGAAGTCAAGTACGTCCTCGAAATCCTACAGTTGAGAATTCTGACTTAGAATCATAGATGAGCCAAATCTAGGTGTACTAGTTGCAATTTCTAGAAACAGACCCTAGTTAGGTTTTAAGTTATTTAATTAATCTAACAAAATCCGTCTACGTCGTAAACTATATTGGTTATCAATTTACGGAATAACCGATTATTGATTTATTGGAAAAATAGCAATTACACTTTAATTGGCAAGACTTTGTATTTTTAATAAAATATATATAAAACTAAATGGTCTTTTAAGTGAGAAAATATGAAGTTGTTTAAATTACTAGGAATATTTATTTATTAACTTAATATGAGAAAATCTTATTAATTTTGTACAAAATAATTAATACCCAATTATAATTTATACGTCTAGCTACGCAAATAACCAACCCAGGAAAGAAATAGAAAATCTAAGCTACACAATACATGGCCACAGAAAAATAAAGAAAAACTGGGCTTATGCCCTTACAACAAATTAATTAATTTAATATGAAAACTGAGGCGAGCTCTGAATGCCGTGAAGCGGTCCAGTCAGGAGGCCGAAGCCCTGCACCCAAAATACTAGAGGCCAGTAAATAGTTCTAAAAATAAAACATAATATAGATTAAATATAATTTTGCAGAAAACGGGCGTCTCAGACTTGGTCATGCAATCTCACGTTGCTGGCTTACGCATCAACGTACAGAAAATCCTGTAGCGTTTGCGTTTCGCCGAGGTTCATCCGACCGATATGGTCGTCGCCTAACAGGGGATACAAAATCTCAAAAAACCGCATTTAAAACCAACAAAACCAACTTTGTAAATCGTTTGCAAAGACCGGATTTGAAAATAGATTTTAATTTAATGAACTTAATTAAATAATATCATTTTGAAATTCTTTACTAAAAATTTGGGCAGCATCTCCTCTGTAACTAGGACAATCCAGCCACATAGGCGATACAAATCCCTGCACCAAAAGAAAGTCCCAAACCAGGGAATACACCAAACAAATCCACAATTATATTCCAACCCAGAGTAATGATCCACAACCAACACATATAGATAAAAGCCAACATATAGATAAAGCCGAACCGCAAACCGAAATAACGAATCGGAAAAACATACGCATCCCGCGTAAATAATCTGAACTACCGGAAAACAATGCCGCTACGTAAGTTTGTCGCGCGTATCCCCCTATACTCAACGAATCAAAAATCTGATCCCCGAAACGGGGTCGGGACCGCGTTATCATCGACACAAAAACCCAAAGGGACACAAGGACACGAAAATATACCTCGGGTGCTCGGCTAGAGCTCTCATATGTAGATAGGAGAAAAATGAATTCCGCAGACAGCGGGAATCGGCTCGGAACAGCACAAAGGAGGCGCGGACAGCGGGCCGGGCCACAAGGAACGTGCTGGACAGCGTCCGAACAACGAACAGTGCCCGGGGAGAGCGGGTTGGAAAGATTCGATCGTGGACGGGCTAGGGCACAGCGGCTCGGGCGGCGCACGGGATACCGTCCTCGGGTCGAAGTGGCCGGTCGGCCTGGGCGGACGACGACAAAGCGGTCGGGGCTCGGGATGAGCCGGGTGCACAGCGACACGCGGCCGACGGGGCGGCGCATGGGGTAGCGCCGAACGGGGTCGAGGGCGCTGGAAGGGTGTGGCCGGCGGGATAGTGCCGAGTGGGGAAGCGGGACACGATGGAACGGCAGAGGCGCCGGGTGTCACGCCCCGATTCCGTAGAATCGATAGTCGTCCCCCGGGCGTGATGCCGTGCGAACCTAAGTTGCGATCGCACAAGGCATAGTCATAAGGTTATCCGAAACACAACATCAAGTTAGAGTACGCAGAGAAATTGAATGACACATTTGAAATAGAAATAGACTTTTTCATTGATGATAATAAAACTTTACATAGACTCCTTTACAATCATTGCCGCGCGGGCTACAACATGACTCGACTTACAAAATGAACGCCGATAAGATAGTCGTTCCATACATTACATCCCCTTTTTACAAGCAAATATAACATCTTTCCACCTGCTATCGAGGCGAGTCGAGCTGCCATCTTCTTTTGGACTGAGTGCGGGTCTTCTTCAAAAGGAATCCAGAACAAGCCTTTACACGGACGAGGCTTCAAAAGTGTCTATGCCGCCTTGAGAATTTAGATGGCACGTCCTTCGTGGTTCGGGGTACCTACGTGGAGAGCGAGGATCAGTACATTACACTTTGTACTGGTGCGTGGCAAGTTAATTTTCAAGCTCTCATTTGGTTGAATGAGTTTATATGACTTAGTTCATGAATGTTTCTAACCATCCTAATGAATTTCAAGCATGCAATGACAAGCATAATGTAATTTACATCGGAACTTACCCCCGAAGGGCCGCGTCGCGCCTTTTGAAACTTACCATGTTCTTCCCTGTCAATTGTTAACATTTTTCATATCAAGTACAAAATGTACGTGTGATTGGTCACTGGCATCACAAGCCATCCTGGACGTATAGCTTTGTTAATCGAGATCCTTTCAACGCAAGTAGCTAGCTCCGTTGCAAGTCCTCGCTTAACCTGTGCTGAAACCTTATGCACGACTATACCCTGTTTCCTCCTAGGCCGAAACGGTCCCGTGGCCTCGGGTTGCCGCTCGAGGAAACTATCGCCTTGTCGACAAGTTGTCCATAACCGTGTGAAGATATATTTTCCTTTTTAGTTATTAAGACATAGCCTACTTTCTCTTTGAAAACTCAATCCTTTTTCCCGTGTTCGTGCCCATGCATTTATCCTTTCATTCGCAACAACACTATCGATTTTGCCTAAGAAGAGGGTCGAGAAGAGAAGGGTCAGCCACTCACTTTGAGTTTACTTCGACGAGGGAACTTGTTGGTCGCGCTTAGACGTCGCCTACGCGATTACCTGAAATCGCACAAGCAACCGATTAGAACACTGCATTAATCAAGGAGTTCGATAGGAAATGCGAGTTCGAAATGCAAGCCATGAAAACTATCGAAAACATTCACGAAAGCGCATTCAGAAAACAAAGCCAAAACCAACGCAAGCGGCGTGAAAAGCAGAGCAACGGGAGGTCTCTCCCGACTCAGCCGCAGAGTCAATCCTCGAGGCGCAACCCGCTGAATATGGGACTTGGTTCCGAAGAAGACATTCCATAACGAGGAATGGATCTTAATTCAACCGTTCCCTTTCGATCGACTCGGCCGATCCCGACCTATCGGTCCTGACCGAATCGATAGCGACAGTGTTACTTTCTTGCGCACCCCGTGGACAAGTACGGGGCACGATGTAGGGACGGGGCACTACACCATAACCAACTAAGAAAAAGTTTCGTCCTCGCAACTTAAAATAGAACCTACCTCTACGAGAACAATGAAGGGAACTTCTCCTTCATTTCTGACTCAAGCTCCCACGTCGACTCCTCGACGGAATGGTTTCTCCAGAGGACACGGACTAGAGGAATAGCACGGTTGCGGAGATGTTTATCCTTGCGCTCCAAGATTTGCACCGGCTCTTCGACATATGATAAGTCCGCCTTCAGGTCCAGCTTACCCAAATCTACCACATGCCCCGGATCGTGCACGTACTTCCGCAATTGCGAGACGTGGAAGACGTTATGTACCTCTGACAATACAGGCGGCAAGGCGATTTGGTAAGCTACCGGGGCGACTCGCTTCAATATTTCGAACGGGCCAACAAATCTTGGGCTCAACTTTCCTTTCGCACCGAACCGGGATACTCCACGCATAGGCATCACCTTCAGGAATACATGGTCGCCTTCCGAGAACTCGAGGGGGCGTCGGTGTGCGTCGGCATAGCTTTTCTGTCGGCTTTGTGCTATCTTCAATCTTTCTCGTATCAACTTGACCTTCTGCACAGTCTGCTCCACCAGCTCCGGACCGAGTATCTGCCGTTCCCCGACTTCATCCCAGCAAATGGGCGATCTACACTTCCGGCCGTACAAAGCTTCATACGGCGCCATTTGGATGCTGGACTGATAGCTGTTGTTGTATGCAAACTCGGCCAGCGGTAGATGGACGTCCCAACTTGACTTCAAGTCAATTGCACAGAGTCGCAACATGTCTTCGAGAATTTGGTTCACCCGCTCTGTTTGGCCGTCAGTCTGAGGATGATAAGCTGAGCTGAACTTCAACTTGGTCCCCAGTGCTGAATGTAGACTACTCCAGAAGCGCGCTACGAACCGTCCATCCCGATCCGAGACGATAGAAACTGGGATCCCGTGCAGCCGAACTATTTCATCAAGATATATCTGAGCAAGGTGGTCGACGCTCCAAGTAACTTTGATGGCGATAAAGTGCGCTGACTTGGTTAGTCGATCGACGATGACCCAGATGGCGTCGTTTTCCCGCGGCGTCCTCGGCAAGCCAACAACGAAGTCCATAGTGATGTGATCCCATTTTCACTCTGGAATGGCGAGGTTCTGCATCTCCCCGCCCGGTCGCTGGTGCTCGGCTTTGACTTGCTGACAGGCCATACATTTTGACACAAAGAGCGCTACGTCCCTCTTCATGCCGTGCCACCAAAAGACAACGCGGAGGTCCTTATACATCTTGGTGCTGCCAGGATGCAAGAAATATTTTGCGTAGTGCGCCTCCGACATTATCTCCTTTCTAAGTTCTGCATCGTCCGGTACGCATAGCCGTCCCTTCACGCGCAACACTCCCGACTCGTCCTCTGCAAAGTCAGACGCTTTCTCTGTCGATATCAACTTCCGCATCTTCTCCAGGTAGGGGTCGTCCTTCTGTGCAGACTTGATCCTCTCCAGTAGGCTCGGTTCCACCCGTAGTTGCGCTAGTTTCACGTCTCTGAAACGAACTCGAAGCTCGATGCCCATTCCTTCCAAGTCACGCAGTAGTCGGTTATTGATACATAATGAAGCCAAGTACTTCCGGCTCAGCACATCCGCTACCACATTTCCCTTGCCCGGCGTGTAGTCGATTGACAAGTCATAGTCTTTGATTAGTTCGAGCCATCGCCTCTGCCGCAAATTCAGTTCTTTCTGGGTGAAGAGATACTTGAGGCTTTTGTGGTCCGTATAAATCCTGCACGCCACGCCATAGAGATAGTGACGTCATAGCTTCAACGCGAACACAATTACCGCTAGTTCTAGGTCGTGCGTGGGGTAGTTCTTCTCGTGCGGCTTCAACTGCCGGGAAGCAAAAGATATCACCTTATCCCGCTGCATGAGCACACACCCCAAGCCCTGGCCAGAAGCATTGCTGAAGATTTGAAATCCCTCCGTCCCTTCAGGAAGAGCAAGTATCGGGGCCGAAACGAGCCATTGTTTGAGCTCCTGGAAGGAAGCTTCACAGTCGTCTGACCACTTGAATGCGACTCCTTTCTGGGTGAGGCGAGTCAACGGCGATGCGATCTTCGCGAAGTCCTTCACGAAGCGTCGGTAGTATTCCGCTAAGCCTAGGAAGCTTCGAATTTCGCTAACTGATGCGGGCCGTTTCCAATCAGCAACTGCCTCGACTTTCTTCGGATCGACTGCGATGCCCGTGGCGGAGATGATGTGCCCAAGGAATGAGACGCTGTCCAGCCAGAACTCGCACTTGCTCATCTTTGCGTACAACTGATTCTCTCGAAGGGTTTGGAGTACCGTCCGCAGATGCTCTGCATGTTGCGCTCGATCCTTTGAGTAGACGAGGATGTCGTCGATGAAGACTACTACGAACTTGTCAACGAACGGACGGAACACCCGATTCATTAGATCCATGAAGACGGCAGGGGCGTTTGTCAGACCGAACGGCATTACCAAGAACTCGTAGTGGCCGTAACGAGTGTGGAAGGCAGACTTCGGCACGTCATCTGGCTTGACTTTGAGTTGGTGATAACCCGATCGTAGATCAATCTTTGAAAACACCGTTGCACCTTGGAGCTGGTCGAACAAGTCGTCGATACGGGGCAGGGGGTATTTGTTTCGGACGGTGGCTTTGTTCAATTCTCGATAGTCGATGCAGAGCCGCATCGATCCATCCTTCTTCTTCACGAATAGCACGGGCGCACCCCACGGCGAGACACTCGGACGGATAAACCCTCTATCTAGCAATTCCTGAAGTTGTGCCTTCAATTCTTTCAATTCTGCAGGGGCCATTCTGTATGGGGCTTTCGAGATCGGCCGGGTGTCGGGGAATGTGTCGATGGTGAACTCTATTTCTCGATCGGGTGGCATACCGGGTAGCTCGTCCGGGAATACGTCTGGGAATTCTGCCACAACGTCGGTCTGACCCGCGCTTGCACCTTCCTGTCGCATGTCTCGAACGGAAGCTAGATAGCCTTCGCACCCGGAATGCAGCATCCGCCGAGCAGATATTACGGAGATCACCATGCAGGTCGGCGATGCCTCAACACACGAGTAGCTGAATTCAGGCACTCCAGGTATACGGAATGTGACCTTCTTTTCAGCGCAGTCTATGGTTGCGTTACACGGACCGAGCCAATCCATGCCCAGTATGATGTCGAAGTCCTTCATGTCTAGAACTATCGCATCAAGACCGATCTTTTGACCGCCGATACAGATAATCCCGCCGGCGCAGGCTAAGTTTGTGAGAATTGGTGCGCCCGAAGGTGTGCTTACGCTAAGGTCGAGATCTAATGATATTACAGGAAATTTGTGCTCGGCGGCGAAGTCCGCCGATATGAAAGTATACGAGGCGCCTGAATCAAATAACACACGAGCAGGTACATTATTGAAATTTAATATACTGTCACAACAGTGTCGGAAGTATACGCCTCGTCTCGAGTCAGAGCAAAGACACGCCCCTGTGCATTAGGGCGTCGGTCTTGGGTGTTGGAATGAGTGTGCTGAGGAGGTCGGGGCGCTTGTCCTCGATTCTCCTGGCGGTTTTGTTGTGGTGGTGCGTTACGATTCCCTCTCCGGGGGCAATCTTGTTTATAGTGACCCTTTTGTCCGCAAAAGAAGCATCCCCCCTCGGCGACAAGGTACTGGCTCGCCTCATGCCCAATGGAACCGCACTTGGCACATCGCGATGATGAGTTATGTCCCTGGTAGCCGCCATGGTTCGGACACTTTGATGCGTGATTATTGCCTCCCGTATAGCTAGGACGTTTGTGATTTGAGTGACGCACAACGTCGGCAGCACCGGAAGGATGCAGGCTCTCAAGGCGGAGAGCGTGGTTCAGAGCCTCGCCCATGGTCTTGTACTCCGGGACGCCGACATGCACACCGATAGAGTGTCGCAAACCCACTTCGAACCGTCGCACACAGCACTCTTCAGTAGGCAGAAACTGGCCAGCAAACTTAGACAACTTATTGAATTCTGCGGCGTACTGTTCCACTGTCCTGCTCCCTTGCTTCAACTGCATGAATTCATTCTCCTTCGCTTGAAGAACGGCTGACGAAAGGTACTGGACTTCGAAAGCTTTACGGAACGTGGCCCAAGGGATCGGCGCGGTGGTGTTGTCCGGTCGGATCGCTCGCTTGCGCACGGCCCACCAGTCGTGCGCATTCAACCGTAGTTGTAGTTGTGCGCAGGCGACTTGCTTCGACTCTTCAATGCCGAGAAGCTCGAAGTGATCTTCCAACTCTTCCAACCAGTCGATCGCTATGGAAGGACCCTCGGTGCGGCTGAAGGAAGTGCGGCACGCTTTCTTGAATTCTGACATTTCAAAGTTGTACTTCTTCAGTGTCGCTGGTTGACGCTTGGGCTCCACCATGTCGACTTCAATGGGTTGGATCGTCGGCCCGGTGGTAGCAGGTGCGGCGACGGTAGGCGCAGTCGCAGAATTTCCGTTGGCCGCCATTGTCTGGACGATCTGCTGCAGGGT
Organism: Iris pallida; assembly: GCA_029216955.1. Taxonomy (NCBI): domain Eukaryota; kingdom Viridiplantae; phylum Streptophyta; class Magnoliopsida; order Asparagales; family Iridaceae; genus Iris; species Iris pallida. Next base: position 15,868,693 of record JANAVB010037419.1, on the reverse strand, counting down.
ATCTAGCTGCTTTTGCTGAAGCTTGGCATGTGCATCAAAGCGAGCTTCGAAGCGAGCTTCGAACTGGGCCTGTCGTTCCTCTACCTGCTGATGCCGGTTCTCGGACTGGTTTCGCTGCGCCTCCATCATGCACAGCATCCTTTCGATTGTATCGTTAGAAGGTCCGGCCTGCGGACGATGCGAACTACTAGAGCCGCTCGAGGCGCTCTATTCTTGCTCGGCCGTGGGTTCCGTCACTTCTGCGATACGAAGGCAAACACATCAGTCACAATTTATTACGGACTCATTGTATGGAACAACTTATCTCATCGATGCGAGGTCAAAGGTTTGGAACTCTAGATGCGAGGCCAAAGGATGTAAAGCCGTGCTCTGATACCATTATGTCACGCCCCGATTCCGTAGAATCGATAGTCGTCCCCCGGGCGTGATGCCGTGCGAACCTAAGTTGCGATCGCACAAGGCATAGTCATAAGGTTATCCGAAACACAACATCAAGTTAGAGTACGCAGAGAAATTGAATGACACATTTGAAATAGAAATAAACTTTTTCATTGATGATAATAAAACTTTACATAGACTCCTTTACAATCATTGCCGCGCGGGCTACAACATGACTCGACTTACAAAATGAACGCCGATGAGATAGTCGTTCCATACATTACATCCCCTTTTTACAAGCAAAATATAACATCTTTCCACCTGCTATCGAGGCGAGTCGAGCCGCCATCTTCTTTTGGACTGAGTGCGGGTCTTCTTCAAAAGGAATCCAGAACAAGCCTTTACACGGACGAGGCTTCAAAAGTGTCTACGCCGCCTTGAGAATTTAGATGGCACGCCCTTCGTGGTTCGGGGTACCTGCGTGGAGAGCGAGGATCAGTACATTACACTTTGTACTGGTGCGTGGCAAGTTAATTTCCAAGCTCTCATTTGGTTGAATGAGTTTATATGACTTAGTTCATGAATGTTTCTAACCATCCTAATGAATTTCAAGCATGCAATGACAAGCATAATGTAATTTACATCGGAACTTACCCCCGGCGGACCGCGTCGCGCCTTTTGAAACTTACCATGTTCTTCCCTGTCAATTGTTAACATTTTTCATATCAAGTACAAAATATACGTGTGATTGGTCACTGGCATCACAAGCCATCCTGGACGTATAGCTTTGTTAATCGAGATCCTTTCAACGCAAGTAGCTAGCTCCATTACAAGTCCTCGCTTAATCTGTGCTGAAACCTTATGCACGACTATACCCTGTTTCCTCCTAGGCCGAAACGGTCCCGTGGCCTCGGGTTGCCGCTCGAGGAAACTATCGCCTTGTCGACAAGTTGTCCATAACCGTGTGAAGACATATTTTCCTTTTTAGTTATTAAGACATAGCCTACTTTCTCTTTGAAAACTCAATCCTTTTTCCCGTGTTCGTGCCCATGCATTTATCCTTTCATTCGCAACAACACTATCGATTTTGCCTAAGAAGAGGGTCGAGAAGAGAAGGGTCAGCCACTCACTTTGAGTTTACTTCGGCGAGGGAACTTGTTGGTCGCGCTTAGACGTCGCCTACGCGATTACCTGAAATCGCACAAGCAACCGATTAGAACACTGCATTAATCAAGAAGTTCGATAGGAAATGCGAGTTCGAAATGCAAGCCATGAAAACCATCGAAAATATTTACGAAAGCGCATTCAGAAAACAAAGCCAAAACCAACGCAAGCGGCGTGAAAAGCAGAGCAACGGGAGGTCTCTCCCGACTCAGCCGCAGAGTCAATCCTCGAGGCGCAACCCGCTGAATATGGGACTTGGTTCCGAAGAAGACATTCCATAACGAGGAATGGATCTTAATTCAACCGTTCCCTTTCGATCGACTCGGCCGATCCCGACCTATCGGTCCTGACCGAATCGATAGCGACAGTGTTCCTTTCTTGTGCACCCCGTGGACAAGTACGGGGCACGATGTAGGGACGGGGCACTACACCGGGTAGGCGCTGGCCTCGGGTCGGAGGCGGGCACGGTATCGAGCGGCGGCCGGATCGGAGGAAGTCGGCGGGCGCGATGTCGAGCGGCGGCCGGATCGGAGGAAGTCGACGGGTCGGGATCACCGGGAAGCAGAGCTGGCCGGGCGGGCACGGCGGCTAGGGCACGGCGGGAGGCGCCGGGCTGGGCCCGGGTTGGAGGGCTCGGCGGAGGTGGGAAATTGGGATTGAGAGAGATGGGGAAGGAGTTGGGAAAATGAGAATGAGGGAGAGAGAGAGAGCTGGTGTGGGTTCTTAAGGAAAAGGAGAAGAAAAAGTAGAGAGAGAGAAGGGAAGTTGTGTAGAGGTGGGGAAAATGGGGAACGGCCTGGTCGTGGGAAAAATAGTTTTCCTTTTCTTTTCTTCTTTCCTCTTAACCAAAAATAGGATTATATATATATATATAAGGCTATTATTTAATTAAAAGATTTAAGGATGGATTCGGGACTGGAAACGAAGTTGGGTTCATGAAACGGAAGTCAGGTTCGAGTTCGGGGTCGGACCCCAGACACGGGATCGGGACGGGTCATTCAATCAAAAATCCAATCGATGTATTTAAATATGGTTTTCTAATCCGACTGATAGTAATAATAATAATAATGCTAATAATAATAGAACAATAATAATATTAATAATAATAATAATAATAGTAATAATAATAATATTAATCCTAATCTAAACTAGTAATCCAATAATCCAGTAATTCTAATAAACCAAAATTGCGGGTTTTATAGACGTAAAGGGAAAGACGAAAGAAAAAGGCCTGGTTGGACTTGAAAGATATATATAGATGGCCTGCGTTGCATTTGAAAGAGGAAGGCAATGGAAAGTGTAAGCAGCCTAAGGCAATTTTCTTACTAGACATGGAGGATAAAAGAAGACTTTGTAGGTGGATTCAGGGCCTAAAATTTTTTGATGGGTACATGTCAAATTTGAGAAGATGTGTCAACCCGAAGGAAAATAAACTGACAGATATGATGAGCCATGACTGTCACGTATTTATGGAGAGGTTAATTTGATTGCATTTTGGGAATTATTACCGCAGGTCATTTGAGATCCGTTAACAGAGCTAAGCATATCCTTCAGAGTGTCACGCCCCAGAACCAGAATACTGTAGGGACGGACCAGGCCAGCTACGTATACCAAAGTACTCCAGTACTCCGAAATAACGTATAAGTTGTATAGACATGGGGGTTACTACTACAATCCAACAGGCAATCCTAGGTCAAGATTCCTAGGTATCTCAATCACAGGCAAATATGCAAAGTACAAGAAGTATGATCATCAGACATAAAATAGTAAAGCGTCCCAAACTATATATATATGGATGATCATGAAGCTAGTAATACAAATTGAAGACTAGCAAGAGTAATAGTCATACATGATAAACTCTAGCTATAGTCTAGAATAATGCAAATCATGTTCTGGCCCGTAGGCTAAATGTCAAGTCCAAAACACGAGCTAAACACGTGCTCGGAGGCTAAATGCCACAAAAGAATAATGTACATGACTAGTAGGAGAATGATATAGAAAACCCACTATGGTACTCTGGTGCTCTGGGTAATCAGCACCGAGTGGAAGGTACAGAAGATTCTCCGGGCTCCTCTATCAGATCTGGCCAAACAAAACCAGTGGGATCAGACCCCCAATAGCAAGTACCACAAAGGAAGCCAAACTATGAACTAAAACCAGCATGCAATCATAGCAACGGATAGAGACAGAAATAAGTAAAAGCAAATCGAGACTCGTGCGCTACCAATGCACTTATCCCGAAAATAGGAAAGACAACAAGTAAAGCAACATGTAGCATAAAGTAAAGGACATGTGACATAATGTAAACTGTGTACTTGTAAGGAAAAGGAAGCATGTGAACATGAAAGATAAACTAGACATGTGAGCATGTTAAGTAGCCGGGACATGTGAGCATGTTAGATAACTGGAACATGTGAGCATGTTAGGTAACTGGAGCATGTGAGCATATTAGGTCTATATAGAACGACAAATGATAAGATGACTTAGGAACTAATCAGGAACCCAAGTTACAATCCGTAAACCAAACAAGGACCGAGGTTGTAACCCTTCTCCTGAACAGAACTTAGTCTCTAATCATTTATCGACAAAAGTAAAGCATAACAATGATGTACTGAAATAAACAAATCCAGACACTGCCTAGACAAACTAGACTAGACTGGACTCCATACAACCAACACGGCCAAGCAATGAGTACGGCTTTATACATTAGCTAACTAGGGTTATCACAATCCTAATTACTAACATATGCAAGTTTGAGAAATCCAAGTCTAGTTACCCGCCTGCTGCTACCTGAATGATCCAAGCCAAGGATGCAATGGTATATAGTGGATACATCGTCCGAGAGACAAATATATCCAATAATAGTGGGTACATAGCCCGGGAGACAAATGTACCCTAAGACATATAATAATGGGTAAATCGCCCATGAGACAAATGTACCCGGTGCAACACTCGACGGTACGCTAGAAGTGAGCTCATCATGACAGATAGCTCCAAATCCCACGAATATATATATAAGACCAAGACCAAAGGGGCAACAGGTAACTGGGAAATTCTCAATGATCTAAGTAATCAAGCTAGTTGTTTAGTCCTTAACAATTTCTTGTTGGATTCTGGGTGTGGCATTTCGCAGAATCCATCCTAGACATGAGACATGTGAAACTGTACAAAAAGCGATAATGTGCACCATAACAAGCCACAACAAGAAAATATCATAAACTGGAAGCTAGGAGTGCGCTACGACGAGCCACTATAGGGAGTGCGCCATGACAGGCCACTATCATGTAAGCAAAGAAGGACATGTATCATGAGTGCGCCACGACGGGCCACTACCTAATAAGCAAAGAAGGACATGTATCATGAGTGCGCCACGACGGGCCACTATCTAGTAAGCAAAGAAGACATGTGAGAAGAGTGCGCTATGACAGGCCACTATCATGTAAGCAAAGAAGGCATGGCAACAATTATCATAGCTTGTAAGAAAGAATCTATCAAAAAGACATATCATGGCATGTGGAAAAGAATAATTAAAGCTAAGTATATTTCATAGAAAAATGATTGAACATGTGCTAGTGTCAAGTGTATATAGGGTGTACAATCATTCTCTAACTATGCAAGATCATCTAATCATGTTAAGAAATCATTATAGTCGAAGAAAATATCAAAAACGAACAAAAACGGACAGAAACGGACAAAAAGGGCAAAAACAGCCTAAAACGGCATACCGGCGGTATACGGCGGTGTACCGGCGGTATTCCGACCTAAAGATAGAAAGTTTCTGGTGCAAAAATCGGCATACCATCGGTATACCACGGCATCGGTATACCGATTTTTCAAACAGCAATAAAATTCAGATTTTTGCCAAAACTTGTTTCGGCCATAAAAACTTTATTTTAAATCGAAATTCGGATTTTCAAAAGTGAAAATTGCATAGAATTGAATTACCTACAACATGGATCTATTAGATTTCACAAATTCAAAGATTTGATAGATCAATACCTCAAAATACTCCAAAAATAGGTCATCGGGATACCGAAACGGGTTCCAATTTCCACCAAACAAAAAATCCATGGTATACACAAACTAGGTAAGGACCTCATATATGTATATATGACCAAGATCCATGATGGTAACACTAGTATCACTCTTGATACCAAGTTTTCTACTAAGTCAATATTGGGTTTTAATAGAAAATCAAAACCTTGCTTAAACAATTTTGGAAACATGTATATATACGAGAATCATAAGGAAAACATATTTAACAAAATGAGTTTAGGAAAAATTCTAAGTATTTACCACCAAGGAAAATAAAATGACAACAAAAACATTTTTTGTTCAAGATTTGGCAAGATGTACTTGCCTAGGTTAAGCTCCAAGCCTAATCTTCTACTCCTCCTCCTAGGGGGGTTAGACACCACACCCAAGGCCTAAAGGCCAAGCTCTTGGCAAGCTCCAAGGGGGAGAGAAGGGAAGAAGAAATGAAGAGAGAGTGAAGAGAATGAAAAGAGAGAGGAGAGAGAAAGTGAAATGGTATATCGAATTGATCTTAGCCGTTGGATCGTGATCCATGTCAAAATATAAGTCAATCATGGCCATTCAAACAAAACCAAATATCCATTGGGTAATAGGGTGCATCTACACTATTCACGAAAATATCTAAACACTATTCATCAAAATGTCCAAAACACTATTCACGAAAATATTGGAAACACTATTTACGAAAATATCTGAAATCGAAAATATCTAAAATGTGGAAAATCTGTCTGGACGTTATGCCGTCGGTATACACCGGTATACTGGCGGTATGCCGGCCAAGAAGAAAATCTATAAGTTAGAATTTTTTTAAAGCATTCCGAAAACCAAGAAAATACGAAATACACTACAAAATACGTATCCGTATATAAATACTGATATTGTGAGACGAGTCTCATAACTCTCCACAACTTAAAAATAAATTCCGTCCTCGAAATTTACTAAATCTAGTCAAACATGAAAACCAAACCAAAGTGCTAAAAAATCATGACAATCAAAACAAAGCATGGCATGTTGGTGAGATAAAGACAACAGTAATATAAGTATGCGTAAGCAATAACACAACCACAATCAAAAAGGGATGGAGGCATATGAATAAATATGTCTCCTCAGTCAGTTTAGTAGGGACCCGCCCTTGCTGGCCTACACTGACTCCAAAAATAGATATGGGTCGTGTCTCAAAGTAAGTCGGTACCAATGACTTAGTCCAAGACATGACTCTACCCAGGACGTATCTTCATAGTCGAGTCACGTGATAGATATCTTGTATCTCAAGATACGAAGACAGAGTAGTGAGACAAGAAACTCGCCTTCTCTAACAAAATAAGTCAAGCCAACCGTTGTACTCTTGATATGGGTAAAATACAAGATCGACGATAAGAACCCAAGATATACAGCCACTACCTGGCCTGCTACTGAAGGATAAATCAAAAGAACATAACTGAAAGAAGACCATGAAGATGGTACCTGAGGTTCCCGAGGTACTACCCTCATGCTGATACTAGAGCTGCCCCTGAGACTGCGCATACAACCGCGCTCTGCGCTGCTTGACCCTCTGAGCTCGCGATGGCAGAGGATACTGTGCCAATGGCTGAACATCTAGTATTGGCCCTAACTGCTCATCCACTGCTATAGGTGATGTCTGAGGCGAGTGAAAGGACTGAGGTGGTACATCTGGTGTAGCTGGTTGTCCTCGAGATGTCGGATAGGGGCAAGTGCTAACTGAATGGTCCTCTGCACCACAGCGGAAGCATCGTCTACTGGCCGCCCAACAAACTGATCTGAGATGCCCTATCTTGCCACAATAGGTACATGCTTCTTGTTCTGCCTGATACTGCTGCTGCTCTCTCTGTCTATGAGCCTGGGCCTGCATATACTGATGAGGCCTCTCCTGCTGGAATGCATGGGACTGCGTCGGTAAAGGCCCCTGAGCTCGCTTCTGCTGAACTGGTGCTGGTGCCCCAAACTGTGAAACTACAGACTGGAAGGATGAAGATCCAGCTGAACTCCTCCGGGGACAAACCCCTATCATGTGGTCTGGTGATCCGCATGACAAACATAGAAAGTTGGCCCTCCGACAAGTAATATGAGTGTGTCCTCCCCTTCCACAGAAGGAACATACGACTGGTAACTCCTGGTGCTGGTATGGATAATTGTATGATAGTACTGGTGAGGGATGTCGGGGAGAAAAGCCTGACTTGGGTGCATGGTACCTCTTACGACCCTCAGTTCTGGATGTGGTCCTCCTGGCTATATGCTCGTGCTCTCGTACTACCTCTACAGTAGGTCTGGCTCGATATGCTGACTGACTTGATAACTGGTACTGCCTGGCTCCACCTTATAGCTGCAAGTCCTCGGCTTTAAATACCTCTGGTATTCCTTGTCCACTACGGTCTATCAACATCTGGATACTCTGCTGGAGAACGAGATCTCGTTGTTGCTGTGACTCCATGAAGCCCCTGAGAACACCCACCATCTCATGAACAACATTCTCTGTCTGCTCTGGCAGGACTGACACTCCTGGCTGATCAGGTTGAACTGACACTTCTGCCCTCGGGTCAACTCTGAACTCTGCCCCTGAATGTTGAGACTGATCCTCCATAACTGGCCTAACAGAAGATTGCTGACCTGTCATCCGCAAAAACCGAATAAGCTGATCGAAAGGAATAAGAACAGTACCCCTGAAAGTTGAAGGACACAAGGATCAAATCGAGGGAACATGAAAGATCAACAATCAAGGCAGATATCAGGTCAAAGGATCAGAGATATAGAATAACACGAAGGATATCAATAAGGGAGAATTATGACTGAGATATCTAAATATCAGTAACCCCCACATATCTCATAAATCAGACCTGTATGGGCCACCACTAAAACCTATGTCACGTCCCAGAACCAGAATACTGGCAAGTAGGGACGGACCAGGCCAGCTACGTATACCAAAGTACTCCAGTACTCCGAAATAACGTATAAGCTGTATAGACATGGGGGTTACTACTACAATCCAACAGGCAATCCTAGGTCAAGATTCCTAGGTATCTCAATCACAGGCAAATATGCAAAGTACAAGAAGTATGATCATCAGACATAAAATAGTAAAGCATCCCAAACTATATATACATGGATGATCATGAAGCTAGTAATACAAAGTGAAGACTAGCAAGAGTAATAGTCATACATGATAAGCTCTAGCTATAGTATAGAATAATATAAATCATGTTCTGGCCCGTAGGCTAAATGTCAAGTCCAAAACACGAGCTAAACACGTGCTCGGAGGCTAAACGCCACAAAAGAATAATGTACATGACTAGTGGGAGAATGATATAGGAAACCTACTATGATACTCCGGTGCTCTGGGTAATCACCAACGAGTGGAAGGTAAGGAAGATCCTCCGGGCTCCTCTATCAGATCTGGCCAAACAAAACCAGTGGGGTCAGACCCCCAATAGCAAGTACCATAAAGGAAGCCAAACTATGAACTAAAACCAGCATGCAAATCATAGCAACGGATAGAGACAGAAATAAGTAAAAGCAAATCGAGACTCGTGCGCTACCAATGCACTTATCCCGAGAATAGAAAAGACAATAAAGCAACATGTAGCATAAAGTAAAGGACATGTGACATAATGTAAACTTTGTACTTGTAAGGAAAAGGAAGCATGTGAACATGAAAGATAAACTAGACATGTGAGCATGTTAAGTAGCCGGAACATATGAGCATGTTAGATAACTGGAACATGTGAGCATGTTAGGTAACTGGAGCATGTGAGCATATTAGGTCTATATAGAACGACAAATGATAAGATGACTTAGGAACTAATCAGGAACCCAAGTTACAACCCGTAAACCAAACAAGGACCAAGGTTGTAACCCTTCTCCTGAACAGAACTTAGTCTCTAATCATTTATCGACAAAAGTAAAGCATAACAATGATGTACTGAAATAAAAAAATCCAGACACTGCCTAGACAAACTAGACTAGACTGGACTCCATACAACCAACACGACCAAGCAATGGGTACGGCTTTATACATTAGCTAACTAGGGTTATCACAATCCTAATTACTAACATATGCAAGTTTGAGAAATCCAAGTCCAGTTATCCGCCTGCTGCTGCCTGAATGATCCAAGCCAAGGATGCAATGGTATATAGTGGATACATCGTCTGGGAGATAAATGTATCCTATAATAGTGGGTACATCGCCCGGGAGACAAATGTACCCTAAGACATATAATAATGGGTACATCGCCCATGAGACAAATGTACCCGGTGTAGCACTCGACGGTGCGCTGGAAGTGTGCTCATCATGACAGATAGCTCCAAATCCCATGAATATATATATAAGACCAAGACCAAAGGGGCAACAGGTAAATGGGAAATTCTCAATGATCTAAGTAATCAAGCTAGTTGTTTAGTCCTTAACAATTTCTTGTTGGATTCTGGGTGTGGCATTTCGCAGAATCCATCCTAGACATGAGACATGCGAAACTGGACAAAAAGCGAGAATGTGCACCATAACAAGCCACAACAAGAAAATATCATAAATTGGAAGCTAGGAGTGCGCTACGACGAGCCACTATAGGGAGTGCGCCATGACAGGCCACTATCATGTAAGCAAAGAAGGACATGTATCATGAGTGCGCCACAACGGGCCACTATCTAGTAAGCAAAGAAGGACATGTATCATGAGTGCGCCATGTAGTGCCCCGTCCCGCTCAGTCAATCGGAGGAATCGAAACGTCGACGGCGTTCGGACTTAGCCTTACAACGGCGACTCGAAAACATCACTCGGTCAAGGCGACCGCTCGCTCAGGTGGGGTAGTTTCGGTGAACTTGCCTCATCTTAGCCTTCACATAATAAATCGCATATTTTCAACTTGCACAAGTAGGTTTGATAATAAAAGAGACGAATCCACATAGATAAGGGAATATTCCCGTCGGGTCGGATTGAGTTAGAATATGGAAATGTCCAACGGTCGGCTTAGAGTTGGTGCACGGCGTGCTTTAAAAAAAAGACACTCGATCCTTCGTCCCGTGGCTTGGGAGAAGGAAAGTTGGTATTCGCCGCAAAGCTAAGTGCTAGTCTAAGTCATAGGCATCGCCCGCATGAATGCTTGGTAAAGCATGCACGGTTCTATCGTCCAAGGCTTGGCATAGCCTTGGCCCGCCCCATGAGTTAAGTTGCGTTGTGCGGCTTATGACGTAAGTCTAGGCACCCAAATGACTTTGTCGTCCAGAAGTCGAACGCATGCGCAGCACGTTTCCGCAATGCGAGGCTTGACGCAGCCCTTGCTCATCGAGTCATTGTGCGTTTAAGTCAGGCAAGTTATGTTAGGCTATCGGAGTGGTAGCAAGCACGGTCCCATGAGTTCTACGGCTGGGTCTAGCCACGAAGTCCTACGGTCTCAAAGCTAGTTATATGGAGTATGAGTTGGACGACAATGTCAGACGGATCACAAGTCAGTTTAAGGTACGATGCACGGACATAGTATTTAAGGCACGAGCCACGGTTGATTCATGGTAAGTTATGGAAAAAGGGGGCTATCAAATAGTCATTCCTAAGTTGAGTAAAAAGGATATTGCATCAAGGGAGAAGGCTCGCGACCGTGGGTCATCGAGGGATCTCAAGGATAGAAGTCTTGAACTTGGTTTGAAAGAGAGGGTAACACTGAAAAGAAGGATGACTGTGTGAGACGTCACTTTGAGTCGAGTCTTGCATGGTCATGGACAGACAAGGGCAATGTTTCCTCGAGCGGCAACCCGGGGCCACGGGACCGACTCGGCCTAGGAGGAAACATGGTATAGTCATGCATAAGGTTTTAGCACGGGTTAAAGCGGGGGCTTGCAACGGAGCTAGCTACTTGCGTTGAAAGGTCCCCGATTTAACAAAGCTATACGTCGCAGGATAGCTTGTTATGCTAGTGGCCAAGTTCATATAGATGTTGGCAAAATAGTAGCTATCCGCGTGTATGCCTTTGGATTGAGTCGAATTGAATGTGTGTACAAGTTGGAACACAAAGTTTGGACCTAAGATTTGGCTTCAACATAGGCGTCATGCTTCGGCACGAGACGTGGCGTCGAGTCTCAAGTGTTGACATGTGAGTTGCATAAGTTGGGTTGAGTTGTTCGAGTTTAAGTCAGGAATCGCCGCAAGGCAAGTTGGTTAAGTGACACTAAGTTCACAAGTCTCGATTAGGTCAGTTGGTGATCAAAGTAGCAAGGGCCGCGAGGCGGCGATATGAAGTCTTATTGAATTGCGAGGCACGGCCTCAGAAAGGGTTTGTAGCACGGTCACATAGAAATGGAGTCTATCGTGTAGTTGCGTCTCTGATTTTGGGTCGTAAGGCAAACACGACTTGATAGGTTAACGTTGTTGGCACGAGAAGGGTCTAGAGGCAAAGTATGAGTTAACATTGTTGTTGCAAGCACGGGATGGTCTGAAGACACGAAATAGGCCAAGGCGTCGGTCCTAAAATAATCCTAAGGCAAGAGTAGAAAGAAAATCAAAAGGGTTATGTTGCACAAAGTAAATGAACGTGTCGATTTTGTATGGGTGGGCGAGGAGCTCATTCCACCAGTACAGTTGAGTACTGAAACCCACGTAGTTTTATGTGCAGGCACAGGTAGAAGCTCGTGGCACGGAGCTCGCTTGGATGCGTCGAGGCACGGAGTTCCTTGGCGATTCGAAGCATGCGGCCGCATGGAGTCAAGACTTATACGGGACATAATGTATGGACGTCGCCTTCCGAAGCATCCGCTGGCTCAAGACTTGTATTTGAGAGATGAGAGAGAGCTGAGTGACTTGTAATGTGAGAAGAGTGACCTTGAGAGACTTGTAATCTTGGCCTTGCGCCCATTGTAATCTTTGTTTCAATATCAATAAAGAGCTTCTTTGAATAACTTGTATTTGTTCTAATTTTTGCTGCTATTCTTCAATGTCTCTACATGGGACTTCTGTGCGACGACCCCGTCGCAGCCGCTGAAATCGGTCGTTATGGAACCCGTCTTGCACGAGCGCAATCTAGGCTCGTGCGACATCACGCCTTAGCGAGGATGATCGCTCCTACGGGAGCGGGGCGTGACACGCCACGACGGGCCACTATCTAGTAAGCAAAGAAGACATGTGAGAAGAGTGCGCCACGACGGGCCACTATCATGTAAGGGGCTGTTTGGTTCGGTTGAGTTGGGCTGAAAGTATGTTGCTTTGTTGCAACTGACTGGATCTGTATGGAGTTCAAGTGTTTGGTTCGGCTGCTTAAATGGGCTTAAAGTCCATTGATTGGACTGTGGAGCAGTCCCTGTCTCCCCCGAAAAGTGATATTTCAGTTTTGCCCATATTTTGCTTCAAGTCCAGTGAAACTGGAGGAGCGAGAGTCGGAAACTCCAGAGAAGTGGGTGCTCTCCTCCAGTTGGGTCCAACCACCGCTCTTCCGCTGTCCTCTGCAGTGTAAACCTCCAATTTTAACCTTTTTCGTTTATTTTGACACAATTTCTTTGATATTTGTAGATGGAATGAGTGATTGTTCTCCGGATCTACTAATTTTCTTATAGATATATCATTTCTTCTCATTTTTATAGATGGATGAGGTGATTTCTGCTCATTTCTTCTCATTTTTATCCGGATCTACTAATTTTCTTATAGATCTTTCATTTCTTCTCATTTTTGCTTATAGACAAGTAGATGTGGTTGTCGAATATTATGGATCTGTCATTTTTGCTTATGGATCTGTCATTTTGTTATAGATCGGTCAATTTCTTATATAGATCTGTCGATTTTTGCTTATGGATCTGTCATTTTTCGTTTAGATGTGGTTCTCGAATATTATTTCTTATGGATCTGTCATTTTTCGTTTATATGTGGTTCTCGAATATTATTTTGTTCTCCGGATATACTAATTTTCTTACAGATCTGTCGATTTTTGCTTATGGATCAGTCATTTTTGCTTATGGATGTGTCTAATATCCGGATCTAGTGATTTTCCTCCATATTGTACATCTAAACGGAAAATTTTGGTCATTTTTTATCCGGATCTAGTGATTTTCCTCTGTCGATTTTGTTGATATCTTTATAGATATGTCATATTCTTATAGATCTGTCAGTTTTCCATTTATTTGACACAAATATTAATTTGTTTATATTATGCTGATCTGTCTGTTTGATATATATGTAATGGATTGTTTGTTTCATAACATGATACATGATTACATTGTGGTTTTCATGTAGATGGATTTGTCGAATCCCAATGATCCATTACTAAATGCCGCAGTCGCTAGTATACTTACTGTTGTAACTATAATTATGAATTTAATGGAAAATGAGGGCAATGACCGAGAAGGCACTGCAAGGGAACCCTCCCTAATTAGAGAACAGTGGAGGCAAGCACACATGTACCGAATTTTGACGGCAGGACCAAATAATTGTGTCCATTACCTAAGGATGAGTAGTGTTGCTTTCTACAGTCTCGCAAATATTTTCCGTTCCAATGGGTCGCTCCATGATACGCGATCTGTTTGTGTGGAAGAACAACTAGCCATATTCCTTTACATATTGGGACATATGGCAAAAAATAGAGTATGCGGCATTGAATTCATTCGATCCGGAGAGACAGTTTCTAGGTATTTTAATAGAGTCCTAGGTGCAATATGTTCAATTCAAGAACGATTTGTGAAGCAAGCAGGGTCTGACACTCCGACGGAGATACTAAATTCAGCAGAATGGTATCCGTATTTTGAGGTAAAACTATATTTTTCTATAAATTAAGATTACATTATATAACCAAATAATATTATACGTTAAATATGTATTTCACTGAACTGTAGGATTGTATAGGGATGATAGATGGCACCCACATCCAAGCCACCCTCCCAGCCGCTATAGTAGCGAGGTTTAGGGGTAGAAAACAAGTAACACAAAATGTGTTAGCGGCTTGTACTCCCGACAAAAAATTTACTTATATCCTGGCAGGATGGGAAGGTTGTGCTAATGACATGACAATTTTAAAGGATGCCCTTTCTAGGCCATCTCCACATGGCCTATAGGTCATAACAGGTATATAATCTAACTTTCTAGGCCCGTAGCTTGTAACGGTTAACAAAAAATTAATCCTATAATTGCTTGCATGTCACTTCTTTACGTATAGGGAATTATTATTTGGCTGATGCTGGCTACACCACAATGCCGGGGTTTATTGCCCCTTATCGTGGAGTTAGGTACTACTTCAATCCTAAGAAGGATCATCACCCTACCAATGCGAAGGAACTCTTCAACCATAGGCATTCTAAGTTGCGTAGCAAAATAGAATGTGCATTTGCCACCCTGAAGAATAGGTTTTGCGTCCTAGGGGAGAAGAAGTTCCATGACTTTGATACACAAGTTGATATTGTACTTGCTTGTTGTGTGCTGCACAACTACATACTTGGAGTTGACCCTAAAGACGAGTTAGTTGTTATTGAACCGTCCTTAGGTGAGGTGGAAGTTGTTGAAGACAATTTGTTCGAGTATGAACAATTCTCCCAAAATAGTACGCAAGTCCAACGTAACGTGAAGAAGGCGTGGGAGGACATGCGTGATCAGATTGCACAACACATGTGGCATGACTACTGTACTGGACATGGTAGGGTATAATATGTGTGGCATAGGTTGTAGCAGTTTTTTGTTAGTTTGAATTGATGTTAGTAGCAGTTTTTTGATATTTTGGGCATTAATTGTATGATATTTTTGGAAAAAGCCTGATCAGATTGTAATGTGTCCTTTTACTAAAAGAAATATATATTGTGTACGCTTCTGCAACAAATTTAATTCTAAATGTCAACAGGTGAGATGGGAGACAACTTTCCCAACTACCGACACTTCCAATCCCATGCAGGCAGCCCTTTTGTACCTCCTTAAACAAAGAGGAGGTCGTTGGGTACTAGTACAGGAAGTGAAGGGCACAAAACTGGAGGGGTACAAGAAAGGGTGACACAACCAAGTCCCATCCGTCCACTTGTAACCTCAAGGGTGTCACAATCAATGCCCGACATAAATTAGAGTGGCAATATTGATCCTTTTATGGATTCATATTCCTTTGTGGTTAGTCAAGGATATATTCCACAAGGACTTAATGAGGACCAAGCTGAATCTCCTCCAAAGAACAAACCCAAGAAGCCATCGAATAGTTCGTGTAAGAATGTCCAAAAGGAAGGGGGAGGAACACCCAATAAGCGTTGGGAGGATGAACATACTGATGAGCTTCTAAAGATTCTTGCTAGGGAGGCCGAAGAGGGAAAAAAATGTGACAAAGCTTTCAAAAGTAGTTCCTACATACTTGTGGCCAATATGGTGAATGCAAAGTTTGGTACTTCCTATAGCGTTAGCAATGTTACCAATCATTTGCGCGGTTGGAAGTCCAAGTGGCTAGATATTATGAAGGCCAAAGATTTTTCAGGGGCCGGATGGGATGAAGATCAAAGGATGGTGACTATGGACGAGGATACAAATGATGACCTTAAGAAGGTAAATGTTACCCATTTGATTTTGACTGTAGATCTGAATATATCTAGAAATTTATTATTTTTAGATCTGAATATAACTGAATTTTTATTATTATTTGCGTAGGCAAAATCCAAACTAGCACAATGGGTGAACGTCCCTATTAGGAACTTTGATTTGCTGCAGATTGTATGTGGAGATGACCATGCAAGAGGGGACCATACGAAGGATAACAATGTGAAATGGGGCCCAAGAGAATACGTCAAAGTAGATACTCCTCCCGCTAGTGGCTCACACCACAATATTGCGACTTCCCAATCTACGAAATCCATGGGAGGAAAACCTCGTAGAGAGGCTAGCATGGGAAATGAATGACTCAATTGGTGGGGAGTGTTACTTCCATGGCCGAGGCACTTCGTACCGGATTCAAGAGCCCAATTGAGAAAATGGGTAGTAAATTATTTGCCTTAGAAGGATATGAGTCAAACGTACTTATGAATGCATACAACTTTCTTTGCACTGACAACTTTGAGGCCAACAAGTTTATATGGTTGCCCGAGAGTTTCCAACGGGCATGGCTAGATAATTTCATGCAAGACAAGTAGTCTTGTAGCAATCGACTGCATTTTGTATCATTTTGTATGTGGATGGAACATTTTGTAGTTTGGCCTGTAATATTTTCTACTCTGGAACAGCACATGCTGCTGTTTCCACAAGGCCTTCTGCCCATAGGCTGCTGTTTTATTAGAAAATTCCCTGCTTTTAATTAGAACATGCTGCTGTTTTTGTATGATTTTCATTAGCAAATATTTTATATCTGAATGCTTTTAATTCCCTGCTTCATCTTTGCTTTTGATATCTTTGTAGCATGTCTTTCTACGTTGTTTTGAAAGGAAGAAAGCCAGGAGTGTACACAACCTGGCCTGAATGTCACATGCAAGTGAATGGGTTTAAAGGTGCTTGTTATTTCAAGTGCCAAGATTATGAGGAGGCAATGGGTTACTTCCACTCAAATTACAGGGATGAACGATGTGGAATTAAGGGAGAAGATGTGCGCAATGGCCACCCATCGGCCATTATTGTTACTTTGGGTTTTCTAACATTACTTGTATCGATTTTAGTCTGCATCTCTTTTATGTAGTACCAACTTCTTTCTGTAGACCCAAGTTCTTTTTGTCTGCACCTATAATGTAATGACAATGTAATGACAAGGGGTATGTAATGTTTGGGTGCAGGAGTTGTCTTTGAATGAGCTATGAAGGTGCAACCTAATTACAAGCTAAAGTTGGTGGCCTCCCCTACCATTGTGGTGATGGACGGAGGTAGCCAACTTGTAGCCAAGTTTTAGACAATGATGAGGAAGGTGCAACCTTTGAGTCTAAAATGCTATTTCTGTCCCGACAACACAAATGAGGAAGGTGCCCCACGATGAGAACCAAAACTTGATGGCCTCCCCCACCAATTTGGTGATGGATGGAGGTAGCCATGTTTTTAAATTGGCGATGATGAGTGGGATGGTGAATCCTTTGAGCCAATTACTTTTTTTCCTAAACTTGTGCTTAAGTTGTTCATATTTTCAGTCTTGTGTTTCAGTTTTTTGTTACTTCCCATATTTGCTTACTGCCTATTTTCCTTTGTACCCAGTTTGTGTTTCAGTTTTTGGTTACTGCAAAGGAGCAGTACTTCAATTTCAGTTTTTCGTTACTGATGACTTTCGGTTTTTTGAAATCTTCTATGGGCTGTGATGAGTTTCAGTATCTCCTACTGGCCTATGATGACTTATGTTTCATTGTGAAACAAATAATGATATTATGGGCTATGATGACAATGCATAACTTGGTGACTTCAATTTTTTCCAGTGATGAGTTTTAGTATCTTCTTCTTTTTTCCAGTTCTTGGTGACTTCAATTTTTCGGCAGTTTTTCGTTACTACAACATAAGTTGCTCTTCTTTTCTTATAATATATGGGCTATGATGAGATGCATTATGGGCTGTGATGACTTGTGTTTCATTGTGAAACAAATAATGATATTTCTTTCACTTTTTAGTATCAGTTCGAGTATCACTTCAATTCTCACTGATACATGTGTCAATTTTTGTGGATGTATGGGTTGGCCAGTACCTAATTACCAGCAAGATGACATGTTCCCAGCAAATATGATACATGTGTCAATTTTATGTTACTCAGGAATTTTCATTTTTGATATGTTCTTCATATGATGATATTTTTGGAAGAAGATTTTGCTTCATTCTGAGCCCATAATGTCCTCGTGAACAAGTTTGAATTATTTTCAGTTTTCACACTCTGAGCCCATAATGTCCTTGTGAACAAGATTTTGTTTCATTGTATCATATCGCTGGGAACATGTCATATTGCTGGAAACATGTTGCATTGCTGGGAACATGTCATCTTGCTGGGAACATGTCATCTTGCTGGTTTTCTGTATCATATTTGCAGGGAACATGTATCATATTTGCAGAGAACATGTATCCTATTTGATGGGTTGGCCGGCCCTTTTCATATGCCGCAAATTTTTAGTACACAGGAATTTTCATTTTTGATATGTTCTTCATATGATGATATTTTTGGAAGAAGATTTTGCTTCATTCTGAGCCCATAATGTCCTCGTGAACAAGTTTGAATTATTTTCAGTTTTCATACTCTGAGCCCATAATGTCCTTGTGAACAAGATTTTGTTTCATTGTATCATATTGCTGGAAACATGTCATATTGCTGGGAACAGGTTGCATTGCTGGGAACATGTAATATTTGCTGGGAACATGTCATATTGCTGGGAACATGTCATCTTGCTGGGAACATATCATATTTGCTGGAAACATGTATCATATTTGATGGGAACATGTATCATATTTGCTGGGAACATGTAATCTTGCAAAATTGTATCTCAGTTTCTTGGGAACATGAGTCAATTTCTGGGAACATGTATCATATATGCTGGGAACATGTCATCTTGCTGGGAACATGTATCATATTTGTTGGGAACATATATCATATTTGCTGGAAAAATGTAATCTTGCAAAATTATATATCAGTTTGCTGGGAACATGTCATCTTGCTGGGAACATGTATCATATTTGTTGGGAACATGT
The DNA here is from genome assembly GCA_029216955.1 of Iris pallida. Taxonomy (NCBI): domain Eukaryota; kingdom Viridiplantae; phylum Streptophyta; class Magnoliopsida; order Asparagales; family Iridaceae; genus Iris; species Iris pallida. The sequence goes on along the minus strand of JANAVB010037419.1, from coordinate 15,849,537 downwards.
ATCATATTTGCTGGAAAAATGTAATCTTGCAAAATTATATATCAGTTTGCTGGGAACATGTCATCTTGCTGGGAACATGTATCATATTTGTTGGGAACATGTATCATATTTGCTGGAAAAATATAATCTTGCAAAATTATATATCAGTTTGCTGGGAACATGTCATCTTGCTGGGAACATGTATCATATTGTTTTTCGGTTGTGAAACCCTTCTCTGCTGCCAAATTCAGTTGAGTCTGTTGGAAAAAAATTTCTTTGGTAACCATACCATTCTTCATGAGGGTGATTATATCACTTGCAATATCCTAACCAAACACACAAAGTCCATCAAAGCCACTTTCAAGTGGTCATCCAAACAAACTACATTGTAAGTCTCCACTTGCGGGGGGACAAAAACTTTTGTATCCAAACACTTTTTGGAAAGTGAAATGTATTGTAACTGGAATGAGTTACACCTTCATGAAACTCCCACTTTCATACTTCCATGCACCTACATCGAACCAAACAGGCCCTAAGCAAAGAAGGCATGGCAACAATTATCATAGCTTGTAAGAAAGAATCTATCAAAAAGACATATCATGGCATGTGGGAAAGAATAATTAAAGCTAGGTATATTTTCATAGAAAAATGATTGAACATGGGCTAGTGTCAAGTGTATAGGGTGTACAATCATTCTCTAACTATGCAAGATCATCTAATCATGTTAAGAAATCATTATAGTCGAAGAAAATATCAAAAACAGACAAAAACGGACAAAAAGGGGGAAAAAAACAGCCTAAACGGCATACCAGCGATATACGGCGGTATACCGGCGGTATTCCGACCTAAAGATAGAAAGTTTCTGGTGCAAAAATTGGCATACCGTCGGTATACTACGGCATACCGTCGGTATAGCAATTTTTCAAACAGCAACAAAATTCAGATTTTTGCTAAAACTTGTTTCGACCATAAAAACTTCATTTTAAATCGGAATTCAGATTTTTTAAAAGTCAAAATTGTATAGAATTGAATTCCCTACAACATGGAACTATTAGATTTCACAAATTCAAAGATATAATAGATCAATACCTCAAAATACTCCAAAAATTGGTCCTCGGAATACCGAAACGGGTTCCGATTTCCACCAAACAAAAAATCCATGGTATACAAACTAGGTAAGGACCTCATATATGTATATGTGACCAAGATCCATGATGGTAACACTAGTATCACTCTTGATACCATGTTTTCTACTAAGTCAATATTGGGTTTTAACAGAAAATCAAAACCTTGCTTAAACAATTTTAGAAACATGCATATATACGAGAATCATAAGGAAAACATATTTAACAAAATGAGTTTAGGAAAAATTCTAAGTATTTACCACCAAGGAAAATAAAATGACAACAAAAACATTTTTGTTCAAGATTTGGCAAGATGTACTTGCCTAGGTTAAGCTCCAAGCCTAATCTTCTACTCCTCCTCCTAGGGGGGTTAGACACCACACCCAAGGCCTCAAGGCCAAGCTCTTGGCAAGCTCCAAGGGGGAGAGAAGGAAAGAAGAAATGAAGAGAGAGTGAAGAGAATGAAAAGAGAGAGGAGAGAGAAAGTGAAATGGTATATATAGAAGGGGGAATTAATCTTAGCCGTTGGATCGTGATCCATGTCAAAATATAAGTCAATCATGGCCATTCAAACAAAACCAAATATCCATTGGGTAATAGGGTGCATCTACAATATTCACGAAAATATCTAAATACTATTCATCAAAATTTCCAAAATACTATTCACGAAAATATCGGAAACACTATTCACGAAAATATCTGAAATCGAAAATATCTAAAATATGGAAAATCTGTCTGGACGGTATGTCGTCGGTATACACCGGTATACTGGCGGTATGCCGGCCAAGAAGAAAATCTATAAGTTAGGAAAAATTTTAAAGCATTCTGAAAACCAAGAAAATACGAAATACACTACAAATTACGTATCCGTATATAAATACTGATACTGTGAGACGAGTCTCCAGTACTCCGAAATAACGTATAAGCTGTATAGACATGGGGGTTACTACTACAATCCAACAGGCAATCCTAGGTCAAGAATCCTAGGTATCTCAATCACAAGCAAATATGTAAAGTACAAGAATTATGATCATCAGACATAAAATTGTAAAGCGTCCCAAACTATATATACATGGATGATCATTAAGCTAGTAATACAAAGTGAAGACTAGCAAGAGTAATAGTCATACATGATAAGCTCTAGCTATAGTCTAGAATACGCAAATCATGTTCTGGCCCGTAGGCTAAATGTCAAGTCCAAACACGAGCTAAACACGTGCTCGGAGGCTAAATGGCACAAAAGAATAATGTACATAACTAGTGGGAGAATGATATAGGAAACCTACTATGGTACTCTGGTGCTCTGGGTAATTACCAACGAGTGGAAGGTATGAAAGATCCTCCGGGCTCCTTTATCAGATCTGGCCAAACAAAACCAGTGGGGTCAGACCCCCAATAGCAAGTACCACAAAGAAAGTCAAACTATGAACTAAAACCAGCAATAGCTAACATAGCAACGGATAGAGACAAAAATAAGCATATGCAAATCGAGACTCGTGCGCTACCAATGCACTTATCTCGAGAATAGAAAAGACAATAAGTAAAGCAACATGTAGCATAAAGTAAAGGACATGTGACATAATGTAAACTGTGGACATGGGAATTAAACAAAAACATGTGAAGATGTGAGATAAACTGAACATGTGAGCATGTAAGATAACTTGGACATGTGAGCATGTTAAGTAACTGGAGCATGTGAGCATGTAAGATAACTGGGACATGTGAGCATGTTAATTAACTGGAGCATGTGAGCATGTAAGATAACTGGGACATGTGAGCATGTTAAGTAACTGAAGCATGTTAGATAACTTGGACATGTGAGCATGTTAGGTCTATATAGAACGACAAATGATTAGATGACTTAGGAACTATTCCGGAACCCAAGTTACAACCCGTAAACCAAACAAGGACCGGGGTTGTAACCCTTCTCCTGAACAGGACTTAATCTCTAATCATTTACCGGCAAAAGTAAAGCATAACAAAGATGTACTGAAATAAATGAATCCTAACACTGCCTAGACAAACTAGACTAGACTGAACTCCATACAACCAACACGGCCAAGCAATGAGTACGGGTTTATATATTAGCTAATTAGGGTTATCACAATCCTAATTACTAACAAATGCAAGTTTGAGAAATCCAAGTCCAGTTACCCGCCTGCTGCTACCTAAATGATCCAAGCCAAGGATGCAATGGTATATAGTGGATACATCGCCCGGAAGACAAATGTATCCTATAATGGTGGGTACATCGTCCGGGAGACAAATGTACCCTAAGACATATAATAATGGGTACATCGCCCAGGAGACAAATGTACCCGGTGCAACACTCGACGGTGGGCTGGAAGTGTGCTCATCATGACAGATAGCTCCAAATCCCATGAATATATATATAAGACCAAGACCAAAGGGGCAACAGGTAACTGGGAAATCCTCAATGATCTAAGTAATCAAGCTAGTTGTTTAGTCCTTAATATTTTCTTGTTGGATTCCAGGTGCGGCATTCCGCAGAATCCATCCTAGACATGAGACATGCGAAACTGGACAAAAAGCGAGAATGTGCACCATAACAAGCCACAACGAGAAAATATCATAAGCTGGAAGCTAAGAGTGCGCTACGACGAGCCACTATAGGGAGTGCGCCATGACAGGCCACTATCTAGTAAGCAAAGAAGGACATGTGAGAAGAGTGCGCCACGACGGGCCACTATCATGTAAGCAAAGAAGGCATGGCAACAATTATCATAGCTTGTAAGAAAGAATCTATCAAAAAGACATATCATGGCATGTGGGAAAGAAAAATTAAAGCTAAGTATATTTCATAGAAAAATGATTGAACATGTGCTAGTGTCAAGTGTATATAGGGTGTACAATCATTCTCTAACTATGCAAGATCATCTAATCATGTTAAGAAATCATTATAGTCGAAGAAAATATCAAAAATGAACAAAAATGGACAGAAACGGACAAAAAGGGCAAAAACAGCCTAAAACGGCATACCGACGGTATACGGCGGTTTACCGACAGTATTCCGGCCTAAAGATAGAAAGTTTTTGGTGCAAAAATTGGTATACCGTCGGTATACTACGGCATACCGTCGGTATACCGATTTTTTAAACAGCAACAAAATTTAAATTTTTGCCAAAACTTGTTTCGGCCATAAAAACTTCATTTTAAACCAAAATTTGGATTTTCAAAAGTCAAAATTGCATAGAATTGAATTCCCTACAACATGGAAATATTAGTTTTCACAAATCAAAACATTTGATAGATCAATACCTCAAAATACTCCCAAAAATAGGTCCTCGGGATACCGAAACGGGTTCCGATATCCACCAAACTCAAAATCCATGGTATACAAACTAGGTGAGGACCTCATATATGTATATGTGACCAAGATCCATGATGGTAACACTAGTATCACTCTTGATACCAAGTTTTCTACTAAGTCAATATTGGGTTTTAACAGAAAATCAAAACTTTCCTTAAACAAATTTTGGAAACATGCATATATACGAGAATCATAAGGAAAACAGATTTAACAAAATGAGTTTAGGAAAATTCTAAGCATTTATTACCAAGGAAAACAAAAATGACAATAAAATACTATTGTTCAAGAATTTGGCAAGATGTACTTGCCTAGGTTAAGCTCCAAGCCTAATCTTTTACTCCTCCTCCTAGGGGGGTTAGACACCACACCCAAGGCCTCAAGGCCAAGCTCTTGGCAAGCTCCAAGGGGGGAGAAGGGAAGAAGAAATGAAGAGAGAGTGAAGAGAATGAAAAGAGAGATAAGAGAGAAAGTGAAATGGTATATATAGAAGGGGGAATTAATCTTAGCCGTTGGATCGTGATCCATGTCAAAATCTCAGTCAATCATGGCCATCCAAACAAAACCAAATATCCAATGGGTAATAGGGTGCATCTATACTATTCATGAAAATATCTAAACACTATTCATCAAAATATCCAAAACACTATTCACAAAAATATCGGAAACACTATTCATGAAAATATTTAAAATCAAAAATATCTAAAATGTGTAAAATCTGTATGGACGGTATGTCGTCGGTATATACCGGTATACTGGCTGTATTCCAACCAAGAAAAAAAAATCTATAAGTTGGAAAAAATTTAAAGCATTCCAAAAACCAAGAAAATACGAAATACACTACAAAATACATATCCGTATATAAATACTGATACTGTGAGACGAGTCTCACAACTCTCCACAACTTAAAAAACAAATTCCGTCCTCGGAATTTTCTAAAGCTAGTCAAGCATGAAAACCAAACCAAAAAGCTAAAAATCAAGACAATCAAAACAAAGCATGGCATGTTGGTAAGATAAAGACAACAGTAATATAAGTAAATGCGTAAGCAATAACACAACCATAATCGAGAAGGGATGGAGGCATACGAATAAATATCTCCTGAGTCAGTTGACTAGGGACCCGTCCTCGATGGCCTACGCTGACTCCCAAAATAGATAAGGATCAAGTCTCAAAGTAAGTCGGTACCAATGACTTAGTCCAAGACATGACTCTACCCAGGACGTATCTTTGTAGTCGAGACATATGATAAATATCATGTATCTCAAGATACGAAGACAGAAGAGTGGGACGACGGATATGATGAGCCATGACTGTCACGTATTTATGGAGAGATTAATTTGATTGCATTTTAGGAATTATTACCGCAGGTCATTTGAGATCCGTTAACAGAGCTAAGCATATCCTTCAGAGATCTTTGTTCTACTAAGTTCCTCGTCGATCGTCTAGAAAAGCAAGAGAAGGACTTTACGGTAACATTGTGCAAGCTTGATAGGGTATTCCCTCTTGGGTTCTTCGACTCCATGGAGCATTTGCCAATTCATCTTTTCTATGAGGCACGTGTTGGTGGATCGTCGATCATCGTTGGATGTACCCGTTCGAATGACATGTGAACCACATAAAGAGAAAGGTGAAAACAAGGCTCGGTCGAGGTATCTATTTGTGAAGCCTATGTTCTTGAAGAGATTACAATTTTTTGTTCGATGTATTTCAAGCCTCATACTAATAGAACAAGAGCTCCGAAAAACGGCAATGGATATCGTGAATCTAATGTTGCAATTCTAAAAATCTTCAGTACCTTCGGAAAGCTTTTGAAAAAAATAAAAAAAGAGATATCTGAATGACGAGGAACTAAGGCTGCTCAGTTGTAAATATTACTCAACTACGACGAGGATGAAATGGAAAAGCTCGAGGGGTAAGTAATTAATATGTCCATGTTTATGTCATCTCAATATAATAGTATCCAATATTATTATTACACTAATCGGCCGATGTGTTACTATTTTTCAGCACATTTAATGATGAGGTGAAGTCGTGTAGACAATACATAACAATTGAAGAACTAGAACAGGAAATAAGACGTCATTTCCTTTCATGGTTGAGTGCATATGTAAGGAGCTCGATAATTACATTTTGTATATGCACTTTATATAATAATTAACAGAATGTTGAACTTAATTTATTATCTTGTGGTATTTAGGTCGATCATCCAAACGCAACAGTAGAGAATGAATCTATTAGAACTAGCCAAGCGGCCAATTTATGTTGCCAAAATCTGGCTAAGCTATTGTGTGAATGGGTTTAGGTTCAAGTCAATAAATGCTCCGATCAGCGAGAGCTTTCTGGATCTTGATCCCACAAATAATAGTTATTTGTATATCAAATCTACAAACTACAAAGACGTCGATGCAGAAAATAATTTCTATGGCGTCTTATGGTAAATTGTGGAGTTGACATATAACTATGGCATAAAACCTGTTAAGATCATGTTATTCAAGTGTGATTGGTTCGATCCGATCCAAGATCAAGGTTGAAAAATTGACAAGCATGGTCTTGTGGATATTAACTATCGACGTCGATATTAAGGATACGAACCATTTGTCCTAGCAAGTTAGACTCAGCTTGTTTACTTCACTACTTATCCTAGACAGGGACCAATGAGGTTGGACTGGTGGACAGTATGCAAGACTAAAGCCAAAAATATCTACGATGTTGACGAAATAGCTTATCTAGAAGATAAGCTACCTCTTGTAACAAATATAATTGATGTGGACTCAACGGAAGTTCCTTATTACACGTCTAATCGTATAGAAGAGGTAGAAGTATCCGAAGAGAAAAACGAAGTAGATGAAAGCGAAGATGAGAAGGAAGACAAAGATGAGGACGAAAAAAACGAAGAAGATAAATTTTCAGAAGATGATTGAAAATAAACTTTTGCCCGTATTTGTCTCCGGTAGACTTATTTCTTGGATGTTGTTGTCTTATTTATAGAATAGATTTGTTTGGTTATATATAGACTTGGATGGTTCTAGATGTTATTACCTAGACTTGGTTATTATCTAAAAATTCAACGAAGGATGCTCCGACTCTAATTATTATAAACTTGATTTATTAAATGCATGCAGATTTGGTTTAGAATATGTATCATATTTCTTTATCCATATTTTTTTCATCATATGCTATTATCATGTATGGCAGGACGAAGAGGATCGTACATAGATCAGTCCCGAGGTAGAGGAGCACCCCGTCTAGGTGGACAAAGTGCTCCTCCGTTATCGGATGATGGTGTCGTACCCTCATCTCCGAGTACTCCAGTGTACTGACCAGTTACATCTCTAACTGTGTCGACGGTACATGGCAGTACTCCTGGGACGAGCAGTTCCAGGCATGAGACTACTCCCTCGTTCAGTGTTCCTCCTGCTGATGGCACTATGGAGACAGAGGAGCGGATGGATGAGGTCGACCTTATCCTGTCTATGTATCATAGGATCCTCCATGCACGCCTCCGAACGAGACGAGGATGGAGATTTGGGCCGACGGGCCTACAAAGTAAGCTAATCAGTTTATATATATATATATATATATATATATATATATATATATTTTATATATATATATATATATATATATATATATATATATATATATATATATATATATATATATATATATATCGTCCTCCATTGGTACAAAGGGCAGTAGGGCTATTTCTGAGGTCCAACTATTGTGGCTCTTGGATCAACTACTCGGACGAGAGGAAGGTATTCTGGTTTGCCCACTTCAAGGTAATAAAAGTATCTTGCTTTTAATATCAATCATCTTTTATGCATATTATATAACTTACTATTTTACCTCTTGTAGAAAAAATACTTTTATCCACCACCTTGGGCTGAGCAGATCGAGAAGCAATTTTCTATCGTTACCGCCAAGTTGATCCGTGATGTTATCAACGACTAAAAGGCTCGTCAGCACTCTAGAAAATCGATCCAAGGTTGGATCACGTCCGAGCAGAGAACTGCGTTGAGGGCTAGATTCGATGATCCCAGGTACAAAGAAAGGTCGAAGAAGGCGAAGGCGGCTAGGACGAGGGCAGGAAAGTGGTATGGTGGATTGTCACTCCCGTTTTCCGTTATACGTATTTTTCAGGATACGTATACGGATTTCTGATATTTGACAGGTGGCCTGTATTTTGACTTGTCTTGCTTGGCTTAGCCTTGGTTTAACCTTGACTTGATTTTGGTTCAACTTGGTTCAACATTGCTTGGTTTGGTTCATTTTGGTTTGAGATGAGAAGAGATAGATATATAAGTCAACTCCACCCTCTCTCCTCCATAACTTCTTCATTTATTTCTTTCTTCTTCTCCATAACTCCTTCCCACCTACAAAGAAATCCTAGGCAAGTGCAACTTGCTTCATGATGGATCTTAAATTTTATTGTTCCATTCTCTTCTCTACTTGATTCTAAGGCTCTTTAGAACATGACATTTTCGGTTTTGATGGTTGGATTCTTGTAGATCTAAGTTTGTAACTTTTTTTGGTTTTTATTGGTTTTGATATCTTAAACTTTTAATTTCCGAAATCTAATTGTCCTGTATTGTAGAAAATTTGATTCTACCCAATTTAGACCCTTGAAAGTCCCGATTCTGACTTGTTTTGAGTAATTTATGCCCTTTTGAGTTCATGGGTTTCCATGAACATTTGGGAGCTGTCTGGAGAAGATGAGCAGGAGGCATGCTGGCTGGCACATGCTGGTGCATGCTGGCTGGCGTGCATGCTGGCTGGCGTGCATGCTGGCGCATGCTAGCTGGCGTGCATGCTGGCGCATGCTGGCTGGCGCGCATGCTGGCTGGCGCATGCTGGCTGGCACATGCTGGCTAGCGCATGCTGGCTGGCACATGTTGGCGCATGTTGGTGCATGTTGGAGCATGCTGGCGCATGCTGACCCATCCTGGACCTGGCGCCTCTAGGCCCAAGTGCACCCTGCTCGCCCTCGCGCCCTTTGGCCCGGCGCCTTTCCGGCCTGGCGCCTGTTGGTCCAGCGCCATCTGGTCCCGCACCACTTGGTGGATGGCACCTTTTGGTCCAGCACCTGTCACTTTCCTGGCGTCACCTGACCATCGCCACTTGTTGTATATGCTTGTGATCTTACATGTGTCTTGTATTTGGCTAACTTGTGACGACCCAACTTGATAGCTTGATACTATTGAACTTGACTTGGACATGAGCTTTGACCTTGACTTGAACATGATGATATGCATTCTTCTTGATAATCTTGATAGTGGCCCGTCGAGGCGCACTCCTGACAATCAACAAGCAAACTTGGCATAACATGTATAATCTTGATAGTGGCCCGTCGAGGCGCACTCCTGACAAGTAATCCTGACAAGTAACAAGTAATCTGACATGACATGATAATCTTGAAAGGCTGTTGCGACAGCTACCCTGACTTGCTAATTACTCTTGTCTTGACATCGTGGTTGACTTTCTTGATTGTGCTTGTACAAGCTACTTGTCTTGTCTTGCATCACGTCTAGGACATGGATTCCTGGTTACCACAGTCAGGAATTCATAATGAATCTGACTAGGTTAATGACTAGATTGATCAAGTAGTCCATATAGGGAGATTTTTCCAGTTACAGGCGATCCTGTTATCCCGGCCACACCTGAGGGACTTGTAGCCTGCCGACGAGTAGGGCACATTTCCAGCCCACTGTCATGTGGGGTACTTCTTGAAAACATAAGTACTGAAAGTACACCAGTAATCTTGATAACTCTTGTAAATCACCTCGCTTGGATAACCTGGATAGCTGCAGGGCCTGTGACTGCGGGAACATCTCAATTGCATATTGCTAGTAACTAGGCATGTGATAACCCTAGTTAGCTAATGATAGCAAGCCGTAGGACTTGATTGGCCGGGCCTGAATGCTTGCTCGTGATTAGCATGGGAATTATATTCCCTCTCTTGTTCTTCCTAATGCAAGCTATTATTTTATTCTAACCCAGTCTTCTTGTCATTTAAGCATGTTCATTTATTTATTCTTCTATTTATTATATGCTGGTTTAGTTCCTTAATGAAGCTTCCCTTGTGGCACTTGCTCTTTCTGGGGCCTGACCCAGCTGGTTTTGTATGGCCAGATTTTGGAGTGATACCCGAGGATCTTCCTGCTTATCAGCCAGATGGTGAACACCAGACGTAATCCTGACAACGAGTGGGTTTCTTATTTTGCTCTCTCATTCTATTATAAATTATTCTTTTGAGGCGTTTAGCTGTCGAGCAAGTGTTAGCTCGTGTTGAAACTAAATTTATGTTTGCCTAAGGACTGTAACATGATTGACAAATCCTAGGGTTGATCATGTATGACTTAACTCTTGCTAGTCTCGCACTTTGTATGACTAGCTTCATGATCATCTAAATATGTAATGTTTGGGACGCCTTACTTTGTATGTCTGATAATCTAACATCTTATACATTAATTAGCTTGCTTGAGATTGAGACACTAGGCTTGTTCCTGACCTTAGAGACTGATGGATTGTAGTTTAACCCTCATACATCTAGACAGTCGTGACCGTATTGCAAGATGGGGTTGCACTTCAATGTACGTAGCTGGCTGTGTCTGTCCCCCGCTCTCCAGTATTTTGGTTCTGGGGCGTAACATGGATTGATTCCCATGACGGAACATTTTCGTTGTCTAGTTTATATTTTATTGAATATATATTATTTTAATAAAAATAGGGAAAAAAATGTTTAATTTTAATGACAAACAAATTATTTTTAACAACTACAAAAGGGTAAGGATGCCAACATGGTGACCGTCTTCCTGGCCACCCATCGGAAGGACAAAAAGCTCATCGATGAGAGAGCCACACAAAGCTACGTAAGTATTACTTCATGTTTCGTTGACTTTAATATAACTTAGAAAATATGCAAATAGATATCCATATAGTTATTAATAAGTACCTTAGACATTAGCAACCACGATGATTGGATAGTAAATATTAAGCTTATCAAGATGCATACTTTTCTACGATGAGTATCTTAGGCTACGTGAGCGGGCGAGTGCTAGTGCACCTGCGAAGGGGGAGGGGCTGGTACTTCCTCGCAACCCTCTTTAGCTCAGTTGTTGGGCGAGCTCTGGATGACCATCGTTGGTGGTTTTTAGAGGGGTATGTACTACGGTACGGGATCCTAAGACACGTTTATTGCGACGCAGCCATCCAGGGCCCCTTCTCCTAGTGTACATTCCCAGCAGCCCTCACAGGAGTCAGTCCGAGTTGAGAAGAGCGTGCGTCACTAGGTTGCTGAGCTGCATGATGTGCTGCAGAGGATTGCGCACTAGCCTCAGTCTTGTTGGCCCATTGGTCATAGCCACATCTGATTTTGATAATCAACATAAACTTTGGTCGATACACAAATAATACATTACATGTACAAAAATAGAACGTCTACTTCCAGCGTGCTACTACTCGTCGTCTTCATCGAACAAAAAAAATGGATGTTGATCAAGAATTGTTTTTACATTTATTCTATATTTTTTTCCTTTTATTGAGTCTAAGAAATTGTGAGGTTGATCAGATTAGCAACTGGCTTTCTATTGAACTCCACTGTCCAAAATAAGCCTACCTATCTATCCCACATTCTATACTAAGCCTATACCCAATTTCATATCCAATACCTATACAAAAAGTCCAACAAAAATAAGCATATATTCATGATAGAAATCTAGCCGAGTTCGGCCTGAACTCTGCCCGAATTCGGACAGGTTAGTTCCAGACTGTTTTGGTCTTCCTGAATATATGTAACCACTTTTTAAGATATCAAATTTGTGGACCCGAACTCATGCCTAGTTATGCCCCAAAAAATGCTATAAATAGAGGTGAAATTTCCATTCCAAATCATTTAATCATTCTTCTCTTATCTCTCTATTTAAAAGCATTCAAGAGCTATTCATTTTCATATCTAACCTTTAACGACTTCTAGCCAAGCCAAGTGCCGTTCTAATTCAATCTAAAGTTTGGTTCGAGTCGTAAAAAAGGCTCTTCGAAAGCGTTCAAGTTGTTAAAGTTTGCCTCAATTGAAGTTGCGAGTCCTACAGACGAAAACTCGTGTTGTAAGGTGCTGCAAGCGCTCGATTAAAGCTTGTGCCATAGTGGATTAACATCGAGCAAGAGTACTCAAGACTGGACTAGTCCTCTCAGAGGAATACCAATATACATTGATGTGTCATGAGTTTGCTTTTCCGATGCTCTTTACTTTACGCATTTAAATTTCATAGTTTGATATCTTCTGCCCAGTACTTTATACCTGTGATGTTGTCTATATTATTTTATTTGGTGATTATCTTTTGCTGCACACACGCACTCTATTCACCCCCCCCCCCTCCTCTAGAGGTGCTCAACGTTCCTATAATTGGTATCAGAGCAGGTTATGTATATAAAATATAATACTCTAGAGAGTATATATATATGGAAGCCGTAAATCTATATTCACAGGTGAAGGGCAATCTATAAATAGACCCCCGCTATTTGAAAGAACAAACAATACCTATTGGAAAAACGAATTAATTTCTTTCTGAAATCTCTTGATTTTGATCTTGGGTCTATAGTCATTGTCAGCTACAAAAAGCCACCTACAATAGTGATTGATGGTAATCTTATGGACAAGCCACATGATAGATACACGAATTCAGAAAAGACACAAGCCAGTCTTGACGTAAGCGCGATTAATGTACTATTGATAAGACTGAGTTCAATAGAGTATCTATATGTGTCACTTCGTACGAGATCTGAAACTTCTTGAGGTAACTTACAAAAAAACTTCACAAGTGAAGGAATCCAAGATCAGCAGGCTAACATAAGAGTATGAGGCTTTCAAGATGAAGCCAAATGAATCAATCATACATCACACGTTTCCTAGATATAACTAATCCTCTATCTTCTCTTGGTAAAGATTACAGTAACCACAGTAACCATAAAAAGATCAGGAAGGTGCCCAGAGGACTAACCAAGAATTGGAACCCAAAGGCTACAACAATCATTGAAGAAAATAATCTCACCACAATGTCACTAGAGTCGTTGATGGGTAAACTCATGACTCATGAGCTTGACCTGTAAGACTTTGAAGAGGCAACCCCAAAAGAAAAATCTATCGCCTTCAAAGTATAAGCTAAAAGATTCTCCAGTGAAGACACTGACGATGAAGAGTCAGATGGTGATGAACAAGCCTACTGGTCAAAAACTTCAAAAAGTTCTTGAGGTTTGAGAAATCAAACTGAAAGAAAAAGACGTCCAAGAAAGCAATGAAGAAGAAACTATATGCTATGGATGAAAAAAAATCGGGCATATAAAGAAGGATTGCCCAATAACCAAGAAAAGCAGTCGATATGGTCGATCAAGTAGGAAGTTAACATCTAGTTGAAAGTATGCAAATACCAGTATCTGGCATGAAAGTGAGACCAGTGAATCAGAAGAGAAGGAAAGACACAACAGTTCAGCAAATGTCTACTTAATGGCATTTGATCAGGTATCATACATTCCTTTATATGATGATTTTACTTTTGATGAACTCTTTGATGCTTTTAGCGACATACTTGACGAACACAAAAGTGTGTTAGATAAGTATAAGCAATCTATAAAAGAGATAAAAGCATACACAGCCGAAGTGGCTAGATTGTTTAGTTTACTGTAAGAAATAAAAGAGACATCTACCACAGGTAATGCGAAAGAATTGGCTAATATTAAGCTAAGTCCTCATGAAGCTCAATGCATAGTTTATCAAAGGAAAAAGGACTATACAAAAGTGCTTCTTCTATATAATTCTGAGAAGAGATTACGAATCGACACTGAACAAAGACTGAAAGAAACGATTGAGAAACATGTAGCAGCTTATTCAATCTCTTAAAAATTAGAGATAAAATAAAGCAAACATGTTACTCCTATTTCACTGCCTAAGATCTGTCCTACTACACAGTATAGACCAAATATGACACAATCAAAGAAAGCATGCAAGCAGCATATTCTACGCAATCATGCTTTCACTTACAAGTATCCATGCAAGACACAAAAGACTCATGTCTGCACTAAATCAAAGGATACTCTATAATTATCTGTACATAATTATCTGTATATACTATAGTCAACATGGGCACATATCACAGTGTTGTAGAATTAGAAAGTTAGTAGACATGAGTAAATACACATGGATACCCAAAGCTAACAATGTTGGACCCTCATAGAAATGGGTACCAAAGGTCACATCTACTCGTCTTGTAGGTGGGCCAACTATCTCCTGCTAGAAGCAAATGGGTCCTTGATAACAGATGTTCATGGCACATGATAGGTGACGCATCTTTATTTGCGACGCTATCGTTGAAAAGAGAAGGATATGTATCCTTCGGAAATAATTTAAGACGTAATATTATAGGGAATGGTACTGCTGGTATATACCCCTATCCAGAAATAAAAGATGTTTGTCTAGTAACCAAATTAAGAAATAACATGTTAAGTATTAGTTATCTTGCTGACAATGATTTTGGTATTAATTTTGTTAAAGACAAACGTTCTATATATGATATGTCCACTGGCAATCTTGTCAATTAAGGAATCAGGGAGGATAATATTTATGTTTTCTTTTTAAAAAGAACTAACAGTGCAGGTAAGTGCCTAGTAGTCAACAAAGATGAAAGTTGACTATGGCATATGAGAATAGGACATGCAAACATGGATACCATTTCAAGACTATCAACGAAGAACTTGGTAAAAGGACTACCAGAAATATCATTCAAGAGAGACATGGTATGTGCTGGTTATGAGAAAAACAAAGCAACTAAACCCTCATTTAAATACACCAACGATGTGAGTACTTCCAGACCTTTGCAGTTGATATATATGGATTTGTTTGGACCTAGTAGAGTCGCCATTCTTGGTGGTAAGCTCTATGCTTTTGTAATTGTTGATGATTTTTCTAGACATACATGATTTTTTATCAAACAAAAGTGATGCACTTTTTGAATTTGAGATTTTCTGCAAAGTTTAAAACGAAAAAGGTTTCATAATTACTCGTATCCAAAATGATCATAGAGTCAAATTCGTAAATTCTAATTTTAAAAAGTTTTACGATGCAAATAGCTTTTCTCATGAATTTTTCTGTCCTAGAACTCCCCAACAGAATGGTATTGTGGAACGGAAGAATAGAACTCTAAGCGATATGGCTAGAGTCATGCTAAACCATCATAATCTTCCAAAATACTTTTGGACTGAAGCTGTAACGCCCCAGTCCCAAAATACATAGGACCAAGTACGTAGACATGCCAGCTGCATACATACGAAGCATACTCCAATATACGGAAACCTCGTATGTATACATAAGCTGTAAAGTACAGTAACCATGAAACTAATATCATCCACAAATAAATATATATTAAAATCAACTTATAAATGTCATTTGTACAAAATGTTGGGCGGAGACAAATCCACTGCCAACAAAAATAGAGAAATACATAGCAACGATGAAAGAGTTGAGCGAAGCGAAAGACGATCCGAAAGCTAGCATCACGAAGGTAGATTATAAACTATGTCCTTGGCTAGAGCACCTGCGAAAATTACCAACACACCTGGAGAGATCACCAGGTCCTCAGAGGACTAGAAAGATACATAATATACAAGCCAAAATGTAGCAGTACAACATATGCAGAGAAATAAGAAATAATCAAGGAAAAGTCAATTGAGGCACAATGGACTAAGACACCAAGATCTAAAATACAAGGAACCTAAGACATTGGCATGCCATACTAGTCGTGGCTAACTGGTCAAAGCTATAGACTGTAGTCAAGGCAAGCACTCTCAATCTATAGTATCTCAATCGTAGTCAAGGCAAGCACTCACAACCGAGATTGTAGCCATTTCTAGTATAATAATCCTATAGACTGTAGTCAAGGTAAGCACTCACAATCTATAGAATGTCAAAGTCAAGTCCTACTCAAGTCATGTCAAGTCAAGTCAAGTCAAGTCAAGTCAGAAAAATCAGTGGTGTAGGACTAGACAACTCTATCACAAAATACGAGTGATCACGAAGGCAATATAACACACACTAGATGTATATCAAGAATGTAAATGTACGCTATCAAGATAAGTAGAACTGAAACAAGGTAATTAACTGCAACTCAAGATAAAATAATCATAAATATGTTAGGATAAAGAACACTAAGGAATTAAAGAACATGCATATAAAAGGTACTGTACGATTTGGTAAGGTATACTTGCCTGATGTCCGAGTGAGGTAAGACGATGTCCTGGCGCCGAATCAATAACAGCGCACAAAGAGAAAGGTGTAGGAACAACTTCGGATGCTGAAAATAGTCTATTATCTAATTATGATTAATACTGCACCTATTACATTTATTTAATAAATTCTGAAGTTAGGATATGGTATAGGTTTTCGTATCATCTTTCAAAAAAACTAAACGGATCACATTTTCATTTTCGGAATCTCCCGAAATCGTAAAAATACCGAAACACGTTTATTTTTTGGACACTGGATACTCAAACATTTTTGCAGAAATTTACAGAACGAATTTTGTCTATTAAAATATGTTTTTGGAAACCTTACCTCGATACGCTTCATTTAAAGAAAACTGGAGACAAAACGGAGTATGGAGGTAGGAGATATCATCTTTCCAAGTTGCTCTTGCTGCTAAAAAGCGGGGCTGAATTCTAATGACGAATTTTAGAGTTTCTATTGGACTAAAAATAATTTCGAATTATGGCTGATAGAAGGGGGATGTATTGGGTTTATATAGGTATTTATTTCAGATTTGTCTCCTAAATTTGATAGGATTTGATTTAAATTGATAGAAGTTACTCACTACCAAAATACAGTCAATTAGCGATGGCACATTAGCGACGGATTCTTTCCGTCGGCGTTAGCGACGGATTTGCGACAAATAACCGACGGAATACCGACGCCTTATCGATATATTTTTAATTTTATTCTAAGGGAGAGAAAAGGTCGCGCATCCGTCGGTAGGGCGTCGGAGACAAAGCGACGGATATGTAGCCGTCACTATGCAGTCGACTATTTGGCAGGAATTGTTGGGAGAAGTGGCGGGACAAATCTTCGACTACGTAGCGACGGATAGTCCGTCGGCAAGTATCAAAAAAGCGACGGACTAGCGACGGTTATTATCCGTCGCTAGTCCGTCGATAAATATACGACCCAGACTTAAATTAAAACGACGGGGGAAACTTTTCATTCCCCCCAAATTTCACTCTCTCTCCTCTCTCTCTCTCTCTCTCTCTCTCCCGCGGCTTCGGCGATCGACGACGTCCTCTCCTCTCTCTCCCGAAGGTAATCCTCTCTCTTTCTCTCTCTCTCTCTCTCTCTCTCTCTCTCTCGCGGTGGTCGGAGGTGCAGCGGGGGCGGCGGGGGCGTCGTGGACTGGGGGGCGGCGGGGGAGGCGTTGGCTGCGGGGGCGTGGGAGACGGGGGCTGGGGGGGCTGGTGGGGGAGGCATTTGGCTGCGGGGGGCGGCGCGGGGGAGGCGTTTGGCTGCGAGGGCGGGGGAGGCGGGGGGCGGGGGAGACGGGGGCGGGGGAGGCGGGGGCGGGTGGGGAGGGTTGGCTCTGGGGGCAGGGGAGGCGGGGGCGGGTGGGGAGGGTTGGCTCTGGGGGCGGGGGAGGCGGGGGTTGGGGGGGCTGGTGGGGCGGAGGGTCGGCTGGGGGGGCGGAGGGTCGGCTGGTGGGGCGGAGGGTCCTCTCACATTTCGTAGATACAAGCTTACATACATTTATATATATATATATATATAGGTTTGGGGTTGTCGATATATTCGTAGATACAAGCTTACAAGCTTACATACATTCATGAATGTGGTTATCGATATATTCGTAGGTCGTGTAGCTTGAGCACGTGTAACATAGTCGTGTAGCTTGAGCATGTGTAACATAGTCAGCTCTTGGAGCATGAGTCATGACGTGACGAGCTATCTCGACACAAACTTTGGGGTTAATTATACCTTGTTATTTGAGGCTAGAACTTGTATTTGCTTCCAAACAAAAATTCCCTCTACACAAACATACATTTTGTTGTTATAGTGTCCCAATACACACGATCTCAATGCTTCAGTCCCTCTTGTTGAAACAGAGTCATCACTATAACCAATTAGTTGCCTGCCTATTGATTGTTTCCAACAAATTTTTTTTTGGAATCAAGGTGATAGAATAGAAGCACTTCCCTTCTGAACATTCTTGGCACAAGTATAACTTGGAATTCTCTTGAGACAAGTGAGACGTTCTTGGTGTTTTCCTTTTGGCACAATAGTTTTGGTTCCAGCTCCAGTGTACCTGAATATGAATTTGCCAAACCCCTAGCATTTCATAAGAGAAGTTTCATTTGTATGCTTGTTAATTAGTACTTCCTCTCTAATGTAGGGATTTGGTACCTTAGTATTAACTGATGTAACTTTTCTTTGACTGTTTAAAGGCTTATAGATGGAACTTAGTCTTAGCTGCTGCAACTTTTGTTTTTGATGATTGGTACTCTATGGTACTATTTTACTACAGCTCATGAATTATACAACTTGTAACTTGGTTGCTCTTGGTTGCTCTTGTTTTCAAAATCAATCTCTTGAATTAGTCTTTCAAACATTGACCTTGCTCTTGGTTGCTCTTGGTTGTCCTTGTTATGAGTGTACCTTTTACAAAAATATCGGTAGGAGTTTCTAAACAAACGCTTTTCCATTTTTTTTAAATTAAAAGGCAATGTTTATCGGTTCTGGTATCGAACTATCGGTATCGGACTATCGGTTCCGGTATCGAACTATCGGTATCGGACTATCGGTATCGGTATCCGTATCGAACTATCAGACTATCGGTATCGGTATCGAACTATTGGTATCTCTAGCGGACTATCGGTATCGGTATCGAACTATCGGTATCGCACTATCGGTATCGGTATCACACTATCGGTATCGGACTATCGGTATCGGTATCGCACTATCGGTATCGGTATCGAACTATCGGCCTATATACCAGCGGATCCACCAGTTACATGATTATATACTAATTCTGTTTAGTTTGTCTTACGATACAGATTTTCACATCCAATATGTGATGGATCGTTATTTCGTTGATCATACATGCATGTACAAACGACAATAAGAGAACAGAATAGGTGTGAGTGACTATTTTCAGGCAGGCATGGAAGTGTTTCTTAAGTATGCCATGAGCAAAGCTCAGTATATGGACGGTAACAAAATTAAGTGTCCATGTCGTAATTGTCGCAATAGACGTTACGAAGAAGTGGTGAGTGTAAGATATCATTTGACCCGTAAGGGTTTCGTACGTGATTACGGCCTATGGTCATCGCAAGGTGAACTATATGCGGAAAGACAGGTTGTGAATGCTGCTACTTATGCTTTTGATGATAATGCTGCAACGGATTTTGTTGTCGAAGACGACGAATGCTCTGTTGATTATGGAGACCTGCAGAACCTTGCACGAGATATGGTGTACGACGCGGTAGGGCCTAATTTTGATCCGGAGGATCCTAATCCCGAGGCAAAGGAGTTCTATGATATGTTTCAGGATGCAGAAACTTCTTTATATCCTGGTTGTGAGCCTCATTCCGTACTGTCAGTGACGATGTGGTTGTTGAACATAAAGTCCGATTTTAACTTGCCACAAACTTGCTATGATCGGATTATACAACTAATCAAGGAGGTGTTACCGAAGGAATCAAAAGAGCTTCCAAAAAACTTCTACAAGTCGAAGATGATGGTCCGACAACTGGGACTGGGGTACGAGAAGATAAATTGTTGTCGCAACGGATGCATGTTGTACTACAAGGAGAATGAGGATGTAGAAAGTTGCAGCTTCTGTAATGGGGATCGTTACAAGCCAGTCAGGGGAAAAGGAAAGTCAACTAGAAAACGACGTCCTTACAAGTATATGTATTACTTGTCGATCACGAAGCGCTTGCAGAGGATGTATATGTCTCAGAATACAACAGAACACATGACGTGGCACAACGAAGAACGCACAAAGGACGATGGAGAATTGTCACATCCTTCGGATGGAGAGGCGTGGAAATATTTCGATTTGCGTTATCCAGATTTTGCTGCAGAGCCTAGAAATGTACGTCTGGCGCTATATTCTGATGGCTTCGCCCCTTTCGGGCAGTCGGGATCTCAATACTCCTGCTGGCCGGTCATTTTGACCCCTTACAATCTGCCACCATGGATGTGTATGAAGACTCCTTATATGTTCTTGACAGCTATCATACCGGGTCCCAAAAATCCGACGAAGAATATCGATATATATTTACAGCCGTTGGTGGATGAGCTGAAACAGCTGTGGGAGATCGACGTCGCGACTATGATATTTCCAGGAAACAGAACTTTCAGATGAGAGCTTCACTGATGTGGACAATCAATGATTTTCCCGCATACGGTATGCTGTCCGGATGGAGTACTCACGACACCATGTCTTGTCCGATATGCATGCAAAATAGTAAGGCGTTCCGCCTTAAGCATGGAGGAAAAACTTCTTTCTTTGATTGTCATCGTCAATTTCTGCCCGCGAGTCATCCTTGGAGAAAGAACAAGGACGCGTTCAGAGCTGGAAAATAAGAATTTTCTCATCCGCCTGCCAGATTGTCGGGATACGATATTTGGAAAGATGTAAAGGACTTGCCCACTGTAATGGAAGATCCATCGAACAATCGTGTCGATGGGTTCGGACAAAGCCATAACTGGACCAAACGGAGTATCTTTTGGGACTTGCCTTATTGGAAAGATAATCTTATAAGGCATAATCTTGATGTTATGCATATCGAAAAGAATGTGTTCGATAATGTCTTCAATACCGTCATGGATATTAAAGGAAAGACGAAGGACAATCCAAAAGCAAGACAAGACATTATCGAGATATGCAAGCGTCCTTATCTTAACTTGATACAAAGGGGAGCTGGTGGACAATTAACTAAGCCGATAGCACAATACATTGAGCAAGGAAGATATATTAATAATCTGCAAGTGGGTATCTACTTTAAAATTTTTCGACGGCTATTATGACGACGAGCCGGACTTTGACTATTATGGAGTGCTTCAGAATATTGTAGATTTACAATATACTGGCCCATATGATATGCATATTGTGATGTTCAAATGTGAGTGGTTCGATACGACACCAAATATCGGTTGGAGAATCGATAAACAATTTGGATTTGTCGATATAAATCATCGCAGGAGGTATAGAGGGTCCGATACATTTGCGATAGCAAGTCAGGCTGTTCAAGTCTACTATACAAGCTACCCAAGGCGTCGTAGAGATCGATTTGACTGGTGGACAGTATGCAAGATTAAATCTAGAAATACATTTAACGTTGGAGACCCAGTATACCAAGAGGACCAGATCAAAAAGTCCCAATACTTGGGACAACAGTCGGATACAATGGATGTTGAAGATATTGTTGAGAAAAATAGAGGGGAGGAAGAGGTTGATACAGAAGACTTATCTGTCAACCAGGGGAGAAAGAGGCATCTTGTCCCAAATATTGAGGCAGAAGAAGAAGAAGAAGAAGACGAAGAAGAAGAAGAAGAAGAAGAAGAAGAAGAAGAAGAAGAAGAAGAAGACGAATTTGATGGGGATGAGGATACAGATGAAATCGACGATGAGGATAAGGATGAGGATGAGGATGATGATGAAGACGAGGCCGAGGATGAGAATGAAGACGATGACGATGATTAGGTTAAATATTGTTGTATATTAAAAACACTTCCAATTACGTGAATTAAGTTTGACCTGATAAAAGCAATTACGTGAATTCATGTTTTTTTCGTTCGATCATTTACTTATTGTATGATTTTCTTTTTGTAGATGGTACACCTAGTCGTTTTCGTCGCGGCGGCACTCATCTCCCTGCTGGTGGTATGTATATTTTAGTTCAGAATTTTATATTCATTTACACTTCTATATTGTTAATTATGTTTATGTGTTCTATTTACAGGTCATGATGGCTGGCCATGGTCGTGCTGCTGGTGGTGATCGTGGTCGTGGTCGTGGTGGTACTGGTGGTCGTGGTTGCATTCAATCTTTCCGGGATGTGATCCCATCCAGCGAACCCGACCCGGAGAGTACCCCGGGCACAGACGCATCCTGCCGTCGATCGACAACTTCATCGAGGCACGAGTCCGGATCTGCTAGCGGATCCATTTCGCTATCGGACCCACCAGCGGATCCACCAGTGGATCCACCAGTTACTGCACAGTGGGCCCCGGAGTACCCCCATACTCGGTTCCATCCGGTTACTGGGGAGTACATGCGCGGACCCGCGGATCCTCCGACGGCACTAGAGAGGCCGAGAGGCGAGTTCCGACGAGAGCTATGGCCCGCGGGGACCTCGTAAGTAAATTTAAGATAATTTATTAATTTTTTTTCATTTTTTCAAGTTAATAATCCAGTCGTTGCTTCTTTGTAGGTTTTTTCCGTTTAATGTTGCCAGGGCTCTTGGAGAAATTATCAGGGCTAACTTCCATGGTCTCTACCTCAACTTTTCGTCGGTGCCCCCAAACTTGAAGTATGTCTGGCTCGACGAGTTGAGGGTATATATCTATATCTTCTGGTTAATTATTAGTTACTCTTTAATCAACAATTTTTTAAATTACGTGATAATTTAATTTGTATATTAGACAACGTTCTGGTGGCCCCCCCATTGCGAGGACGCGATCCGCAGGACCTACAGAAGCGCTGCCTCGAAGAAGATACGGGATATGATTCATGACCTGAAAATGGGGCAGACGAGGCCGAATTGGATCCGGCAGGACTATTATGAGGAGCTCTTAGATATGATGGATACTCCTGCCTACAAGGAGAAATCGGAGAAGGTAAAGGCGAACCGACAGGCCGCGGGGCTTCATACGGGGGGATCAAAGTCCCACGCAGCGGCGCTTGCAGATCTGGTGAGATACCACAATTTCATTTCACTATCGAATTCGGTATTATTAATATACGGAGTTAATTAAATTCTACGAAAAATTCATACGCAGACCCAACGGGCGGTGAAGGAGGAAAGGACACCAGAATCGGTCACCATGCACGATGTGTTCCAGTATACGCACAAGAGGCGGAAGGACGGGACCTTCGTCGACGATAGGGCCAAGGAGACCGATGTAAGTACTTATGTTTATGATATTTACGTTAGAATTAAAAGTATTCGGACTATAAAACTTAGATAAACTTAGGATTCACACTATAACTTAGTGAAACATAGGATTTAGATTACAACTTAGGTAAATCTTATAGTATAAACACATTCATTTGATAGGCTGCGTATCGTGAGGCCCTTAGTCGGGCTCAGTCAACTGCTGCCGAGGATGTCGGTGAAACGACGCCTGCCCGGATGCCCTCTTCTATGGCCGCTCGCAACGACTTGTTCGTAGATACCGTAGGCGGCTTTAAGAAAGGGTACCTGTACGGCGTCGGCTCCCTAGGGGAGTTGCACATGGCGACTCAGAGATTTCCACCGACACCGCCTCCTCCCGCGGCCCCGGCAGACGATGATGTGAGGTCGCAGCTTGCGCAGCTGCACGAGGCGGTGTCGTCCTTGCGGGACCAAGTAGCCACGTACTTTTCGCCTCCGTCTGCTGCTGTCGGTCCGTCTGCTGCTGGTGCCGGTCCATCTGCTACTGGTGCCGGTCCGTCGGCTGCTGGTGCCGGTCCTTCTTCCGTCGGTCATCTTTCTTTCAACCCTGCTGCCCCTCTGGTACCGCCTTCGACTGTGACGACACTCCTTGATCTCATGTCGCCAGAGCAGCTATGCCTACTTCCGAAAAGTGTCTTCGATGGATTGCCGTCGTACCTAGTGGAGCAGTATTATCGTCGGTCGCAGGAGGGATTACCACCACCGGACAATCGAACTCCTCCTGCTCCTTGAAGTATTGTATAAGAATATTTAGAATATTTGTTGGAATTTTGGAATATTTGTGGGAATTTCAGATTATATCGACGGATATTAAGTTTATGATTTCAGGATAATTGGTGTCTATTTTATATTGGTTTGGGTTATGCATATTTGTGATTATATATTGGTCTATGTGATTCTTGGATAATTGGTGTGCATTAAATTCGTACGTGATTTATAATGGATTATATATTGGTCTCAGTGATTGTATATTGTGATTATATATTGGTCCGATGTTCGAATGTTGTGTGAACAAGGAAAATTCTGCAATTTTTTTTAAAAATATCTCAGTTAGCGACGGACTAGTGACGGGTTAGCGACGGATAACGTCAGTTTTCGACTACATGTCGACGGAATATCCGTCGCTAACTGGAGAATTGGAAATATCTCCAGTTAGTGATGGATCGTCGACGGCCAGCCGACGGGATATTTTGCATGGCGACGACTTGCCGACGGAATATTCGTCAGCACGGTTCTGGTGGTATGAAGATGTACAGAATGTTAGCGATGGATATTCCATTAGGGATCCGTCGCCATGGTCGACGGATTTGCGTCGGAATATCCGTCGCCATGGTTCTGGAAATACAATGTTCGATGGATTTGCGTCGGAATATCCGTCGCCATGGTACTGGAAATGCTTGACATTTCTATAACAAGGTCGACGGATTATCCGTCAGGGATCTGTCGCTAATCCGTCCTTATTTAGCGACGGCTGTCGACGGAATAGTGACGGAACGATACCCCCTGATACACTGTTACGACGGTTTACCGACGGACTATCCGTCGCTAAGCGTCTATACAATCCATACTAACTACTTGAATTCGACGACAGACCGTTGGCAAGTCGTCACTAATGCAACGAATAATGACGACGGAAAGCCGTCGCTATTCCGTCGCTTGACGACTACTTAGCGACGGATCTATATTAGCGACGAGCTGATTGCCGACGGATTTTTTTGACCAACATCCATCAGTGATCCGTCGCTAATACATAGTAGCGACGGATGGGCAACGGATCTGGCCGTCGCTAAAGCCACATATTTTGGTAATGACTTTGTTATGATATAATATAGATAAGGATGATTTCCTACTAGACTTAGGATTATGATTAACTTAAAATATAGTTCATATTTATCTAAATTATCTATAACATTATTTAAAATTACTATAGACAATAAATAGAGTTAATATTTATTTAAACAACCTTCATCTAATCTCATTTATATATGCTGAAATATTTAATACTAATTTGACATTTATTCCATATTATGTAAATAGTGTACAATATAAGTAACATGTAAAAAGTAATAAAATTTATGAAATAAATCCTAAAATTTTGAGAAAAATTGTATAATATAGTTTAGATCCTTAATGTACTCGAAAAATAGTTTTATATATTTTTATACTAAATTCACTAATGAGCACTATACTAAATATATGTAAAATATTATATTGGAATGACACCCGGGGTCGGACCCGAGGCCGACACGGCTGACACGAGGAAGCGGACACCGACACGATGCACTCTCTTGTGGTGGAAAAATATTTGTGATGAATAATTGTGGAGGAAAACAATATGGAGGCTTTCCCTATATATAG
This sequence comes from Iris pallida, assembly GCA_029216955.1. NCBI lineage: Eukaryota > Viridiplantae > Streptophyta > Magnoliopsida > Asparagales > Iridaceae > Iris > Iris pallida. Next base: position 15,823,554 of record JANAVB010037419.1, on the reverse strand, counting down.
GGGGTGGAAACCCCTAGCGGGATAAAGATTAGGAAAAATTAAAACTCCCTTTAGATAATCTTACTTTTAATTTAAATTATTTTAAAACCGATTCAATCCAAATCCAAATCCAACTCAATTAAATCTAGATAGTTTTAAATCCAAATTAAATATAGATGATTCCCATCTTTAAATTAAACTTATTTAAATTAAATCAATAAAATCTAATCAAAGTTTAAATTACCACAATAAGTTTAAAAAGCTTTTCTAAAATAATAATAATAAATAATTTCGAAAATACAAAAATATATGAATAAAAATTTGTACTTCCATGCAAATAAAATATTTACATAAAACATAGTTTTCTAAATTAATATCTATATTTGAACAAGAAATAATCTATTATAAAAGTAAAAGATAAAGTTTTTGGCAAATATCGTGAAATGTTCTTTTGATATGAAAATATTTGTTTATACTATGTATTGAAACAACATATTTATTCTATATTCATAAGAAAAACAATAATAAAATATTTTGTATATGAATGAACAAATATCTCGTATTTACGTCTTTACGCATTTGCACTCGAGGTACGATACCAAAATAAAAATCAATACCAAAATAAATTAAAAAATATAGTAAAAATTTAGGGGTTTTACATCCTACCCAACTTACAAGAATTTTGTCCTCGAAATTAAGAATAAGTAGGGGGTTCGAGAAGGTACAAAGGTATATCGATCAAATCACGACGTTCAACACAAACATGTATTAGAAAATCGTGATCTTGATAACTATGGAAATAAATCACGAATTTAATTTAGGGAGTGAATGATGGTCGCGATAATGAATCTAGGGTCAAGGGAAAGGACGAGTAACTCGAGATGGGGATATAGTTCCATTGGTTGGTCGGTGGCTAACTATCTTGGCAATAGATGGTGGGGCAACTAAGGGGATATCAAGTACGAGCGTTTTGTCATTCCAAAATAAGTGAAAAACAAAGACTATTAAGAGTTTGAAGAAGCTATTATCGAATACGAATACGTGGTCCAAAGGCGACATGAATAGTTCAAAAGAGAATTGCCAAGGCAGTCGTTGATGAGACTCTAGAGGATAAGTTTAACTATGTCTCCATCCATGTTAGAACGATATGTAAAAAGCGAACCAAAGTGCACTCGGTTGATCAGACCATCATGCACCGGTCTTGATTAGACAATATGTTAGTGAGCGCGCGCTCAATAGCATAAGTCATGAAGAAGCTCGATAGATGGATAAGCTTGCAAAACTAGTTTATAGTAGCAACATTAGTCAAGATGGTAAAACATAGGCACGTGAGGTTAAGATTGAAAGGAAGTAGAGTTTGGTCAAAGTCCTTAAAAATCTAGGTCATATCTTATGATGGTACTTATACAGTCGTCCTACCGTCTACTTGTCTAAGACTTGGTTAAGGTGATAAGGAAGGTTAGGTCGAAAGGCATTCTATCCAACTTACAAGAGTTAAACTAGTAGGGTGATGGGACAATGGGTCATGTCCACCTAGTATGGGTTACCTTATTAATCTCTATCAATCACGAAAGAAGGGCACAAATCACGATAGAAGGTATAAAGCAAGATGCAACTCGAGGAGTCAAGCGAGAAGGCGGTCAAGTATGTGGATGAGATCCTAGACTCTAATCCTATACGCAGGCTTGCTTGGTACGGTAAAGTAACCAAACAATTTATCTTGACCTACATGGACCACCACAAAAATATGTAACACCCTAGTCCCAAAATACATAGGACCAAGTACGTAGACATGCCAGCTGCATACATACGAAGCATACTCCAATATACGAAAATCTCGTATGTATACATAAGCTGTAAAGTGCAGTAACCATGAAACTAATCTCATCCACAAATAAATATATATTAAAATCAACTTATAAATGTCATTTGTACAAAACGTTGGGCGGAGACAAATCCGCTGCCAACAAAAAGAGAGAAATACATAGCAACGATGGAAGAGTCGAGCGAAGCGAAAGACGATCCGAAAGCTAGCATCGCGAAGGTAGATTATAAACTATGTCCTTGGCTAGAGCACCTCCGAAAATCACCAACACACCTGGAGAGATCACCGGGTCCTCAGAGGACTAGCAAGATACATAATATACAAGCTAAAATGTAGCAGTACAACATATGCAGAGAAATTAGAAATAATCAAGAAAAAGTCAATTGAGGCACAATGGACTAAGACACCAAGATCCAAAACACAAGGAACCTAAGACACTGGCATGCCATAATAGTCGTGGCTAACTGGTCAAAGCTATAGACTGTAGTCAAGGCAAGCACTCCTAATCTATAGTATCTTAATCGTAGTCAAGGCAAGCACTCACAACTGAGATTGTAGCCGTTTCTAGTATAATAATCCTATAGACATAGTCAAGGTAAGCACTCACAATCTATAGAATGTCAAAGTCAAGTCCTACTCAAGTCATGTCAAGTCATGTCAAGTCAAGTCAAGTCAAGTCAGGAAAATTGTGGTGTAGGACTAGACAACTCTATCACAAAACACGAGTGATCACGAAGGCAATATAACACACACTAGATGTATATCAAGAATGTAAATGTACGCCATCTGTTGGCCCATTGGTCATGGTCAAACCTGATTTTAATAATTGATCAAACTCTGTCTCGATATAATTACAAGTCAACTCAGATGTTTATCTACGACGTTTTGGACACAGCTCAACAATGGTTATCAACAATGTTCAAGACTGAAGCCGTTTGCCATTCAGAATGTACTTCCTGCTAAGCAATGTAATTTTTCATTTTATTGAGTCTAGGAATACATTGTACACCGAGTCGTACTGGCAAATAGGCTATCCAAAACGTTTTTCAAAACTATCCTATTCTTTTACAAATGACCTACATTTTGGAAAAATAATCTTTTTACAAACAGCTTCTGAAGGATTTTTCAAAAAGCCAAAATTTATTTTCTCCAAATGAACTGGCAGAACCCCAGGAGAACTCGGGCCGAGTTCGGCCAGAGTTCGGCCAGAGTTGGCCATGTGGAACGTTAGTGAACGTTGGATTTTTGAACTTGGTCATCCTTCAGTTACGGTTTGTTACAAAGAGTTCTGTCTGAATTCTGTCAGAGTTCTGTCTTTGGAAAAACTATAAATAGAGAAGTATTTCGATCATTTCAGATCACCAATTCACTTTCAATCTCTTCTCTTCTTAAGCTTACATTCTTCCCAAGAGTTCTAAAAGCTTTCATTTTCAAATCCCAAGCCAGTTACAATCCTCTAGTCGATTTGCCAGTACGGTACGGTCTAGAAGTTCCAGAGCGATTGTAATCAGAGGCTTGATAGAAGATTCAACTCTTCACAATTGAAGTTGGTCGAGTTCTTCGTATCAAAGCTCGCGTCTGTAGAAGTTGCAAGGACTTCGTATGAAAACTTGCGGGATTTTCCAATAGTGGATTCAACTGGAAGCTAGAGTTCTTCCGACTGGACTAGTCCTCACCAGAAGAAAACCAGTATAAATCTTGGTGTTTGCGTTTGCCTTCTGATCACATTTAAATTCTGTCATTTACTTTTTGTGATTATTATTTTATCTGTGATCTAACTACTAACAAGTTTTTAATTAGCAATATTCCGCTGCCTACTCTATTCACCCTCCCCTAGAGTATTCTGCTTTACGAATTCGTTCCTACAATTGGTATCAGAGCGGGTTATATAGGTAAAGCGAGGTAAAACAGCAGTTATATTCAATTTTTTATAGATCACAGCTTTACACATGGCAACTATGAAATTCACAAGTGAAGGCCAAGCCACAAACAGACCTCCACTGTTTGACGGCACAAACTACACTTATTGGAAAACACGTATGAGTTTCTTTCTGAAATCTCTTGATTTTGACTTATGGTCTATGGTTATTGATGGCTATAAAAAGCCACCTCGTATAAATGTTGATGGAGTTTTAACTGAAAAACCCCATGACAAATATACAGAGAAAGAAAAGAAAAAGGCCAGTCTTGACGCACGTGCTATTAACGCTTTATTTTGTGCTTTAGACAGAACTGAATTTAACAGGATATCTATCTGCAGAACTGCAAATAAAGTGTGGAAATTTATTGAAGTCACACATGAAGGCACAACTCAAGTCAAAGAATCAAAGGTCAGCAGACTTACTCAAGAGTATGAGGCGTTCAAGATGAAGCCCAACGAAACAGTTACTCAGATGTTCGAGAGATTCTTGGATATTGTAAATCCTTTGTCCTCCCTAGGCAAAGATTACAGTAACCATGAAAAGATTCGCAAACTCCTGCGAGCACTTACAAAGAACTTGATTCCGAAGGCTACTGCAATCATTGAAGGAAACGACCTCACTACCATGACACTTGAAGTACTCATGGGTAAGCTACTCACTCATGAACTAGAGCTACAAGATTTTGAAGAGCCTGCACCAAAGGAGAAGACGATCGCTTTCAAGGCTCAGCACAGAAGATCTGCTGAAGATGATTCAGACAACAGTGAATCTGATGCTGAAGATCAAGCACTCCTTGTAAGAAAATTCAAAAGATTCTTGAGATATGAGAAGAAGACAAAAGAGAACAATGGCGGCAACAGCTGGTATCAAGATGACGCTGTCTGCTACGGCTGCAAGAAGAAAGGACACATGAAGAAGGACTGTCCTATAAACTCATCAACAAGCAAGAAGAGCAACAGATACGAGAAAGGGAACCTGAAGAGATCAACATCTCAGAAGTATGCCAACACCAGCATATGGCATGAAAGTGAAGCCAGCGACTCAGAAGATGAACAATCAGAAGACGCTGCAAATGTATGCTTTATGGCATCCGATCAGGTACTCTCTGAACCTATAGTTGATACATATGATGACTTCACCTTTGAGCAATTAGGAGAAGCCTTCAGTGAACTGTTAAGTGATTACAGGAAACTGCGTAGCAAATATCAGACCTCTAAGAAGGTACTCAAAGAGTACAAAGGTGAAATAGGAAGACTTACCGACCTACTAGCTGAGGTTAAAGATAATGTTAGTGAGTCAGGCGAGCTTTCTTCTATTTAACTCTTATTACACGAGACTACCAAGTCATCCGAAGAAAAAGACAAGGTTATTGACCAACTGAAAGAAGAACTTTCTAAAGAGAAGAAAAGTCTTCAAAGTGCACAAGTCAGAATGGAAGCACTCACTTCTGACTATACTAAGTTATATGATACTTCCAAAAGATTGGAAATTAGGTTAGGAAAACAGCCTGAGACTGCTGCTTCCTACCCTAACACGTGTCACTTACCCAAAAATCGGAACATTCCCAAACTTAACACTGTCAGACCTAACCCTATCAAACCTTTACCTAAAAAGGTTATGCCCAAACATGATAATAGGTATGCTTTCTTCTATACTAGAAAACCTAAACCTACCAACCATGCACATCACTCAGCTTTCAACACTCAACATGCTAAATGTCATTATTGTGGCCTCATTGGTCATATATCTTCTGCATGTAGAATCAGAAAGTTAGTAGATTTAAATATTTATGCATGGATACCGAAAGCTAACTAGTCAGGACCCTACAAGGAATGGGTACCAAGAGTTTCATCTGCAAATTGTTTTGTAGGTGGGACGCCCTTCACATGCTAGGAGCAAATGGATCCTCGACAGCGGTTGCTCACGGCACATGACCGGTGACGCTTCATTATTCACAACACTGTCGAAGAGGAATAAAGAAGGATACGTCTCCTTCGGCAATAATTTAAAAGGGTATATAATCGGTATTGGTGATATTGGTAAGGCTCCCTATCCAGTGATTAAAGATGTTTGTCTTGTTACCGAGTTAAAACATAATCTGCTCAGCATAAGCCATTTAGCTTATCACGGTTATGGTATTAACTTCGTAAAAGATAAATGTACTATTATTATAGTTCAACTGGTAGTACTATATTTGAAGGTATTAGAGAAGGCAATATATATGTTTTCTATTTGTTGGAAGATACTAACATTTCAGGTAGATATTTAATGGCTAAAAGCGATGAGAGTCATCTGTGGCATATGAGACTCGGTCATGCAAATATGGATACTATTTCCAGATTATCCACGAAGAAGCTAGTACGCGGTTTACCGGACATTACATTCAAGAAGGATTCGGTATGCAGTCAATGTGAAAAGAACAAAGCTACTTGATCCTCTTTCAAGTCAGTAAACGCTGTATGTACTACTAGACCTCTACAATTGCTACATATGGACTTATTTGGTCCTAGCAGAGTTGCTAGCCTCGAAGGTAAGCTATGCTTTTGTAATTGTAGATGATTATTCTAGATACACGTGGGTATATTTTCTGACACGCAAAAATGATGCATTATCGGAATTTGTCACCTTTTGCAAGAAAGTACAGAATGAAAAAGGTTATATGATCACTCGTATTAGAAGCGATCATGGAGGCGAATTCGAGAATGCGGAGTTTGAGCAATTTTGTGACACACACAGTTTTGTGCATGAATTCTCCTGTCCTAGGACTCCACAACAAAATGGAGTTGTGGAACGTAAGAACAGAACTCTATCCGAAATGGCCAGAGTAATGTTAAACCAGTTTAGAGTTCTAATTCGACCCAAATCGAAGAAGACTCCATTTGAGTTATGGTTTGATAGAATTCCATCAGTTTTATATTTTAGAATATTTGGTTGTAAATGCTTTATTCTTAATACAAAAGATAATTTGGGAAAGTTTGACGAAAAGGCCGATGAAGGTAAATTTTTAGGTTATGCGGGCAAAAGTAAAGGATACAGAGTCTTCAACAAAAGAACCATGATCATCGAAGAGTCAATCAATGTCACCTTTGATGAACTAAATCAAACGACAATCGATGACAATGACGAAGATCTCAATGTACCCAACAAAGCACCAGCTGATCCTCCTAGAGAAGATCCAGGAACCAGCTACCTTCGGAGTCTGCCAAAAAGATTGAAGTTCACGGCTGGTCATCCAAAGGACTTAGTAATTGGTGAGATTACCAAGGGTGTAAGTACTCGTTCCTCTAATAAAGATATAGCTTCTTGTGTTGCTTTTGTCTCGCAGTTTGAACCCAAAATATTGATGAAGCATGTAGTGATAATTTTTGGATAGATGCTATGCAAGAGGAATTAAACCAATTTGAACGGAATCAAGTTTGGGAACTTGTTCCCAAGCCTATTGATCATTCGGTCATTGGCACCCGATGGGTATTCCGAAATAAACTGAACGATAATGGTTTATTGACTCGTAATAAGGCTCGACTCGTAGCTCAAGGATACAATCAAGAAGAAGGTATCGACTACGATGAGACTTATGCCCCAGTTGCGAGATTAGAATCCATTCGTATGTTATGTGCATTTGCATGTTTTCATAATTTTAAGTTATTTCAAATGGATGTCAAAAGTGCATTTTTAAATGGTTTTATAAAAGAAGAGGTTTATGTAGCTCAACCACCCAGTTTTACTGATTTCAAATTTCCTGAATATGTTTTCAAGTTGAAGAAAGCTTTATACGGTTTGAAACAAGCCCCTCGTGCTTGGTACGATCGTCTAAGCACTTTTCTACTTGATAACGGTTTTTCAAAGGAAAAGGTTGACACTACTTTGTTTATAAAGTCTTTGAATAATAATATTCTTTTGATTCAAGTCTATGTAGATAATATTATCTTTGGATCTACTGATGAATCTCTTTGTCAAGAATTTTCAAAGTGTATGCAGAATGAGTTTGAGATGAGCATGATGGGAGAGCTGAAGTTCTTTCTCGGACTGCAAATCAAACAAACCAACAATGGGACGTTCATAAATCGAGCTAAGTACACAAAGGATCTACTATAGAAGTTCGACATGGAAGCAGCAAAGCCACTTAGCACTCCAATGGCGACTTCAACCAAGCTTGATATTGATGAACAAGGCAAACCTGTCGACATACGTAAGTATCGAGGTATGATCGGTAGCTTACTTTATTTTACTGCCAGTCGACCAAACATTATGTCTAGTGTTTGCTTATGTACACGTTTTCAAGCCAATCCTAAGGAATCACATCTGTGCGCAGTTAAGCGTATCTTTCGATACCTTAAAGGCACTTCTTCTGTCGGCTTATGGTATCCCAAAACCATGTCATTTGACCTAATCGGTTATTCTGATACTGATTTTGCCGGATGCAAAGTAGATAGAAAAAGTACTAGCGGCACATGTCATTTTCTAGGAAAAGCTTTAGTCTCTTGGTCTAGTAAAAAGCAAAATTCCGTTGCATTATCAACAACAGAGGCTGAGTATATCGCCGCAGGACGTTGTTGTGCACAAATTTTGTGGATGAAACAAACCTTAGAAGACTATGGATTGCATTTTTCATATATACCCATTTTCTGTGATAATACTAGTTCTATTAATTTGACGAAGAATCCAGTATGTCATTCTCGTACTAAACATATCGAGATTCGACATCATTTTCTTAGAGATCATCAACAAAATGGAGATATAGACCTTGTATACATAGACACACAGAATCAATTAGCTGACATACTCACAAAACCTTTAGCGGAAGATCGTTTCAATTATTTACGTCGAGAATTAGGAATTTTAGATATCAATAATATTAATTTATTTTATTTTATTAATTATTTATTCGATACTCATAAACTGTTTTCGAGACAAGCCTAAAAAGAGTCTGTCTGTCACCACGACTACGGTCGAAGCGAAGCGGTATTTAAGAGTTCCCCGGTGAACCTCCGTTAGCTGGGACAGTACTCCTACAGCTAATCTGAGACAGGTGCTGAGTAAAGAATATTAATTTGTAAAATAATATTAATTATATTACTTTGAGATTTAAAATTACTAAACTTTGAATTAAGCATTTGAAACGAATTAATGAAAAAGAATGTGGCCTCTTTTGAATATTTTTTTATATATATTTATAGCCAGGCAACCCCAGGCGAATTCGGCCCGAGTTCGGTCCGAATTCGGCCAGAGTTCGGCTGGGTGTTTATATATACCAGCACCAACCCGAGACCTCCTTCTTCTTCATCCTTCCCCACATCCTCATAACAGCAGCAGCGCCCCTCCGAACCCTAGTTTCTTCTCCATCATTGTTCTTCCAATCCTTGTGGAGTTTCTCGTCCAAACTTTGGATTCGTGCGGAGATCGTCATCCTCTTCGACATATCCAATTCTTGGAAGGTATAATCCCTTCTTTCCACCACTTTTCAATACTTAGGGTTTGTAGAAATTTTTGGGAAAGAATGCCTAAGTTCAATCCCTTCAAGAGGAAGAAGACCAATACCAGTGAAGAGGCATCGTCTTCAGATCCGCATACGGATTGCCTCTTTTCTCCGGTCCAATCGGACGATGGTGCGTCGGATGAGTTTTATTTTAAAACTTCCGATCAAGCATTATTGTGGTACGCTGATTTTAACATGCGTACTATTTGCACCGGTTCGCCGATTAAGTGGACTGTCTTTCCGGATTACCGCCCTTATTTTGAGTCATTAGGGTTACAACATTTTGTCACCTTACAATTCCCTATTGCCACTAATGCCATTAGACTATTCTACTGTAATTTCGTGTTAGACACTTTTACAGCGAGGACACATGTCGAAGGAATTGATATCGAATTCACTGATGACACATTGGCGAAAATCCTTGGTATCCCAAACGAAGGTGCCCCGCTAGATGACATCACTGATTTTGATTTCTCCGATGGCACAACACTCGTTAGTTTCAAGAATGAACTTTGTGCGCCCGCCCGCACGCGTTCTTCCTGGAAAGTTCAAGGCTAATAACTTGAACTTGTTTAACTACAAATTACATCGCATCATCTATTCCACTTTACTTCCAAAATCCACTTCTAAAGATGATGTCACTGCACTTGAGCTTTCTGCTCTTTATCATATTCTTAAGGAGATTCCTTTTTCTGCCCCTAAGACTATCATCCAGATGATGGGTAGATGTCGCGGGAGAGACCGCAACCTATCTTATGCGATGCTCATTCCTCGCATTTTTCAGAGATTTGATATTGATTTATCTACTTGTGCTGTCGACCCCGAGCCCAAGTTTCTCAAACTTTCTCGTCACAGCATTGCATCTGTTCCTCCACCTACTGCACCTACTCCTCCTGCACCTACTCCTACAGATCCCACAGCACCTGTTCCTCCTCATTCTTACCCTATGACATTTGAGGGTATCCATCAGCACTTATCAGATCTGCAGTCTTTTTATGTTGAGACCTCTAGGGAACACGAGTTCCGTGATGTGACTCGGTTCCAGGCGATTGCTAACTCCTTCGCCGATCTGAGGTTTGCGCAGACGGGTCATTCTGCTAGCTCTCTGCCTCGAGACCCTTCTGTTTCTGGCTACCGCATTGACGACGAGGCGGTTCACTCTCTGTTCCAGCCAGGGAACGCATATGATTGGTATCGTACCACTGGCGCCACTCCTCGCACTTCTGGCGCTGGTACTTCTAGAGCTGGTTCTTCTGGACATGCTGGAGCTGTAGCTGATGACATTGATGATGATGATGAGTTTTGAGATGTTAGATTATTGAGACTGTTACTTTTTGTCTTATGTTTACTTGGAAATGCTCCGACATTCCAAGATTATATCAGTACTCTTTTATTTAGTACTTTTTCTATTATGTGACTATTCATGGACATGGTTTTTGATTATGCCTTAGTTTTGGCATCTTAGTCTATTTCAGCACTTTATTTGTTTCAGTTTAATAGTAGCACTATCTATCTTTTGTTGCTTCATTCTTTATTAACTGCCTGTGACAAATACATGCATGTGTTGTTTTTTTTTCTATCGACTATCTGTTTCTCTTACTATGTTTACTGTTTCTACCATGCCTGTCATGATTATTTATTTTTTCTTGTGTTACTTCATTGTTTGTTACTTATGCATTGATTGCGGGGGAGCTTTCTCTTATGCAATTATTTTGCTAAGTGACAACGGGGGAGAAATAAGGATCTAACATTTTTTGTGAATACAGGTTATGAACAATTTTTTGATTACTATTTTGAATTGATTCCAAGCTTAGATGTTATATCGGCAAGGTTTGTCAATTATCAAAATAGGGGAGATTGTTGGCCCATTGGTCATGGTCAAACCTGATTTAATAATTGATCAAACTCTGTCTCGATATAATTACAAGTCAACTCAGATGTTTACCTACGACGTTTTGGACACTGCTCAACAATGGTTATCAACAACGTTCAAGACTGAAGCCGTTTGCCATTCAGAATGTACTTCCTGCTAAGCAATGTAATTTTTCATTTTATTGAGTCTAGGAATACATTGTACACCGAGTCGTACTGGCAAATAGGCTATCCAAAACGTTTTTCAAAACCATCCTATTCTTTTACAAATGACCTACGTTTTTGAAAAATATTCTTTTTACAAACAGCTTCTGAAGAATTTTTCAAAAAGCCAAAATTTATTTTCTCCAAATGAACTGGCAGAACCCCAGGAGAACTCAGGCCGAGTTCGGCCAGAGTTCGGCCATGTGGAACGTTAGTGAACGTTGGGTTTTTGAACTTGGTCATCCTTCAGTTACGGTTTGTTACAAAGAGTTCTGTCCGAATTATGCCCGAATGCTGTCAGAGTTCTGTCTTTGGAAAAACTATAAATAGAGAAGTATTTCGATCATTTCAGATCACCAATTCACTTTCGATCTCTTCTCTTCTTAAGCTTGCATTCTTCCAAAGAGTTCTAAAAGCTTTTATTTTCAAATCCCAAGCCAGTTACAATCCTCTAGTCGATTTGCCAGTACGGTACGGTCTAGAAGTTCCAGAGCGATTGTAATCAGAGGCTTGATAGAAGATTCAACTCTTCACAATTGAAGTTGGTCGAGTTCTTCGTATCAAAACTTCGTATGAAAACTTGCGAGATTTTCCAATAGTGGATTCAACTGGAAGCTAGAGTTCTTCCGACTGGACTAGTCCTCACAAGAGGGAAACCAGTATAAATCTCGGTGTTTGCGTTTGCCTTCTGATCACATTTAAATTCTGTCATTTATTTTTTGTGATTATTATTTTATCTGTGATCTAACTGCTAACAAGTTTTTAATTAGCAATATTTTGCTGCCTACTCTATTCACCCCCCTCTAGAGTATTCTGCTTTACGAATTCGTTCCTACACTATCAAGATAAGTAGAACTGAAACAAGGTAAGTAACCACAACTCAAGATAAAATAATCATAAATATGTTGGGATAAAGAACACTAAGGAATTAAAGAACATGCATATAAAAGGTACTGTACGATTTGGCAAGGTATACTTGCCTGATGTCCGAGTGAGGTAAGATGATGTCCTGGCGACGAATCAACAACAGCGCACAAAGAGGAAGGTATAGAAACAACTTCGGATGCTGAAAATAGTCTATTATCTAATTATGATTAATACTGCACCTATTACATTTATTTAATAAATTCTAAAGTTAGGATATGGTATAGGTTTTCGTATCATCTTTCGAAAAAAACTAAACGGATCGCATTTTCGTTTTCGAAATCTCCCGAAATCGTAAAAATACTGAAACACGTTTATTTTTTGGACACTGGATACTCAAACAGTTTTGCAAAAATTTACAGAACGAATTTTGTCTATTAAAATATGTTTTTGGAAACCTTACCTCGATACGCTTCTTTTAGAAAAAAATTGGAGACAAAACGGAGTTCGGAGCTAGGAGATATCGTCGTTCCAAGTTGCTCTTGCTGCTAAAAAGCGGGGCTGAATTCTAATGACGAATTTTAGAGTTTCTATTGGATTAAAAATAATTTCGAATTATGGCTGATAGTAGGGGAATGTATTGGGTTTAATTTATACAAGCTGAAATATTTAATACTAATTTGACATTTATTCTATATTATGTAAATAGTGTACAATATAAGTAACATGTAAAAAGTAATAAAAGTTATGAAATAAATACTAAAATTTTGAGAAAAATTGTATAATATAGTTTAGATCCTTAATGTACTAGAAAAATAGCTTTATATAATTTTGTACTAAATTCACTAATGAGCACTATACTAAATATATGTAAAATATTATATTAGAATGACACTCGGGGTCGGACCCGAGGCCGTCACGGCTGACACGAGGAAGCGGACACCGACACGATGCACTCTCTTGTGGTGGAAAAATATTTGTGATGAATAATTGTAGAGGAAAACAATATGGAGGCTTCCCCTATATATAGGGGGTGAAAACTCCTAGCGGGATAAGGATTAGAAAAAATTAAAACCCCCTTTAGATAATCTTACTTTTAATTTAAATTATTTTAAAACCGATTCAATCCAAATCCAAATCCAACTCAATTAAATCTAGATAATTTCAAATCCAAATTAAATATAGATGATTCCCATCTTTAAATTAAACTTATTTAAATTAAATCAATTAAATCTAATCAAAGTTTAAATTACCACAATAAGTTCAAAATATCTTTTCTAAAAATAATAATAATAAATAATTTCGAAAATCCAAAAATATATGAATAAAAATTTGTACATCTATGCAAATAAGATATTTACATAAAATATAGTTTTCTAAATTAATATCTATATTTGAACAAGAAATAATCTTTTGTAAAAGTAAAAGATAAAGTTTTTGGCAAATATCGTGAAATATTCTTTTGATATGAAAATATTTGTTTATACTATCTATTGAAACAACATATTTATTCTATATTCATAAGAAAAACAATAATAAAATATTTTGTATATGAATGAACAAATATCTCGTATTTACGTCTTTACGCATTCACACTCGAGGTACGATACCAAAATAAAAATCAATACCAAAATAAATTAAAAATATATAGTAAAAATTTAGGGGTTTTACAGAAGCTGTAAGTAAATATTGTCATATTTTGAATAGAGTACTGATTCGACCTATATCGAAGAAGACACTTATGAATTATGGTTTAATCATATCCCTAATATTTTTTAGTTCATAGTTTTTGCATGTCGTTGTTTTATCCTGAACACCAAAGATAACTTGGGTAAGTTCGACTCTAAGGCAGACGAAGGAATATTCCTTGGTTATGCTGCCAAGAGTAAGGGATATAAACTTTTTAATAAGAAACCTATGATTGTTGAAGAATCGATTAACGTTTCATTTGATAAGCTCAACGGTCATATAGCAAGTGAAAACGATGATAAAGACACAAGGAAAACACCCAAAGCAACTGAAGATGTTACTACTGACAAAGATTATATGGAGAGTCTACCAAAGAATATAAAATTCATGCCAGACCATCCAGAGTCACTTGTCATGGGTGATGTAACAAAGTGAGAAGGTACACTTTGTCTACTAGAGATATAGTTTGTTAATGTTGCATTCATTTGTCAAGTAGAACCTAAATCAGCAACAGATGCATTTTTAGATGAATTTTGGATTTATGCAATACAAGAGAAACTAAACCAATTCGAGAGAAACAAAGTTTGGGAACTTGTTCCTAAACCCATTGGTTAATATGTAATTGGTACCAAATGGGCGTTTCGAAATAAACTTAGTAAGGATGGACAAGTTCTACACAACAAAGCTCGTCTAGTGGCTCAAGGTTATAATTAAGAAGAAGGAATTGATTATGACGAGACTTATGCTCTTGTTGCTAGACTAGAATTCATTCGCATGCTTTGTGTATTTACATGTTTTCACGATTTTAAACTTTTTAAATTGACATGAAAAGTGCATTTTTAAATAGTTTTATAAATGAAGAAGATTTTGAAAAACAACTCCTAGGTTTTTAAGATTTTGAAATTTTTCTGATCACGTTTTCAAGTTACACAAGGCACTCTATGGACTCAAACAAGCCCCTCGAGCTTTATTGTAGCATTTCCTCCTAGATTAGAAATTTAGGAAAGTTTTTATTATTTTTTTTAATTATAATTAAATTTTGTGATCGTTAGGGGTCATGCCTAGGCTCATAGGGGAGCTATGACCATACTATGGTCATATGGCCCAAGATAGTTTATATGAGTACTAGTTAGCTATTTCATATTTTTACTATAAATTTTAGATATTTTTATATATTTATTTATGAAGGTTTATATATTTTAAAGACTTCTAAGATTTATTGTAGGGCCATTGAGGGCTATATCGGGACAAAGTAATTTTATTTGGGTTCTAGATAGTCACAAATATTTTCTATAATTTTCTAGGATTTTTCTACAATTTTTAGGAATTTATCTGGAATTAATAGGATTTTCCTAGTTTTAAAGAGTTTCCTATAATTAAAAATCCTAATTACACAATCAGCAGTGGATGGGCCCACCCGTCAGCCACTCACAGCGTTGTGGGCAGGCTCACTTGTCAGTTGTTGCTGCTGACTGTGCACTTTCCTTTTTAGAGTCGGCTTACAAACCGACTCTTAGCCAACCAACCCAAGCCGCATCAATATCTGGTCGTTCAATAATTGAGCGGGGAGGAGGGGATGCTGACACATGGCATAGTGCCGCGGTCGAGCCACTGCCTCTTCTAAGCTGCAGCTTATATATAGATATATATATTAACAGAATTTGTAAACCTAATTCTTTTTGGCCGATTTTTGAGAGTTGTGATCCTTCGAGACTTGCGACTTCCCGGAGCGATTGCGGACAACCCCGACCTCGTTTTTGTGCACCATTATTTTGTTGGATTTGTCTCAAGGTCAGCTTTTAGAACATATATTTTATTTACTGAGATTTTTTTTGTGAATTTCTAGAGAATTATTTAACTGTTGGTTGTCCAAAACTCGATACGTCGTACAATTTTTGAGATTCCGAGAGATCACGAACTCCGATTCGTGATCCTTTGAAGTTTTGGAAAGCTGACACGATGATCTTTGACATATAATTTTTCCAGAAATTCTAAAATTTGTTTGGTATTTTATTTATTACGTTGAACTTAGATTTGATCGATAAATCATCGATTTGGTCACGGTTAGCCATAACGGCAATAACTTTTGACCAAAGCATGATTTTGTGGCACGGTCAATTCCGGTGCACTCTTGGCATTGAAATCTGATAAGATGCACTTTCAAAATCTCGAGTTCATAACGTTTGACTAGTTAGTCAACGGTATGTTTCGATTTGCGTGCCATGGTTTCCAAAATTGAAAACGTGACTTTCTATGGCCAAATTTCCTTATTAAGTTATATTTCAGATTATTATTAGGTTAAATAAAAATTTCAAGTGATTTATTCAAGAATTAATTATTATTAGATAAGTTAACCCATTAGTCACTTATTCCATGATTTTAGAATTAGAATGTTAGAATTGACTTGTGGTTTTCGTGCACGGTTTATGGTACGATGGTGCGATATAGGTTGATAACTTCTAGGTCAACGTTCCTCTCATCCTCTACTTTTGATTATGGTTTGTTCGAGGGTTCAGACAAGTACAGTATTGTATTATATTTTAGTACATTATAATACTTTCTTTATTGTTTCCTCGTTTGATATTCCATTGAGACACGACGGTGACACGGTAGGCTTATTGTATCATTGACCGTTATTGTTCAGTGAGTCGAAAGGGGAGATACTTGGTAGGTGCGTGAACAAACTCAATTAATGTCTAATATGGATAGCTAAGTCATACACCTCACGTATGGGTTAGTCGTATCAAAAATATGGATAGCCATCATATGATGTGCCGTATTAGCCCAGTCGTTCACATATCGAAAGATATTTTAAACACACATAGCTGTATCCATTGTTTATGATCATAGTTCAGTTCTTTATCTATATATTTCTTTTCTAGTGGCGTACTCGTTCATGGTTATTATTTCTCATATATTATTCATATTATGCTAGTTCTTTACAAGTTCTTTACCGTTACTATTTTTTATTGTTCTAGCTTATTTTGTACTAACAATATTAAATGCAATATGGTTGTACTTTGCTCTTTTTCTGACTGGATCGTTGACAATATAGGTGAGGTGATGAGTATCTCTACACTTCTTATTATGGACCATCAGAGGGTAGTGATGACGATGTTGGTACCAAGACTCAGGAGCCATGATCGATCTCTAGAGGGATCTAGAATTAAATTTTATTATGCTTTAGTTTTCCTTCCATAGTTGGACCTGATTTGTTCCCGGAAGGACCATATTATTACTCTGGATTTAGTCTCTTTGTTATTGGATTTGGACATTATTATCTCATTATCTATCATACTTATTTCCTTGGTTTGTGTTATTGCTGAGTATGATTTGTATCTGTAATCACTTGTATCTATGGAGGATTTTATTGTGTGTACTAGACAGCTTTCTACCATCAATACCATGGCGTAGGCTAGGCTTGGATACGAACTCGTACTCGGTTATCCGAGAGCAGGTCGTGACAAGTTTTTATGGTGGCCCATGTAGGTCAGTTTTTGTAAAGATTGCGAACTCGTGGTAGTACTTAAGTTAGTCGTACTACTGTGGGCCTGCGAATATTATTAGATTTTGAGGACCTCCTCCACATGTCTGACACGTTATTGATCTCCATATTTGACTTCAACTACTTCTTGATTTGCATCCTGCTTGAACCTTCCCACCATTTAATGATTTTCTTTCATGGCAGTTAATGGATTCCCAAGACAGGCACACCAGTTCCGTGGATACCCCACCAGCTGCAGACGTAACGTCTATAGATGGGACCCCACCGACACATGGAAGCCAGCTTACTCATCAGGGCGACCCGTCACATCCGCATACCTCGAGGTTCCGTACAGATGATATTCAACCACCCCCGCAGTTTTCTCCGCAGACTCCACTCCAGAACTTGCACTAGATAATGCTCAACTTCTTGGGGTCTTCCAGCGACTCATCAATTCCCAGACTAAGCAGGCTAATATCTTTCATGATAGTTTAAGAGAGGCTCTTCAGACTAGAGATGCTCTCCGACCTCGCCCAAGAACTTTTAAGGACTTCATGAACCTTAGGCCCTCGGAATTCTATCAGACAGAAAGGATTCTCTATGCTGATGAGTGGATAAAGAACGTGGATCGATTTCTTCTGATGGCTCAAGTTCCTGAAGACTTGAAGATAGAGTCAGCCAGCATACAGCTTCTCGATATCGTCCGTACATGGTATCAAAATGAGCCCCGACTTTCCATACTAGATGTGACTTGGACAGAGTTGAAGGAGCTATTCAAGAAGAAGTTCTTCCCTGATGTAGCTCGAGAGGCTTTAGAGAGTCAGTTCGAGAGTCTGAAGCAGGAAAACCTTACCATCGATGAGTTTACCGCAGAGTTTAGTCGCCTCAGTCGTTTCACAAAAAGCATGGTCAACACCTATGAAAGCAAAGCTCAAAGATTCAATAAAGGATTATCTTGCGAGATTCGTCTAGCTGTCGCTACCAGTCGAGCCACTACCTATGAGAAGATCCTGAAGGTCGCACAAGGAGTAGAGAAAGAATTGGTGCCTAGGCTAAAGAGAGATCGAGATGCGTATGGAGGAGACTTCACTGCAACAGTATCACCAGCAGCCTTGTTCCCACCAGTAGCAGTTTCGACCTTCTGGTCAAGCTCCAGCACCACAGTAGTAGAATCAGACTCAGGCGACTATTACATGCTCGTACTGTCAGAGACCAGGACATCATTTTGAGGTATGTCGCAAAAGATTAGGGTAATGCTTATCGTGTGGATCGACTACGCACTGGATGAAAGATTACCCCACGACTCCTCCCCTTCGAGGCTCAGCACCTACTTAGGGAGGACTAGGAGAACCGCAGTAGCAAGGACAAGGGCAAGCATTTGTAGCTGTGACTCAACCTGAAGGTATATGTAAATTAAATAGGTTCCCTTAAAAGCCTTCCATAGTTATAGTTAGCATGTGTCTTTAGTTAATTAGTAGTATGCTTAATTTGGTATCTTGGATTTCCTTAATCCTTTCCATGATCTAGACTAGGAATTATTTTAGATTGCCTGTAGAAGTTATTTAGTATGTTATGTTGATTTGAGGACAAAAATATTTTTAAGGGGATAGTATGTAGCATCTGCTCCTAGTTTACATGATACTAGTTAGCTATTTCATATTTTACTATGATTTTTAGATATTTATTTATGAAGGTTTATATATTTTAAAGACTTCTAAGATTTACTGTAGGGCCATTTAGGGCTATATTAGGACCAAGTAATTTTATTTGGGTTCTAGATAGTCACAAATATTTCTATAATTTTCCAAGATTTTTTTGGAATTTTTAAGAATTTATTTGGAATTAATAGGATTTTTCCTGATTTTTAAAGAGTTTTCTGTAATTAGAAATCCTAACTACACAGTCAGCAGTAGATAGGCCCACCCGTCAGCCACTCACAGCACTGTGGACAGGCCCGCCTGTCAGCTGTTGCTGCTGACTGTGCACTTTCTTTTTTAGAGCCGGCTTCTAAACTGACTCTTAGTTGACCAACCCAAGCCGTATCAATATCTGGTCGTTCAATAATTGAACGGGGAGGAGGGGATGATGACACGTGGCATGGAGCTGCGGTCGAGCCACTACCTCTCCCAAGCTGTAGCCTATATATATAGAGATATATACTAACATAATTTGTAAACCTAATTCTTTTTGGCTGATTTTTGAGAGTTGTGATCCTTCGAGACTTTCGACTTTCCGGAGCGATTGCGGACAGCCCGACCTTGTTTTCATATGTCATTTTTTTGTTGGATTCATCTAGAGGTTAACTTTTAGAATATATACTTTATTTATTAAGATTTTGCTTATAAATTTTTGGAGAATTATTTAAGTGTTGGTTGTCCAAAACTCGACACGTCGTACGGTTTTCGAGATTCCGGGGGATATCAAACTCCGATTCGTTTTGGAAAGCTGACACGATGATATTCAACATATAATTTTTTTAGAATCACAAAAATTCATTTAATATTTTATTTATTACGTTGAACTCAAATTTGATTAGTAAATCACCGATTTGGTCACGGTTAGCCATAACGGCGATAACTTTTGACCAAAGCGTGATTTTGTAGCATAGTCGATTCTGGTGCACTCGTGGTGCTAAAATCTACCAAGGTGCACTTTTAAAATCTCTAGTTCATAACGTTTGACTAGTTAGTAAATGGTACTTTTGCATGCCACGGTTTCCAAAATTGGAAACATGACTTTCTATGGCCAAATTGTCTTATTTAAGTTATATTTTAGATTATTATTATATTTTTAAGTGACTTATTCTAGAATTAGTTATTATTAGATAAGTTAACCAATTAGTCACTTATTCCATGATTTTAGAATTAGAATCTTAGAATTGACTTGTGGTTTTTGTACACGGTTCGTGGTACGATAGTGCGATATGGGTTGATAGCTTCTAGGTCAGCATTCCTTTCATCCTCTACTTGTGATTACGATTTGTTCAAGGGTTCAGGCAAGTACAGTATTGCATTATATTTTAGTACATTATAATGCCTTCTTTATTGTTTCCTCGTTTAATATTCCATTGAGACATGATGGTGACATGATAGGCTTATTATATCATTGATCATTATTGTTTAGTGATTCGGGAGGGGAAATACTTGGTAGGTACGTGAACAAACCTAATTAATGTTTAATGTGCATAGCTAAGTCATACACCTCACGTATGGGTTAGTCGTATCAAAAATGTGGATAGTCATCGGATAATGTGCCGTATTAGCCCAGTTGTTCACGTATCGAAAGGTATTTCACACACACATTTGTTTCCATTGTTCATGATCATAGTTCAATTCTTTATCTACATATTTCTTTTCTAGTGGCTTACTCGTTAATGGTTATTGTTTCTCATATATTGCTCATATCCTACTAGTTCTTTACATGTTCTTTACCGTTATTATTTCTCATTGTTCTAGCTTATTTTGTGCTAACAACATTAAATGCAATATGGTTGTACTTAACTCCTTTTCTGACTGTCGTTGACAATATAGATGAGGATGATGAGTATCTCTACACTTCTTATTATGGACCATCAGAGGGTAGTGTTGACGATGTTGGTACCGAGACTCAGGGGTCATGATCGATCTCTGGAGGGATCTAGATTTACCTTTTATAATGCTTTAATTTTTCTTCCATAGTTGAACCGAATTTGTTCCCGGATGGACCATATTATTATTCTGGATTTAGTCTCTTTGTTATTGGATTTAGATATTATTATTTCATTATCTATCATACTCTTCTTTCCTTGGTTTGTGTTATTACTGAGTATGATTTATATCTGTGATCACTTGTATCTATGGAGGATTTTATTGTGTGTACTAGACAGCGTTCTACCGCCGATACCGCGGCATAGGCTGGGCTTGGATATGAACTCGCACTTGGTTATCTGGGAGCGGATCGTGACATGTATGATCGTCTAAATTCCTTCCTACTTGAAAGTGGTTTTCAAAAAGAAGAGTTGATGCAACTATGTTGATCAAGTCTTCAAATGATGATATCTTATTAGTGCAGATTTATGTGGATGATATTATATTTGGTTCTACTAATGAACATCTACGTCAAGAATTTGTTAAGTGTATGCAGAGTGAATTTGAGATGAGTGTAATAGGAGAGTTAAACTACTTCCTCGGAGTATAAATCAAACAAAACACTCAGGGAACCTTCATCAGTCAAGCTAAGTATACGAAGAACTTGACTTCGACAACACAAAGCCTATCGAGACTCATATGGCTACATCAACCAAACTTAATCTTGATGAAAGTAACAAACCAGTTGACCAGCGTAAGTATCAAGGAATTGGTAGTTTTTTATATTTAACTGCTAGTCGACCTGATATTGTGTTTAGCGTTTGCATATGTGAAGGATATCAAACTAACCCTAAGGGGATCACACTTATGTGCAATTAAGCGTATCTTTCAATACCTTAAGGGTACTTCTAATGTCGGCTTATAGTATCCCAAAACAACATCATTTGACCTGATTGGGTATTTGATGCTGATTTTGCTGGATGCAAAGTAGAACGTTAAAATACCAGCGTAAGTGTCATTTCCTAGGTAAATCTCTAGTCTCTTAGTTTATTAGGAAACAAAATTCCGTTGCATGATCAATGGTTGAAGCCGAGTATATTGCTGCAGGTCATTGTGTGCACAAATTTTGTGGATGAAGCAAACTTTAGATACTACAATATGTACTACACAAAGATTATCATTTATTGTGACAACACTAGCACAATAAATCCCACTAAGAAACCTATATGTTACTCATGCACTAAACACATCGAAATACATCATCACTTCCTATGTGATCACCAACAACACGGGAATATTTGTTTAGAATTTATTGACTTATTTCATCAATGGAAGATATTTTCACAAAACCATTGGCTGAAGACCGATTCAACTTTATTCGTCGCGGGTTAGGTATTCTTAAATTTTTGAAAACACAATCCTTTATGTATAGAAAATTGCATAGACTATATTCAAATGATTTTTTAAGTCAGAGTTATTTTGGGTACAAGCTGAAAGGTCCCTTCTGTCATACAGGTGTAAATAGCCTGAAGCGATACGTGTACTAGTCCTCGAACTTTCACTAGTTGGGATCCGTCCTCGACAGCTAACCCAAAGTAATAAAGTTTTATTTTAACAAATGAATATTAGTTCTAACGCAAATTTTTGTTCATAAATCAAACAATGTTTTTAAAGTACAAGTATGCCAAACTCTGACCGAGTTCGGTTACCCCCCAACAGAACCTAACCGACTGCTGCTGGCCACTTCTATTTAAACATCCCCATCCATCTTCTTCCTCATAGCCACCAACTCGAAAATACCAAACCCTAACCCTAATTTGCTTCCTATTCTTGTGGTGATAGCTCCTAAAACTTTGGATCGAACGGTTTTGGCACGTTCTCTTCCATCATACGCTATTATTTTTGGGTAATTTTGACTCTTTACTTGTCAATTTTTCTATGGCTCCAAGATTTGTAAAGAAAAAGAAAAGAGGATATGGTTCTCCAACTTCAAGCCCATCATACACTCCTCTCGAAAGTCTTTTAGCCCTCCTCCATTTGATGAGGATGATTTCGATGATATACTATTTGTAGACTTAGAAACCTCAATCGCTTGGTTTCATGACTTTCATAAACGTCCTATATGTCGGGGCAACTCTATCAATTTTAATATTTTCCTGGAATACTGCTTGACATTCCAAAACATCAACCTATGCAAATTGTTGGAAATTTCAAACCCGATATACGGCAATGTCGTTCGAATATTTTATTGTAACTTACAATATTCGCATGGTGCGATATATTCTTGTCTGTCGTACTGAAATGGAATTTGGTGATAATGATTTTAGTGAATGGCTCCAGGTTTCCAACAATAGAGATGCTCTAGTCGACATCATCAAAGTCCAATTTGGTGCCGACCTAGACTTAGAATCTTTCAATGATGCGATGTATGCTCCGAACCCCAGACCCGTGGGACGGCTCATGTCACGATACTTGAACCAGCATTTCTATGAACTCCATCACATCATCATTGGGTCCATCTTGCCCATCTACCGATGAGATCACGTATTTGGAGTTGTCCGCTGTGTACCACATTTATTTTGGGATTCCGTTTAGTCTTTCCAAAACCATGATGGCGACTATGTACAACTGCAGGAAGGCTGATCGAAACCCCATCTATCCTATGGCTCTTTCAATTATCTTTCATAGATACAACATCCCATTAGATTCGTGTCCTATCAATGGTGCTCCATCGGAGCTTCATAGGTCCCGTAGGTTTCCTCCACCTATTCCTCCTGTAGTTGGTGCCGGAGGTATTCCACCTGCTTCTTAGGCTCCATAGCCTGCACTAGCCCCTACTGATGTCCCTCCTATCCGCATCAACGATCAACTTTACAAGCGCTTTGAGGCTCGTTGCACTCTTGAGGATGAGCGATATCAACCAGATCGCATGCGTCAGCGAGACACTGACTACCGTCTCACATACCAGTTTTAGACTCTGTAGAATGGTATCGCTGATCTTCAGTGGACATTGACCCATCATCCCTCTGGTCCCACTCCGATACTACGTTATTCGGACTTCGTTGGACCAGATTCGAGGATCCTCGGGCTCGACGCTACTTCGACCCTACTGCCGCCTACATTGATCTCAGTTGTTCTGTTGACACAGGTGATGATGAGAGTTGTTGAGCGTATTTAGGCTTTGGATATTTTGTGACTCCATATGCTGGTGATGATGATCTTGTAGTTTCTATTTTTTATGCACTAGTTATGGTTAAATCTCTTTCCGACTTCCATATTTTATTTCGTCAATTTTGTACTTGCATGCTACTGCTACTGAGTTTAGCGATATCTACCATATTCTACTTATGCAGTTTGATTGTTAGCCATGTTTATTTTTTTGGGTATGATTATGTTGTCTTCTTGTTTGTTGTTTGTGCGCACTACTTGCGGGGGAGCATTCATTTTGTACAAATGACAAAGGGGGAGAAGAGTACTATACAGAATGTCAAACAAATACCAAATACCAAGTACCAAATCAAGAGGTATAAAATCTTTTATGATTATTTTTTGATATTATTTGGTATAAACTCAAAGTTTATCAATTATCAAAATGGGAGAGATTATTGGCCCATTGGTCATAGTTACACCTGATTTTGATAATCGACATAAACTTTGGTCGATACACAAATAATACATCACAGATACAAAAACAGAACGTCTACTTCCATTGTGCTACTACTCGTCGTCTTCATCGTACAAAAACATCATATGTTGATCAAGAATTATTTTTACATTTTATTCTATATTTTTTTCTTTTATTGAGTCTAGAAAATTGTGAGGTTGATCGGATTGGCAATTCCATATCCAATACCTATACAAAAAGCCCAACAAAAATAAGCATATATATATATATATATATATATATATATATATATATATATATATATATATATATATATATGATAGAACTCTAGCTGAGTTTGGTCCGAGTTCGATCAGGTTAGTTCCAGACTGTTTTGGTCTTCCTGAATATCTGTAACCACTTTTCAAGATATGAAATTTATGGACCCGAACTCATGCTGAGTTCTGGCCCAAAAATGCTATAAATAGAAGTGAAGTTCCAATTCCAAATCATTCAATCATTATTCTCTTCTCTCTCTATTTAAAAGCATTCCAGTGTTATTCATTTTTATATCTAGCCTTTAACAACTCCTAGTCAACCCAAGTGTCTTTCCGATTCAATCTAGAGTTTGGTTCGAGTTGTAAAGAAGGCTCTCCGAAAACTTTCCAGTTTTTAAAGTTTGCCTCAATTGAAGTTGCAAGTCCTTCGGACGAAAACTCGTGTGGTAAGGAACAGCAAGTGCTCGGTTAAAGCTTGTGACATAGTGGATTAACATCGAGCAAGAGTACTCGAGAGTAGACTAGTTATCTAAGCCGAAAACTCCTCCTCACCCGTGCCCAAGGCATCAAACTCATCATCATCTTCATCAAGACGTCAAACATCAAACTCGACACAATGATGATTATGAGTTTGACGTCTTGATGAAGATGATGATGAGTTTGATGCCTTGGGCACGGGTGAGGAGGAGTTTTCGGCTGGAGAAGACAGTCTTGAAGGAATTCATTGGAGCAGCAGCAGCAGGAGATAATACGACAATGTATTATGGCACCACCGAGGACTTCAACCTCGTGCAACCACCTGTTGACAATCCATGGCACAGGCTTTCGACTAATCAAGAACCTCCTACATAGCTTACCATCAGCTCAAACAGTTGTTTTTGAGATGCCCGACGTAACGCACAGGACTTTGTGCACACTGCGTTGCATGCCATTAGCTCAAACAGTTGTTAATGCAAAATTAATGCATTGTTTTGTTTGTATGAGAGAGAGAACGTTGGAGTGAACACCTCTCCATACTTCGACGACAGGAAATAGGAGCATAACAAATAACAAAGTTCATACTAATGTTAGTCGGCAGTTGGAATTTTCCCGCGTGATCCAACTTGTACTGATGGGGTGTTAATTTTGTCAAAAATGCTACTTGGCTCCCTGACAATTTCCTAATAGGTGACACTTTTTTGGTCGCTCTCTCAAAAAAAAAAAACTTGGTCATTAGAGTTAAAATAACAAGTTAATCTGAAAAGTTAATTTAAGACGTTAATTTGAAATTAAAAAATTAATTAAAAAATAATTTAGGAAGGAAATTTGGGAAATGACGGCTACAAAAACACCATGTATTAGCTTTTTAAATTAACTTTTCAAATTAACCTTTCAAATTAATTTTTCATTTCAAAATTCTTTAATCAACTTTTTAAATTAAATATTTATTTTAAATTAACTTTTTAGGTTAGGAAGTTGTTAGATCTCTCTTGTTAGAGGGAGACAAATAACATTTTTGTAACTAGAATAAGAAAGGGTCGCTTGCTATTGAATGTCTTGATTGCACATAACCCTTTCATGCTTCTTTGTAGCATACTTGAGATGCTCTGCGACTCTCTTTGAAATGTATTTAAAGGTAATTTTTAACACCGTAAAACCAAAACAGCTTGGCAGGTGTGTAGGCTATAGCAGCGTTCCCGTTTGCCTTGCTAGTCTTATTCTCCCAATATAGCTCTGCTATGTATGAAACTAAATTTAAAAAATATGGCTATGTACGTCCAATTCTTTATTCATGTATTTGTTCATATTTGAATGCACAGAGAAATTATTCACAAGTATAATTGCAGAATATCTGCAGACGTTTGTATGGGATTATCGCACATCACCTATATATCACAACTTGCCACGAAAATGTTTCTTCCATAAACATAATGAATTGCCTCCATGGCAAATGCAGGTGGCTTGATCTCTCATTACTTGCTGAGCTCAATGCATATTTAGTACCAACAGATAATAATCAGCATTGTCCTCAGAGTTCCAACATTTACCATTGAAAGACTTGCCTACTCTTCCATCGCAGCAGCATCCAATATGTAGTAAATCTCCACATTACCACTCAAATCTGCTATTTGAAGCGAACAAAAGTATCCCTTCATTCTGTATTTAGAACTGCAGCTGGAGCAGGTAGTTCAATACGCTTGGCAACAGCATTATCCAAAAACCAAAAAAAAAAAGTGCATCCTTTCTAAACAAACCCTTCACAGCAATGGGAAAAGACCAGGAATGGGGAACAAAATCCTGCTGCCAAAGCTAGAAGTAAAGGATTTTTTTCTTTTGTTCTTTTTTTTTTTTTTTGCATATTGTGGATGGATGAGATATACTTTATATTTCATGATTTTGCTTGAAATGTAAGTCACACAACAGACCAGGAAGTGAAAGGATAAACAATCTTAAATAGACCAACATATTTGCAGATCCTACAGATCTACGAGGAATAGATGGATCTGCTAGCCTCTTGTATAAGTTTTCTACAAGTTTCACCGGGACAAGGTTTTTCTATTGAAATAACTGCCAAAAGGCCATACAAATAGAGCTCTTTGTGCCAACCAAAATAGATATGAGAACGTCCTCAAAAATAGGAGGAAACCACATTTTATCCTTGATTTCTTCAGTCAGATCATTATCACTTTACTAGTTTACCGGGTACGGGAAAAATTGTGAAGTTAAAGATAAATAGCCAGCTGCATGTTTGCACATTGAAACTATAGCCAACAAAAAAGAGGAAGAAATCACTAACCGACGAAATCAAGGATAAAAAAATGTGAAATTAGAAATAGTTACATAGATGCATGTAAGTCACTAGACAAATAAATGGAATAATACAGTGGCTGCGAAAATGAGAAATATACATTAATACAAACTGTGGAAGATAATTGTACAAACTGTGCGAAGAATCACTGAGATACCTCGACAAAAAGTTAATACAAACTGTGGCAGATAATTGTACAGACGTAGCAAAAAAATCTTGGTAAAGATAGATCAAAAACATTTAGTGCATAAAATAATTTAAGAATCAGCAAACCCGTTATCAAATTTCTGAGAATAGTTGAATACATACAGTAGTCATATTGCAAGACACTAAAGAAAACTTATAAAAGGTGGCAACAAGCTTACCCCTGTCCGTGTTACCTGTTGACGCACCATCTGAGTACCTCACTGATCCCTGATTGTTCTGCTTGTGCATAAAAGGAATGCTAGATGCAAATAATTATGGATTCAGCTTAAATGGGAAAAGAGTTCACCGGATAGTAAAATAGACAATCAAGTTTAGAATTGCTAGTAGCAGAGAACTAAAACACAAGGGTACATGATATCTCCTAATATTTTGAGTAACTATCATGGCCCTAAAAAATACCATCACAGACAAGATTGGGTGTTTTCAAGGTCTTCTTAGGTTATGATGCAAGTGTTTTCTTGTAAAGGTTTACAATAAAAAGAAAACCACAGAATGCCGGTGCTTCACCGGTGAAAGTTAAGGATCTATGCACTAGATTTTTCTTTCACTGCGAAGAGTCGGTTTGAACATATCTTGTATACAAGGGTTTGAGTACATGGGAGCCCCTCAACAAAAGAAAGTGGAGTTCCAAATATTTAGTATTCAATCAATTGACCAACAGAGTACAGCATGAGGACCATTTCCTCCACATCAATGCCAAACCTGAAAATTCTTTTGGTCATCAGTAAAATGAAAACCAAGTAGTAACCTACAACATTACTGATGTTAAAAAGACAAAGAAATACTTACTCTGTATGACAGGTACGAGGAGCCCTGCGCCACATTTTCATGGATAAGCAAAATATTATAAATACATCACCGGGCTTCAGATCTGCTACGAATAGTGAATCTAAGTTCAAGAGAATGAAATAACTTACTCTGTATAACAGGTACGAGGAGCCCTGCACCACATTTTCAAGGATAAGCAAAATATTATAAATACATCACTGGGCTTCGGATCTGCTACGAATAGTGAATCTAAGTTCAGGAAAAAGAAATGACAGTCTACATGGTCAAGCTTCACGGTCTTCTCATAGGTGGTATCTTTTGAGATGCCATGGTTGGTGGCTTTAAACCAATAGTAGCATAGCCAGCGGCAAGTTTGCCTCTAGGCGATGACATTAGGTTTGCTCTCGATTGGGGCACAGGCAACCCAAAACGAGCTGCAATTATTTGTGCACGCTCGTGAATAAGTATTTGTCTTGCTTTCTCTGTTTGTTCCCTCACCCTCATGATCACACTCCCAATCTCAGCGAAGAGTGCTAATTTAGCATCCAGCTTAAGCAACTGCAAAACAAATAACAAAATCAACAAAGAATCTCCAGAAATTTGGAACAAAATGCAAGATGAAAAGTTGTGGTTATATCCAACAAAAGATGATTGTATTTTTTTTCTATGAATAATTCCCACAAGATATGAGATCATGATGAAAGAGAAAATTTTGCAATTAAGAATTTCCTACAATACCTGCTTCTCAATGACCAAAGAGATGAGCTGACGGATCTGATCTTCCTCTTGATTTGCGAGAAGCTTAGCCTTCACAGCAGCAGCTGAGAGTACAGTACCCGCAGCACGTTTCAATTTGTTTATTTTGTGATCAGCATTAGTTTCTGTTGGCGTTCGACTCTTCTCGGTGATGCAAGGTGACCCGCCCTTGTCATCGCCATCTGAAAGACCAAAATCAAAACTTAAACAAATCAGCACGGGGTAAGAGGGTGTGTTGAAGATTCTTCAAACACTATAATTGTTTGCAACTGAATTTTATGTAGGAATACGACGATGTGAACACGTCAATTGTCATTATTGATTCAAATAGAGGAATTCTAACAACTTCATGTGAAGACTTAAGATTTTTCAGGTTCTACAGATATTTACAGTATCTCCAGAAAACAGATCTTGCAGTGATCACTTTTACGGATCTGTTGTCAAGTGTCATATGGTTAGATGGGCAAGCTGCTAAAGTGCTACACCCATTCACTTCAACTAGCAACTTGATTGCTTAAATGAACATTGTTCATGTTGGTAATTGAAATGCTACATATTGTAAGCTCAAAGAAAAGAATTTCAGCTAGTTACAGGTTAACAAAGAAAGAGATTGACATTTGACATAAAATGATGCAAAAACTGAATCAACATGATAATAGTTCTACCACTATCATCACCAGAACTGCCACTACAACCACCATCAATACAATCACCATTACTAGAAAGAAGTGATGGAGATTCAGTTTGGCATTTACCCTCAAAGACTGACACCAGAGCTTCAGATTAGTTTCAATTTAGTTACTTTGCTTATATTTGAGTGCAGATCTAATGGGTCTATTTGAGTATGAGTGTGAGTTGACTCATGTTTTTGTTAATTTGTTGATTTTACTTTATTTCGGGGTTTATTTGTATTTATTTTACTTTATTTAGGGGTTTATTTGTATTTTCCCATCTTTTGTTGTTTACCCTGCTTGGAGTGATTGTGGCGTCAGTCCCATCGGTGTCCATAAAAAAGGATGAAATCATACCTTTATAATTGATGATGAATGAATGAGATTTTAGACTATTGTCTTTTGTGAGATCCATGCGAAATGCATGGTGTGAAACCCCAAACCCTAACTTTCCCTTCTCACTTTCGGTTAGACGCTAACCTACATGTCTTCCCCTTTTCTTCTTGTGTGCTGCTGCCACCTGCTCAAGACCAACCTACCGCCTCTCCCTCTTCTTCTTTTGCTGCTTATCTCTCTCTCTCTCTCTCTCTCTCTCTCTCTCTCTCTCTCCCGCTTTGTGCTACCATCACCTGCAGAATCCAACAGTCCTCTTGCTCTGCCAACTAGCACCCTGTCTCCCCTCTCCCCTTGCAAACCAGTAGACCAACTCCATCTTCCTCTTCATTCTTTATACAATCATACCTCTTCATCTTTACACCACAAAAATCCAAACACCAAACGACCAAGATCCATCTTGTTGTATCAAGGTTTATGGACAAGTCTTCGAAAAGGGACGTCTTCCGAGGTCATATTTGTTGAGTGGATCTATTTCACCAATATCACGTACAATCTTAACCTATCTCTCAGTTTGATTCCAAACTTTGAAAGTTTCTAGCTTTTTTATTTACACTATTGGATCTCGTTAATTCTTGGTTAAACGTGGATTTTATTTTGTATCTTGAATCAACTTAATTTAGTATTCATCTACACTTTATTATCTCTGCACTCCATGATAGTTGCATTCACATAATAACCTGTTCACAATTCATATATTATATCTATTTCGGGTTCTTCTTGTATCCAAGAGATTATTCTGTGATCATTTGCATTAGTCCATCTTGTGTTCCCTTTTGTCATATTTGGTACCAGAGCATAGTCTAAATTTGGTGCCTAGGTTTGCCCTTTCCCTTTAGTCCTTGGTGCAAGAACAGATGGAATTACCACAATTGGACTCTCCTCGAATGAGAAAGTGGATTCTGCTTCCAAGCTTGTTAAAGCAACGATGACCAAAAGGTCTAGGTGGGGTCTCAAGACTAAAATTAGGAGTGGTAGTAGGTAAGCTGAGGCAAGCTTGTGTTTATGATAGGACTTTGTGTTGTGTGATTTTCTCCTAATTGGTATGATAAATGTATAATTAAAAACAATAAGGATGTCATGCAAATATTGTTGCTTATACTACACAAGTTTGAAACTTCAACATCAACTTAAGTGTTGAATCAAGAAACCAACCGCTAAGAGTATCACTAACTTGACATAGAGGAGAAAAAAACAAAGAGAGAAAGAAGTCGAATATAGAGCTTGTAAAAGTATTTGAGAGAGAATTCTTGGATGTTTATTTATTTCATAGTGAAGTCTATATAAAGGTTTGTATTATCATATATGATTATATTCTTATATGGTAATTACTAATATAATATATTCCTACCATATAGAAGTACTACCATATATAATGGTGTTCCTATATGGTAAGTACTACTATAGACAATTATACCATATATAATGGTATTTCTATATGGTAAGTACTAAATATATTCCTACCATATATAAATATTACCATGACTACCTAACACTCCCTCTTAAATTTTGAGCATAAACATTGACCATGCCCAACTTGTCTATTCCTACCACATACACATATTACAATGACTCACGCTAACATCCCCTCAAGTTGGAGCATAAAAATCGACCATGCCCAACTTGTCTAGTGAGTTATAAAAGACCTTAGAAACACATTTTGTAAGAACATTTGTCAGCAGCTCTTCAGTAGGAACAAAAGAAAAAATAAGATTTGCATCTAGCTTTTTCTTTACGAAATAGCGATCAACCACCACATGCTTAGTGCGATCATATACTGGATTTTGTGATATCTTCATAGTTGTCTGATTGTCACAGTACAACTTTATTGTACTTTTAAGTTTAAATTCCAAATCTCGTAAGAGACTCTCAACCACGTACCCTCACAAACCTCATAAGTCATGAGTCTATACTCAGCCTCAGCACTTGACCTTGCCACAACCTGTAAACAATAATTTTGGGAATCATGTTTTCACAAAACATAAATCTTAATCTAAGCAGTTAAAACCCGTTATATACCGGTTATATAACCGATATATAACGGTATCGGTCCAGCACCGATTTTTTTGGGAAAAAATCGATAAAATATCAATACCGATATTATCGACCGATATGACCGATATATCAGTATATATCGGTTTTAAAAAAACCACTATATAACGGTTAGGCTTTGTTAAACCCAAAAGTAGGGGAGAGAGAAGTACAAGATCACGAGGTGTTATATATTCACTCTCCTCACTTGTTCACGATAATGAATATATCGAGGATGAAGAAGATGAAGATGAACAAATTAGGGAAGAAGGTGGAGAAGATAGTTATGGTGAAAACGAAGAAAATGAAGTTGAAGTTGAAGTTGAAGCTAATGAAGATCATTAGATGTTGAAACATGAAGTTGAATTGGGATCTTTTTTGTTTTCATATTAGTTGAACAGTTTGAAGTAGTATTTTTTATATTGTAATGTTGGTTTAGGTATGAACCTTTTAGTTTTAATGCTTTAAGAAACTCTTCTTGCATATTTTATAATAGATAACTATTAAGTGTGTTGTTCATATATAAAAATTGTGTTAAAAATGTAAACCGATATTTACCGTTATAAATTCGATATATCAGTGATATATCAATAACTCTACTGCACCGTTATCATGAAAAAATCGTTTTAACTGCATAGATCTTAATGCAGAAACGTAAAAGCGTAGCATACCCTTTTCCATTCCATAATTCTTGATATGAAGATGAACTTTATGTGAGATGTTTGTTCTCTGGAAATCGTTTCTCTTAAACCAACTCCTTAATTTTGGAAGAAGACAATTATGAATTTTATGATATTCTTTGGAACAACAAGAGCCAATCTATATACATCTAAATTATCGTTTTCATTTCAATGATTCATTGAGTCCATTCAAAAGGATTGCAACTCTTCCCAAAAAGGTTATAGACAACAAATGGGTGTGTTATTAGTAGAGGTGTAAGAGAGGACTTTTTTCTATTATTCCAATAATGTATTTTCTCTCATAAGAAAAATACAATTAATTACCATTATATTAATTTGTATTAACATGTGGGACATAAATTCTTACATTCTCCCACAAAACCAATATGATAAGACAATTGATAGGACCTTAATTTTAAATCTTGATATGGTTAATTCTTAAAAAATCATAGTGACACATTTACTAAGGTAAGTCATGGTGGTTGTAAGTCAACTAAGAAACATACTTTCCTTCCATATACTACAAACTTAGAACATCAATCAATATGATCTATAAGTTAGAAGTTTAACATTCTAGTCCAACATTAGAGTCTTAAACAAGACATCCCTGATCAACATCCATCCAAAACATTACATGTACAATATTTGGAAAACCAGGAAAAATAATTCATATATATATATATATATATATATATATATTAATGAGATCTCAAATCACAGAATATATTACATAAGAATTACAATAATGGCTTTCAATTCATACTACATGTAAGACCCATTCTTTGAACATGGTCATAAAAGGTCTTCGGTTGTAATCCTTTAGTAAGAGGATCCGCTATCACGAGTTTTGTATTCAAATGTCCTATGGTCACTCGTTTCTGAACGTCTTCTTTAACAGATAAATATTTCAAGCCATGTACTTGGCACCCTTAGAATATTTATCATTTTTAGAAAAGAAGACTAATGTTGTGTTATCACAATAAATTTTCAACAGCTTGGTAATAATGTTGACAACTCCAAGTCCTGAAATAAATATACGCAGTCATGAAGCTTGAATTGTGGCTTCAAAACATGCTACAAATTCTGCTCTATAGTAGATGAAGCTATAATGCTATGCTTCGAACTCTTCCAAGAGATTGCTCCTCCAGCCAATAGGAACAAATAACCAAGAGTTGATTTTCTGGTATCAATGCATCCAGCAAAATATGAATCCGGATAACCGATAACTTCAAGATGATCAGATCTTCTATATGTGAGCATGTAGTCTTTTGTCCCTTGTAGATACCTGAGAACTTTCTTTACATCTTTTCCATGTTCAATTCCAGGATTGCTTTGGTATCTGCCTAGCATACCAACTGCAAAGCTGATCTTGTACAAGTTTGAGCATACATTAGACTACCAACTAAAGATGTATAAGGAAATTTCTCTACTGGCTGGTGTTCCAATTCATTTTTAGGACATTGTAAATCCCCTTTCTGAATTGGCATTCCACCAGCTTTACAATTACTCATTACGTATCTTTGAAGAACACTATTGATACATTCTTTCTGAGAAAGACCTAACTATCCCTGTGATCAATTTCAGAATATTTCTATTCCTATCACATAAGATGCCTCACTCATATCGTTCATTTCAAAGTTCTTAGAAAGATATTTCTTGATTTCATGCAACAAACCAAGATAACTACTTGCCAACAATTTATCATCAACATACAAAACCAAAAATATAGACTTACTCCCCTTGTTCAGGTATATACACCGGTCAATGACGTTTCTTTAAAACCAAAAGATGTGATGATATCGTTAAACTTAAGATACTATTGTAGTGAAGTTTGCTTAAGTCCATAAATTGATTTATTTAGTTTACAGACCATGTGTCCTTGCCCTCAACCGAAAAACCTTCTGGTTGTTCCATATAAACTTTCTCGTCTAAATTTTCATTTAGAAATGTTGTTTCTACGTCCATTTGGTGTAACTCTAGATCATAATGAGCTATTAATGCCATGATAATTCTAAGAAAATCCTTCTTTGAAACAGGAAAGAAGGTTTCCTTGTAATCAATACCATCCTTTTGAGTGTAACAATTAGCTAGTAATCTGGCTTTATGTCGTTCAATATTGCCATTTGAGTAACGTTTGGTCTTAAAGGCCCATTTGCAACCAACTCTTTTCGAATTTTTATGCAATTCTACTAAATTCTAGACTTTATTATGTGACATTGATTCCAACTCTTCTTTCAGGACATTAATCCATTTATTAGAATTGGTATATTCTATAGCTTGTGAAAATGTTATTGGACCCTTTTCGAGATGGTTGGTCTTCTTTGTCTTTGAGACCTTAATTCTATTTCTTGTGGTTGTTCTACTTCCTTCATATGTAACAACTTGTTCATTATTAAAAATAACCTCTTCATGATTTATTTCAACCTCATTATGGTCATTATTAATATTATTTTGTGATACAATATCATTAATATGTTGTCTTTGGTTATTATTTTGTACAATATTCATAGTAACAACTAGTCGAGAAGTTGAAGGCAAATGTACCATTGGTACTTGTACCCTAGGTTCATTGCTCCCACTAGTTTCGCCACTCTCTAGGAAACTTGTATTACTAGATTCTACGATTCTCGTACTATGGTTTGGACAATAAAACTTATATCCTTTGGATTTTTCTGGGTAACCTATAAGGTAACTACTAATTGTTCTAAATCCAATTTCTTTGAGTGGACATATACTCTTATTCTACTAATTGTTCTAAATCCAATTTCTTTTAGTGGACATATACTCTTATCTCTGCTGCACACCCCCAAACATGTAAATGTTTTAACCTGGGCTTTCTTTCAGTCCACGGTTCAAAGTGTGTCTTTGGAACTGCCTTACTAGGAACTCGGTTTAGAATGTAGACATTAGTTTTAAGTGCATGCATCCGCAATTATATGGATAAGATTGAATGGCTTAACATACTCCTAACCATCTCAATTAAGGTACGATTACGTTTTTCAGCAACTCTATTTTGTTCGTTTTGTTGAGGCGTACCTAGCATAGTGTATTGGGCACAAATACCAAGTTTCTCAAGGAGTTTAGCAAATGGTCCTGGACATTGACCCGATTCATTATATTTTCCATAATATTCAACACCTCTATCAGATCTAAGTAAGGTAGTCTTAATGTTATTTGTTATTGTCATTCGCATGAACATAATGTTGAGTATGTTCGACTTTTTTTCAAGTTTTATGGAATCTTTTGAGCTTCAGTACTGGTCTCAGTGAGATCAGGAGGCTTATCAATCTGGAGTGCAAGATCGAGGTCAAGCACACCAAGGTTGAAATGGACTTGTTCAGACCAATCAGGAAAATCCATTCCTGTAAGCAGTGGAACAGATGATGCCAGCGAATAAAGTAAAAAAATGACGGTACTGCAATATTATAACACATATTTGTTAGTGCTTTGAATTTAACATAAAACAATTTAAGTATTTTCATGCATCAAGTTTGGGCAGAAACATGAAATACTACGTTTCTACACTAATTAATAAATTACATTGTATATTTGGTATACATGTTATCATTGGATATCCAATGCATAAGCAAATAAAAAAACATGTAATTTATCCTATTATTATTGAAATCACTAAATAATTATTTACCTTTGGAAATATTATATCCAGTGGGCAATGAAAATAAGAAACTAATTTAGGCATATATAAGCATCTCTACTTAAAGGGTATAACTATTGGGCCACTTTGGCAGCAACACAATAACAATTTTATAATATAAAATCAAGCAGATCAATTTTATTTTATTTTTATTTTTATTATAGAAGTCACTGTATTATAACATGCATACTAGTGAATATAAAAACAAATTCAATTCCACAAGATCGACTATTCTCACCAACCAAACAATTATCATTCATTATGTAATCTAATATAACTATTATGCATGAAAAGTTTGCTTCATCTATATTTCTGGTTACCATAAAAAAAATTGAATAACATTACATTTCGTACTTCTTCTACATAATTATTCTTTTCAAACAGCCTTAAATTAACCGTAGAAACAAAACGATATCAGTAAGCGGAGCATCGGCCATAAATGCAGCTTTATGTTTGAAAAGAATAACACATCCAGGAGACGCGTCCAGGATGTTCCATTTTACATATAAAAAAATATGCTTTAGTATCTATGTTAGCAATATTTCTTTAATGGCTTCTCACAACTTTGTTTCGAATCAAAATACTACAGAAACTTTGTTTAGTTCATCAAGACTTGTATGCAGACAGTCCTGACTTTGCCACAGACGGGAAGGACAACTTTTTTTTTTTACAGCACATTCATAAATTTGGAAAAGACATGATTCCTCAATTTGGCTCTTATACCACATGTAAGCAATAATTTTGGGAACCATGTTTTCACAAAACATAAATCTTAATGCGGATAGCATACCTTTTTCCATTCCATAATTCTTGATATGAAGATGAACTTTATGTGAAATGTTTGATATATGGAAATTGTTTCTTTTCCACCAACTCCTTAATTTTGGTAAAAAAAACAATTATGAATATGATGATACTATTTGGAACAACAAGAGTCAATTTATACACATCTAAATGATGTGTCTTTTCATTTCAATGATTCATTGTGTCCATTCAAAAGGATTGCAACTCTTCCCAAAAAGGTTCTAGACAACAAATGGGTGTCTCTCTATTCGTAGAGGTGTGAGATAGCACTTTTTCCTATTATTCCAATAATGTATTTTCTGCCATAAAGAAAATACAATTAATTAACCATTAAACAATTTGTATTAACGTGTGGGACATAAATTTTCATACAACCTTCTATTTTTTTACTCTTCCTGTCACCAGATTACCTTCGATAAAGGTAAAATAACCAGATGTCGACCTTCTATCTGTGATATTATCTGCCCAATCTGCATCTGTAAAACCACAAACCTCCAAAACATCGTTGTGCTTAAAAAACACGACTCCTCTTTCTGGAACTGACTTCAAATATCTCAAAATTCTCACGACAACATTCATATGGCTCTCACTAGAATTATGCATAAACCGACTGTAACACTCGATGCATATGCAAAATCTAATCTAGTATGAGCTAAGTAAATCAAGCACCCACTTTTGATAATGAGCTCGAACTGGAAACCTGTTTTGGGCACTCTAGTAGGCGATTATACTGCTCAATAGAAGTATCAATATAGTTACAATCCAGCATACATGTCTCAGTTAGCAAATCAAGTATATACTTTCATTGACACAAGAAAATTCATTCTCTCCGCCTGGCTACCTCAATCCCTAAGAATATTTGAGGTCTCACCCAAGTCCTACATCTCAAACTCAGAAGTTAACTTCAGAGTCTTGATTGCTCCAGTCGCATGTCTCATCTTATGCATTCCACAGAATAGACAAGCATGATCTTCTTCTATGTCCAAAAATTAGTACCATTGAG
Organism: Iris pallida; assembly: GCA_029216955.1. NCBI lineage: Eukaryota > Viridiplantae > Streptophyta > Magnoliopsida > Asparagales > Iridaceae > Iris > Iris pallida. The sequence goes on along the minus strand of JANAVB010037419.1, from coordinate 15,785,035 downwards.
TTTGGTACCTCCAAACGATCCAGAACCTGAATTCAAGGTGTTGACGGTGACCTCAACCTTCTGGACTTTACTTATCTTAGAAGATCCTTCTTTTATATTACCCATTTAAAAATTTCAGTGGAATCAATTAGGCAGACAAATTTCGACAGGTCGAATAAAGCACTCAACGGAGTAAATTAATATTTTCTGATCTAGAAAGGAAGTTCTTGACTAGAAATTCATCTAAGAAATAAACAAATTGAAAAGAAGTTTCAACCATAAACTAATTTAAGAAACAATCAAATTGAAAAGAAAGTTCTTGGCCAAAAACTGATCTAAAAAACAATCAAATTGAAAATAAAGAGACAAAGTCCTCACGGATCTTTGCTCTGATACCAAGTCAAATATAGAGCCAGGAGAAGTAGTTGAGAGAAAGAATTCTTGGATATTTATTCATCTTGCAGTGGAGGCTAGATAAAGGTATTTGTATTACCATATAAGATTATATTCTTATATGATAATTACTAATAAAATATATTCCTACCATATACAAGTACTACCATATATGATGGTATTCCTATATGGTAAGTACTACCATATACAAGTATTATCATATATGATGGTATTCCTATATGGTAACTTCTAAATATATTTTTTACCATATACAAATATTATCATGACTAACGCTAACAATAGAGAGTCAGTGAAAGAAAGCGGGATGAGAGAGACTTATATGTTGGTACCAAAGCCTAGCCTAGCCTGGATGTTGAACTAGGAGAAAGAGACGAGGGTTTAATACTTTAATGGGTTCAGCTAGACAAGAAAGGGGGAAAAATAGAGAGGCATAGGGGGAAGGCTATTTTCTTTTTGTCTTCTCTTATTTAATATTTACACTAAACTATTATTAATATCTATAACTACATATTAGGCTTGGGCTATGTTCCAAATTCGAAAAATGGCATGGCTCTGGTCACATGCAAGTCAAGGATGGTCGAGGAGACCGCCTAAGGCTGCAAGGTAACATATAATCTAAAAGGCCTGGGTATCCACCTAAGGCAATGAGGTGGGCACCTTTATAAACATTGTATGTTTTTGGAGTGTTGTTTCTGGAAGGAACACAACCTATTGCATCCTGGATCTACTACTAAAGAACAGTAATCTAGTAGGAGGGCATTGGCTTGTCAGTCTTGGACAGATCACCTAGCCCATATATGCGAAGCCTAAGGTGTGAAACCCAAAACCTAATAATTTTTCCTTCCCTCTTTCCTCTGGAGACCGACCTCCCTGCTCTTTCCCTCTTCTCTTGTTCTTATCGTGTGCAGTTGCCACCCGCCTGAGACCAACCTGTCGACTCTACTTTTTTTTGCTGTTGAAACGCCACCCCTCTCCTGCTTTGTACTGCTATCGCCTGCAGAACCCAACATATCCTCCTCTTGCACTGCCAACCAACACCAGTCTCCTTCTCCTCTTGACCGTCAGCCCAACCCCATCTTCTTCCTCTCTTTATACAATCACACTCTTCATCTTTACACCACCAAAATTCAAACCACAATCATTGAATGAGCATCACATGGTTAAGATCCATCCCTTTGCATTGAGGTTGATTGCTAAATATTAGCAATGAAGGCTTGGCAGCAGAGGAAGCTTTCTTACGTCAGTTTTGGGTAAATTTCCATTGAGTTGACGTACTTCACTAATCCTCATGTCTAATGTTAACCTATCTAACAATTTGATTGCAAACTTGGATACTTTCTACATTGTTTACTATACAGTTTGTGATCATCGCTAATTCTTGGTTAGATTTACCTGGATTTCCTTGTGCACCTTGCATCATTGCTATCTAGGATTCCATGCAAACTTTATTATCTTTGCACTCCATGATATTTTTATTCTTAGTAGTAACCTGTTTAGAATTCTTCCATTAGATATAACTAGGATTATTACATCCATGTGATCTTTCTGTGATCATTGTCACTAGTCAATCTAGGATCTCTTTAGCCTTGTCCTGGGTCCAAAAATCATCACCATACCATACTACAGGCACCATTTCTTCAGAACAATCACTCTTCATTTCTGTCAATTTCTTACAACAAAATGAAGAAATAATAAATATTTTTTATCACAATTGCTAAACTTGGACTAAGATTACTGATGTAATTGCCCCTCCTCAACATAGTGCAGATTCGTCCCTGTTTATGTGCATCATCTAAAATATGATGCGACTCCTGTCAGCATAAAAGATAAAACAGATTGCAGGTTGAGTGTTGGATGGACACGACTGAGCTCATATGAGAAGGCAATTGCTTTTCATCAAATGCTTGAACAAATACCAAACATACATATTTTTTATTTTCCCTACTCTACTTCTGCAGTCATTCTCCATAAACTAACACAACAGAGTAACTACAACTGCAGTATGGAACACTGGAAGATGAACCACCAAGATTCATGGAGAATAATTATTCAGAAATTCATCCGAAGGAAAAAAAAAAACTACAAGCTTCATGGGCTGACAACCAAGTCAAGTTACAAAGAAATGACGATAATGGTGGTGTGGTCCACCGGAGATGACGGTTTGAGATGATGAAGATGTTGCAGTCGGAGATGATGGGTTAGTTCAATTTTCCTTTCGCTAGTTTTCGTCAATTTCTTCCTATTTTTTGTATATTGATATAGATCCGGGTTAGTATTAGGATTCTTATGGAGGGTTTTGGATCTGGATGTAGGTGAAGGTGGGGGGATTTGCTAAGTAGAGGTTAGGTTTTCTGGATGGTTGTGGAGATTATGGCGGTGGAGAGTTTTGTCTGGATTAGGATTAGGGTTCTGGATCTGGATGGAGGTAATGGTGGTGATGTGATTAGAGTTAAGGGTATTTGGATTGTGGTGGTGATGATGGTGGAAAAGTGTTATGTATCGATCTAGGTTTGGGATGAGTAAAGGAGGGACTAGGGATTTAGGTATAGAGCAAGGTTCGTATCAGTATCAAAATCGATTGCGTACTCTTTTTATGAGTATTATGAGTATCGGTGTCGACTATTTTGACACTTTAAGGGTAAGGATTTTTGGATCAGAGTTTCAGAGTTCTTCTTTTCGGTGTCAAAAGATATATTATTATTAAAAAACTAGAAAATATTTTCTATATTTAGATATAATTCTATGTGTATTTTGTAATTTCTTGTTAAAGGAATAATATTAAGATGGGTGAATGTTGTGAATTTAAATATATTTTGAAAAAAAAGGAAATGATTATAGTGTGTCAATAAATGAATCTTATCTAAATGTTGTAACATGTAGATCTTTAACCCATCTAATTGTATCATTACGTTTTCTCAATATTTCTCTCTTTTTGTTGTAATTTTCTTTGTTGAATTGATCGAGAAAGTCTTCCAACGTCGGTATCGGATATCGGTAAGGGCCAGTATCGGATCAGAAAGTACCAAAACAATACCGCTGACATGTACAGGTATCACCGTTGGCGAACCTTGGTATAGAGCTCGATACTCTAGTGCTATGAAACTATGTTGAGAAATATTTCGTACTCAAATCAATGATTTATTAGGCTCATGACCCTGTGAATTTATAAGAGAGTACATGATAATAGAAGGAAAGTTATACATCCAAAATAGTGGTTGTATATTAGAGTCAAAAATAGACCAAATCTACCAAAACAATAAGGTTATTATTAAAATTGTTTCCGCAGCTGTATGGACATAAGGACTGTCGACAAATAGTCTTCAACATTGTCAATACCATTGCTTAGCAAATAAGAGATAGTGTTGAAGTGTCAAACTTAAACACTTCATAGCTACAACAGTATGGAACGCTGGAAGAAGTGAATGAACCACCAACACTCAAAAGAGTGAATTAAGAATTATATGCAAGGTCTTGTAGCATGTCATCCATTAAGATTATCTATTTGCAATTATACAGTAGCTATACTGAAATACTGCATTCAAAATATAATCTTAACTCTCTATCTCTGGCCATATCTAGTGTTAAACTGTTAACATTATGTGCTAATCAAGTTTTGAACATAAATGTGGAAATCCTCGTTTTTAGTAAACTATGATTTCTTTGTCTATTGTAGTTTGAATTCAACCTGGATGCATCATCTATTCTGTCATATCCTTATCCTCTGGATACAATATTACAGTACTTTTGTATTTTTGGGGATTTCAAAGTTTTGTATTTCTTAAAAAATTATTAATAATTAATCTCAGAAGCTGGATTCTTGTTTTTGATTCAATCTTTGATTTTGGTTTTGTGATATGGTAGAACCGTATTCGATTTAGACCATGGTTACTCCCTAACCATGGTTTTCCTTGATCCTAGCCCGCCTATGTAACCGTGGCATTCTCCTGTTATTATTGTTACTTTCATTATTATTAAGATTGTTATTATTATTGTCATTATTAACTTCTTTATTATTAGGGATATTTTAGCATATGCCCTCGTTCTAAATGTTGATACTAGCATATACCCCCACTATTATTTTTAACTACCAAATACCCCCATTTTTTTTGTATGGAAGAGTAAAATATTTAAGATATACCCCCACTTTTTTTGAATTTTTTTTTGCTGTTACATGGGGGGGGGGGGGGGGGGGGGGGGGGGGGGGGGGGGTATTTGCTAATTGAAAAAATAGTGGGGGCATATGCTAGTTTCATCATTTGGAATAGGGACATTTGCTAAAATATTCCTTATTATTATTATTATTATTATTATTATTACCTTCTCTCTCTCTCTCTCTTTCTCTCTCTCTCTCTCTCCCATGAACACCCCACATCTCCTTTCTCTCCCAATCTCACTTCTCTCTCTCCCTCTAGTTCATCTCCCCTCCAAACCTCAACGTCAGCATTCCAAGTCCTAGCATTGTCGCATCCCCACCAACCGCAATGTCAACAGTCTAGGCCCAAGCGCCGCTGCATCCCCCCCCCCCACCCGGGCTAAGATTATCCTCCGGCTTCATTATGCCACTCTCAGAGCTCCACCGTCGACTCTCCCTCTCCTTGCTCCACACCATCATTCGTCGTCACCACTGATCACCATCATTATTGTCCCTCTCCCTCTCTCATCTCGTCGTCGAGCCCTCCCGTCGGCACCCTCTACTCCGCCTCAAACACCACCCTCTCTGCCTCCTCTCCTCCGAGCTCCTCCTTTCAAGCCTCTCCTTCTCCCTTTCGCTCTGCCCGAGCCCCGAGTCTTTGCCCCTTCACTCCCCTCCTTGATGGCAACGACACCAACAACTTCACTATTGTAGTTGTCGTCTTCTTTCGACCATCTCCTCAAACGAGAACCCCTTAATTATTGTTAGACCTTGCTTGTGGATTAGATAAGGATGGTGGACAAATGTAGTAGTGCGCCTAGCACGGCGATTATATTTGCTCGTGTGTCATGGTATGGGATCCACTATTCAATGTAGTGCTACTAGAGGCCGGTACTAAATGATCACAGCTTGGGAATTCTACAACAGGTTGTGCCAGATGGATGTTTGCTTGTTTTATAGGATGTTCTGGTCCAAGAAAGATATGGAAGACTGCAAAAAAATTCTAGAAATTTCGATCGAATATTTGGTTCAAAGATTTAGGCAGAGCTACTCCCTTGATTTGCTAAACAGACTCGCGCACAGGCCTAGTATATCATGATTGATCATGTACCAAGCTAGGTGGACTTGTGCTAGTTGGTTAGTTAACCTTGTCGTTGACTTGTTCTGCTCGTCGGACGGAGTAGGAGATGAAGTTTTACTGGGGAGACGAATTGCGACTCCGATTCTTGTTTGGTTTATGGATCGTGGATCTGCACAAGAGTGGTTCATGCACTCCCTTACCAATCCCTGATTATATTATTTGTTTACTCCCTATTTCTCCAGTCCCATTTTCTAGATGCTACCCTAGCTTTAGCTCAGGTAGGACTAGCGGATGTCTTGTGCCCGAATACTCGATGATAGAATAAATAAATTTGCGAGATACTTCGGATTTGAATTATAGAACTTCTAGTATTAGATTGATGAACTCATATGAACCCTAGAGGACACTAGTAGACCCATAGTGTAGGTTAAGTGTTGATAGTAATGGGAATCTCGACCGAGGAATTTATTGAGGATATATATATATATATATATATATATATATGATTTTTATCCGATTTTCCAACGCCTGACCTAATACCCTATATATTCTAGTAGTCCCTAGTAAACTTATGTTGGGGTTAGTGTAGTGTCTAGTAGCCTTATCTCTGATCTGGTATACATGATACCTAGTGGATTGAGGAAATCATCAGAGATGTTAAATACATGATTGATTCTTATCTGTAACATATCCATGACCTGACAACAATGTATCCGCATTGTTCTATACCAGGATACCCTATGGGGTACTGACATTGTTTCTACTTTATAGCACTAAGGTGCCCTTGTTCTTGTAGCATTGATACGTGCCCTAGTACTAGTATATGTTATGGATCATGTTACCTATGCGGATATCCCTGTAATACTTCTTGCAATCTCACATATGACACGCCAAAACTCTTAACTTTACCAAACACATAAAAACACATAATCATCCACATGTTTCTATTGTTAATGGTAACAACTCACCTATTAAGGGCACTGACTACATCGTTGTTTGTCGATCAGTTAAAGTACAAAATCCCTTGACTATTCACTAACCGTTTACTAATCTCATTGTGTCTTTCAGGGACTCACATCAAGGATGACGATTCGTGGAGGTCATGAGTCTGGATTTGTATGTTTTGGTTAGTCTGCACATTGCATCTACGTATGTCATTGTTTCTTCACATTCTCTCTTGTAACATCAGCATCAGGGCATCATTATCTCACATTGATGCATCAACTTTTCCTGCTTGCTCTACTTAATTTACAACTACAATGCAAATCTTGTGAGTTAGGTAAACACCACTGTTCGAGTTTTCTATCTTCCAATAATAAACAGAGTACCCCACCCTTTCAATTGGTTCATTATGTATCAGGGCTATGTAGAATTCCTTCTGTTTTTTGTTTTTCTTATTTTTTCTCTTTTATTGATGTGTACCCTAGGATGACCGGAGTCTTTTGGCTGAAGAACATAACTCATGTAACTAACGTATTCTAATCCTTTTTCAATGAAATAAAGACTCAATTGAGTCAATTCTCTATTATTATTAAATGCTTTGTACCGACATTGCATTGGAATACGTTAGAGGATAATTAGTTGATTTGCAATATACATGGCATTATCCATTAAACTTCTTGTGCTCACACTCCTCAGTAGTACGTGATTACATAACGCAAAAACTGCCATCAACTAGATATGGCACATACTCTTCTTATTCATATGCATGTACCAATGTCTTATTGGAGCGATGTAATACTTACTCCATGCCATCTTATCAACCGCAAGCCCTTAACTATTTTGAAAGGACAAACTCCATTTTCTTGTCTATATCCCACTAAATCACATTTTTCATTGCCATCTAAGATATTCAGGTTTGTTGCTTCTGTCCATATTCTTGTCTATACTTCGAACAAACTCAATCCACAATCTATTAAATGCGTCTTTCTTGGCTATTCCCACACCCAGAAAGGGTGTTATGATTCTCTAACTTGACGCACCTTCCTTTCTTTCTACATATGTGACTTTTTTTAATCCACCCCTTTCTTCTATTCTCCTCCCTCAAACAAGCCATCTATACCCACTTTCGTATCCTTCGCAACCTTCTATTGACCTTCCCTTAACCACACCTACTTCGGCTACGAACTCTAAACTTCTCAAGATTCCTCCTTTTACTACTCTCTGTCTATCAACGTAAATAACGTCCTCACACTCCAACTATTGTACATACACCAATTCCATCTACCTTTGACGATTGTTTTGATCTAAGAAATGTGTGTGCACTTTCCATCGCATTGTTGAATACCTTAGCATCGTCTGTCTTGATCCACTCAAAGAGTTTTTACTATGTTATTTGATTCTCACTAGATTCCTAGGAATTATTAAGAAGCATTAGCACATCCTAAGTGGAAAAAAGCCAATGCTTAACGAGATGGATGCACTCACATCTCGCAAGACTTGGAACATGGTGTATCTCCCTTCGAAACTGATATTGTAGCATGTCATTAGGTCTTATGGCCAAGTTTTTTTTTTCTGATGGCTCAGTTGACCGCTATAAAGCTCGATTGGCACCAAAGGAAACTCGCTTAGCAAGATTCTAAACGGCAATAGGCAGGTGTGCAAAGGAGAGGGTCTGCATGTCGCCTACGCATCACCTAGACACCTGATACATTTTGAATATTTTTTTATTATTTTACCTCTATTTTGCATAATATACATATTTTAAAGTATTTTATGTATAACTAAGTTGTAGAAAAAAATTTATGAAGTTTTAGACTTTTAGTGTTGTAAAAAGTGAACTATAAGTCCATAATATTGTGTTTGCCAAAATATCTAGTTAGATATTGCTCTGCATATGCCGCCTCACCTCTGCCTACACTGTCAAACCTCCGTCGACCGCCTATTCCACCGCCAACGACAAAAGTGGTACGGAGAGCGGTCGTCTCGCAACTAGGCAGCTGTCTTGACCGCCATTTAGAACATTGTCGCTTAGTCGCCAAATGGGTCACTTAGACATGATATTGACTACTTTGAGACATTCTCTCAAGTGGTCAAATTAAACTCCATTCACGTACTTTTTTCTTTGATATTGAATCATTCTTGGCCGATGTACCAAGACGCGAAAAACATCTTTCTCTATGCCGACCTAACTGAAGAAGTTTATATGGAGCAACCACATGGTTTGTTACTCAAGGGAAGAAACTTGTATGTAGACTTCGAAAGGCTATTTATGGACTCAAACAAAGCACTTGTGCTTCGGGTGGTTACTGAAGCTAGATCTCACAAGAGCTATGCAGACTATTGTCTTCATTAGACAACAGGCTACATACATAGTTGCTCTCATGGTCTATGTAGATGACATCCTTCTATCATGGAAGCAATATAATTAGCATTCAAGAGACAAAGGAATATCTACAACAACACTTTATTATCACGAATCTAGGCCGAACTATATACTTCCTTGGCATTAATATTTATCATAAGGTATTGTACTGTCACAGAGGAAGTATGCTACTGACTTGCTCCAAAAACTTGTCAACTAGGAGCAAAGCCAACAAATACACGTATTGAGAAGAATCTGATAGTATGGACTCAAAGAGCAAAGATTTTGAAGACAAGGCCAAATATAAACGACTAGTTGGGAAGTTGTATTTTTTATGGTGACTAAGCCTGATATCTCTTTTGCAGTAGGTATAGTTAGTCAATTTTTGGATAGTCCCAACTATTGTCACTGGGAACATGCCATGCGCATACTGAAGTATAAAAAAATACATGGCAAAGTTCTTCTATTTCAGCATCACGGTCACATGAAGATCGAAGCCTACTTCGATGCTGATTATGATGATTTCAAAACTTACAGAAGGTCTACCTCGGCTACTGCATTATATTAGAGATCTCGTTACGTGGTGTAGCAACAAACAAATAGTGGTGACCAGATCTAGTGCAGAAGCTAAGTACATGGCCATGGCTGATACAGTGTGTCTGATGTCATAGTTGACTACCTTACTTAAGGATCTTAGGGTACAAGTGTCTTTACTGATGCCTATGTACTATGATAACATGTAGCTATCTTCGTTGCTAGTAATCTTATTCCATGAACGAAAGAAACATATTGAGGTGAATTGCCACTTCGTTCGAGAAGTTGTCATGAAGAAACAAGTTGCCGCACCATATACTCACTCCAAAGATCAGGTTGCCAACATCTTTACCAAAGCCACTCAATTCTTCTTGCTTCTCTAGTCTTTGTTCCAAGTTGAACCACCTAGATATTATGCTCCAGCTTGAGTGGGGTATTAGAAGTTGTTAGAGTTTGTTATGTTGTTGGAGTTTGTATATTGTTAGAGTTATTGAGTCATTTTATTTAGTCCTATCTTGTAAGACCTTATGTTATGCTAAACCCCTTAGTGGCATGACTACTCAATAAAGTAAAGGATTCAATTCTCTTTCTCAATATTAGGATAGTTCAAACGATGGTATTATTTGGCTACTTGGCATAACAATAAGGATTGGGGTTTGCATTATGGAGAATGAGGATTCGAGTCACACAACCCGTCTCTCCATAAATTAGCACAAGGATGCTTACATCTTGACCCTCCCACGGGAGCCTCGTGGCAATGGTACACTCATTTATTGAACTCAATCGACAAGATACGAACTATTAATAAAATTTACTAGAACTACTTGGAAAGGCTTGTATGAACTGAGAAAACTGTGACTACAAAAATTAATAAAATAAATATTCTACTTATTAAAAACCGTCAAACCTGATGTCACTTTGTTATCATGTGCTGAATCAATACCAAACTTTTGCTGGGATCCTGGTTCTTCAGAGGGAGCAGATGTAAGCTTAGTATAGACAATCATTGATGTACCTGTTTGCTTCAATATCATCAACTGGTGCTACTTTATTCATTTCCCTTACAGAATCAGTTTTATCTACCCCTGCCGCTTCTGACACATTTGTTTCATCTGCAGTATTTAGTGCAACTTCCCCTTGAAAAGGTATATCTCCTGATTCCTTTGAATAAGTTGATGAAAGAATCCTAGGTGAAGCAGACTCCTTTGTATCTTTCACAGCACTAGGACCTATATGTTCCCCTTCCGAAATAAGGTTTGGTTCTTTAGTGCTGTTGGGAGCTGCCTGCAATGGTGAATCCACGTTACCTGATTTTTGTGGCAGGCGTTTTCTTCAAACAATCTTGCAAAGCGACAGGCAACTGTGTTACATTTTCAACAGGAACTGCACCTTCCTCATTCTTGTTTGGGCAACCATTTGACTCATCACTGTCATTTGAAGGCTTTGAGTGATCATCTCCCTTTGAAGGCTGTGATTGATCCTCTCCATTTGAAGTCTTTGGGTCAACATCTCCATCTGAAGGCTTTAACTCATCATTGCCTTTTGAGACCGTAACTCATCATTGCCTTTTGAAGGCTGTAACTCATCATTGCCTTTTGAAGGCTGAACTCATCACTGCTATTTGAAGGGTTTAACCCATTGCTGTCATTTGAAGGCTTGGTCCATCACTGCCATTTGATGGCTTTATTTCACCGCTGACATTCAGAGGCTTTAATTCATCACCGACATTTGAAGGCTTTGGTTCATCAGTGCCATTTGGAGCATTTAGCTCATCACTTTCATTTGAAGGTTGGTCTGGTCTTCCTCCTTTGCAGCCACCGCAATGTCCATGTCAGTAACAGCACTGTAAGTTCTCCAATTTGTCAGATGCATACAAAGGTCATAATATTAGTCTGTAAACACTAGTGAACAGATAACAAACCTCGCACTGGCTGGCGGATCCTTCATATCATTAGGTGGCTTTTCAAGAATAAAGCAATGCCTTGTAGCCAGTTGAATGCCAGGAGATTCCTCAGACATCGCTTTCAAGGACCTCCTAGTTGAAGTTGTAGCAGCATAAGATTCCACAAGCTGTGTTAAAAATGCTGCCTGCAAAGCAAAGTATCAGCCAAATTTAACCTTTGAGCAGAATCAAGTTGATGCTGATCTGTTAGGAAAAAACATTATACCAGTATATTAGTAGGGGTATTTCGATAATTAGGCTTAAGTCGACTAATCCCAGCCTATAAATAGGGCTCCTTCTCTTGTAATTGTAACTGTCTCGAAATAATAAAAACAATTTACGTGCGGCTGTGGACATAGGAGAAAATTTCCGAACCACGTTTAATCTTGTGTTTGTGATTGTTTTCTTCTCTTGTTGGTACCATGTTCCTAACATGATTATCTTCAAGTAAATTTAACTCAGATCTTAAAAAGGAATTAAGAGAAAGATGGAAAAGAGACCACTAGAGTATATACAAGTGTGTATGTGTGTGTGTCTGAGTTGCATAAATACATACAGACACACATACAAACATACACATGTGTTTCTATGTAGCATTGCATGGCATGGCAAAACGATGTCCTTATTTATATTGTGTCCGTCTTCTTTTCCGTACACGTGCAACATAGGTAACTACCTTTGTATCTATTTGAAAATGTATATTCATGTATCTGTATCGTGTCCGTATTTGTGCAACATAGGTTTATGTATACACTTTCTACGCTTGTCTGTGTGGGTATATGCATGCATGAATGAGTGTGTTTCTCAATCTTCGTATTTAATATATGCTTTATTATGCATAATTAACTTGCAAAACACAAAATAGATCATAAAAAGCCAATACGATAACTATTTAGAGATTGTTTCTCATAGTTTATTTACTGTTATATAAATAAATTAGCAGATATCGGGGATCATACCCAATTCTAAGTTATCCACAAAGAAAGAAACCAATGCTCTTTAATTCTATGTATTGGGTTGGGTTGATTTATTTGGATTATGGAGATTGGTTTTCTTTATTTGAGTCGTTTCTTTGAGCCAATAAGTGGGTTCCTTTAAGGATCCAAGTCTTATTTTAGTTGATTTTTTTTATTCAATAAACAGTCTAAATTTGGAAATCAATTATTTAGAAAGTTTGGAGGCGCTAGCCCCAATCCTCCTTGCAAGACATGCAATTTGTTTCGAGTGTGAAGCCTCGCACTGGTTTTCGGTGGGAAGCCCTACTTAGTATTGGTGTGAAGCCACGTCTCTCCATCCTTCTCCTTCTTACTTCAAACAAAAATTGTGAATTTCTTCTTCTCGTCGATTGTGTCATGCAATTTGTTTCGAGTGTGAAGCCTCGCACTGGTTTTCGGTGGTAAGCCCTACTTAGTATTGGTGTGAAGCCACGTCTCTCCATCCTTCTCCTTCTTACTTCAAACCATCTCCTAACCCGTATATTCGAAACCCTTCTTTCTTCCTTCTTAGTGGATCGTTATTGGAGTGTACATGTGGTGCTGTATCCAACACTGACACAATCTGCACAATTGTGGAGCATGCATAATTTTGACATGAATGAATTCTATGGATCAGCATTACATAGAAATGGATTCTACAAACATTTTACCATCCAACACCAACAGTCAAACCTATAAAAACAGGTAAGATGGACTGCATATAAAACATACCAATGCCATGACTGGGTTTCCAAATTCTGCAAATGATGGGAGCCCCTGTTCAGGTGTTAAACCAATAGCCTGAAATGCAGCTTTCAATGCATCAATAGGAAGGCTGGAACCATTTTTACAAGAGAGGTCAATCTCAGTAGCATCTCTTTTCATTGACACGTCGGTTGTTGAAGAATAGGGCTGATCGGCACCATCTGCATTGTCAGCCTCCTTTGTCTCATGAACACCTGAAGCATTAGTTTCTTTCATAGCAGGACTAGGTTCCATCTCTTCCTGGACTTCCTCACCGGCATCATCATTGCCAGCTAGAAATGGATCCTCTATAGACATTTGAAGAAAGTGCAGGATGCAATGGGCTTTAGATTTTGTAGCAACATGTTCAGCTATCTCATTCCAGTTTTCCCCAAAAATCTCTAAGGCTTCCAGAAGAAGTAGGGTTTCTTGATCTGTCCAACTCCCACCACTTACACCAAGAACCTCAGCCGGCTCCATAAGAATGAAATCAGCCTGTGTCATCCCTGAACCAAATTTCCCATTATTGTAACATTCAGTGCATAGATCAAAATCTGCCTGTGAAAACAAAATCACAGTGAGGAAATATATTATGGGAGCATGTGCAAAAAGGTCATGAAGGAATAGCCAGTGGAGAATAGAAGGTGAAGTGATGAATGCCTTTTTCATCAGAATTTGATCGACAACAAAAGAAGAAGAATACAGTATCACTTTTTCAATAACACATGATTATTATATTTCTAAGAAACTAACGAGCAGCATGTGTTTTAAGCTAGAGAAATAATATAATGCCATGGCCTGACGCAAATGGAGTTTCGTTACATATTTTCAATAACTAGTGTAAAGTTCAATCTTTTTTAACAAAATAACCGTCACTTGTAGTTATATAGACACCAGCACCCTTTTGGAAACTAAATACCCACACATATCAATCCCCCTATTGGAACTTCAAAATAGAGGGCTTGTTTCTCGCAATAGATGTGGTCACTCCAAAAATTAGAACAAAAAGGGTTCCTATCGTTGAGATTTCTTTGATAATCAGTCCAATAAGAGGACATCCCCCAATTGACTTAAACAGGTAAAGAAGAAACTAACCTACCCCTAAATCTACTCAAACTAGATTAACTCACTCTAGTCTCAAGTATTCTGGCCTCCATAAATATTGAATTAAACTACCTAAGCATATACCGCACCTAGGAGAAAAAAAACATATACAAAGCAATTATGGGAAAACAAAAAACAGAGAAATCTATAATAGAATGCCTCCCAGAGTCCCAGGGGTTATTACCAGTGCATCATTAGTAGAAAGTTTGATGTAGGATCAAAGCTTAACAAGAATAGATCTTGCATATCCAACTACCATGAAGACCCCAGCATACCACTCTACAAAACTTTTCTTGTGTCTAAGAGCACATACAGTTAGGTGGTCATGGTAACAGATAGTCCAAACAATTATTCCAGAAGGATACGGTTTATATTAAAAAGTAATCCCGACATCCCTAATGGTTAGGGTTTTG